>CALYLW010001256.1:228591-263591 GCA_944989445.1 Ampullaceana balthica | reverse complement strand
CGTCAAAGAGGATCAGCAGTCAATCATCGTCGACGCCTGCGATCCTTCAAAAAGTCCTCCTGGCATCCCTATCCTGGGCCAGTCTCTCCAGGCATCACTATCCTGGGCCAGTCTCTCCAGGCATCCCTATTCTGGGCCAGTCTCTCCAGACATCCTTTTCCTGAGCCAGTCTCTCTAGGAATCTCTATCCTGAGCCAGTCTCTCCAGGCATCTCTATCTTGCGCCAGTCTCTCCAGACATCCCTATCCTGGGCAAGTCTCTCCAGGCATCCCTTTCCTAGTGCCAGTCTCTCGAGTAACTCCCAGGCCTGACCACGTCTCTTGATGTCTGCCTGCACATCTAGGTGCCAATAAGTGCTTCTTGGACGATCTCTTTCCCACTTTCCTTTGGAGTTTCAGGTCAGGGGTGTTGTCTTGAAACTCAGAATTCCTTTTTTTTAAATATATGTATTCCACCACATACGGGAGTGCAGTGACACGGACGTGTCTGGTATGGTCACGGCATTTGACCTCATTATATTCCGTGGCTTTCACATATGACAGTAAGTTTTTTTTTAATATTTGTCTTTTTTCACATTTTCCCTTAATGTCAGGATTCTGTAATATCAGAAAATAGTTTCAAAATCTTTCGCAGCTTAGCGACCAACAAGTTTCATGTGTAGAGATAAAATCTCGAACCCAGATTGACAGTAGTTTAGAGAACAATGTACAATCTCTAAAACATATAGAATAGGACTGCGATAAAGCTTTTAAATTTGCTCCGTATGGAATAAACCAAATTCATAATTTTACCTAACTGTAGAATCGTTTTCCCGTTGTGGTTCTCACTGTAATTTTTTTATACTTACTCCTTTTTTCTATATCCTGTGTCATTGTTTGTTGTTTTTCCTTTGTTTTTATTTTACATTACTGTTTTATGATATAGTATAATTTAAGAATTTAAATATTATTTTATTACTTATGTAAGTACGTACTTTATGTTTATTGTGCTGACGAAGGCATTAGCCGAAACATTTACTGTCGTGTTAGTTTAATAATAAAAACTGAAATTTATTGTTTTCATGACACAATTTGTTTGTGTATTTTGTATTTCACAATCTCTAAACAAAGGAATCACTGAATATTTTACTAAGTTATCTTAACATTTGGATCATTTTTAATTTCCAAGACAAGACAAATTCATGCCCATCCATGAATCGAAAATCCAATGGATGCAAAAATCCAAGTTATGGGTTTCCAAAGGCTCATTAGAATCATGACATTACAAGACAAGAATTTGTATCCACCTCATGAAGATTGATTGAATGGTTTCCAACACCATGGCTATATATTTTTAAAATGTATGTGTGCATGCGAAGCAGAACAACCAAAACAACTGAATAACAACCGAAATGTGAGCATTCCACTGCCGCACTTAAAGTTAATTAGCTGTCTCATTGGATGATATGCCGTTAGTTCATCTCATCCTTCGACATATATCCTCGGGACTGGCTTTTCGTCCATGAGCAAAAAGAAGTGAGAAATTTAAACAAAATATTAAAAAACAAAGTTTTTGAATATAAATACTTTATATACGAGACATAAATAAAAGTATGTTCATTTTAATACTCGTACGTCAATCCAAAAAAATCAACAATTTTAGTTATGTCTTATATATAAAGGATTTATAGTAAACAAAACTATTACTGTCTGCCTGCTAAATTTCAGCTCGATTTGATAACGGGAAAAGGGTTGTAAAAAAATGTTTAATATATTGTGCATCGTGCGACAGATTATTACCATAAACATTTACATATCGGGAATATATTTTAATAAAGTATCATCAATATATTACGCACAGCACCGCGCGACAGGAAAATATTCAAAAAGGTTGTTCAATATAATACGCACCGCGACACTCTAGCATAAAAATTAACATGCTACATAGAGATAAATAGAGATAATCTAAAATTTCATTAATTTAATTACACTGCAGTCGATTGATCTGAAAATTTGATAGATCATTTTTATCGGCGGCACAAGTCTGCCTGCAAAATTTCAGCCAGCCAGCATACGGGGAAGTGGGTTAAAATCGATCCAAAGTTTTTTCGGCAAGCAAGCAACCAGACGCCACGAGTTAATGTAAAGGATTTTAATTTAAAAACCAGTAAAAAAAAACAAGTTTTTGACTATAGGCCCTTTATTTACGAGACATAACTAAAAGAATGTTCATTATAATACGCATCGCACGGCAATCCAAAAATCCAAAACTTTAGTTATGTCTCAAATACATAAAAGATGTATAGTAAAAAAAAATCTTATCCAGTCTGCCTGCTAAATTTCAGCTCGATTTGATCACGGTAAAAGGGTTATAAAAACATGTTTAACATAGTTCGCACCGCGAGACAGATTAGCAATTAATAGCATTTACATTTACAGATCGGGAATATATTTTTAAAAAGTATCGTTAATATAATACGCACCGCACAGCGCAACAGGAAAGTATTAAAAAGGTCGTACAATATAATACGCACAGCGACACTCTAGCACAAAAAATAACGTGCTAGATAGAGATAAATAGAGATAATCTAAAAATTCATTAATTTAATACTGTATATACGATCGACCTGAAATTTTAATAGATCATTTTTATCATCGGCACGAGTCTTCCTGTAAAATTTCAGCTCGCTAGCATACGAGGAAGTGGGTTAAAAATCCATCAAAAGTTTTTTCGGCAAGCAAGGCATCAAGCAAGCAGACGCCACGAGTTAATATTAAGGATTTTTTAAAAAAAACATGACGAGAACAGAAGAGATACTCACTCTCCTTTGCGCGCTGCCGTGTCTACGATCAGGATATCATTGCTGACGACCAATCTCAGATGATCGTATCAACTAGCCACTACCAGAAACAACATTTTTCGTGGCTCCAAATGAACCCGTCAAGTTGTTCAAAGATATTTCAACAAATCAAAAAAAAATAAAATGAAAAATTCTAATTCTTGCTCCATTAATGTTTAGAAATAAAACAGATCAAAACAAAAATTAAAAAAGAATCAGAAGAAAAGAAAACAATATCCAAAAACTTAACGGTGATCTCAATATTAATAGTTCTTTCGAATAATTGATTGAGTGAGTCATGTAGTCAAAATATTGACGGCTTCTACAAAGAAAGGACAATAAAATTGTAATCAAAAAATATATTTCATAAATCTGACACCAGTTCCCAGCGAAATGATAAACGTATCCAGAGGTTCTCTGAATTTCATAAATCTGACACAAGTTCCCAGGGAAATGATAAAATAAACGAGTCCAGCGGTTCTCTAAATATCATAAATCTGACACAAGTTTCCAGCCAAATTATAAATGTGTCCAGCGGTTGTCTATACTTGTTAAGTCTGACATAGGCTCCTAGCGAAATGGCAACGTATCCAGCGGATCTCAAAATTTAATATTTTTTAAAGCAATAGATTGAGACCCAAAAAAATATATTATAATATTATTAATATACCGTGTTCTTTTGAAGAGGTCGCCTTACTTTGATTCGTTTGAGGGGATAATACAAAATAAAATCTGAAGCCATGAAATGACAAAATACTGAACGTTCATTAAAAAGAACTGTAAAAAAGATGTCAATCATGTCTACGGCAAAGCTGAGACCGGAAACATATGGGCCATCCACGTGAGAACACCAGCCATGGTGAAATGATATCAACATGAGCGAGTGCACAACGCGCATTTATACGGCGCCCAACCGTTACCCTGCTCCCCCCCTCAATGCCCCCGGCCTTCACCCCTGGGGGGAGGGGTGGTAAAACGTTGAAAGTTTCAAAATTTGATTTGAAAAATAATGCTGGAACTCGGCCAACATTGATGACGTCATTGGAGCAGGCGATCGTCATCTTTAAATCTGACAAGGAAGATAATCAGTCGACAGATTTAATCGGCTGCTTCTAATTCGTTCAAAGAACGGCAAACGCCTTCCCTCGCTCCATTACAACCAGTGGCGGATCCCTGGTGGGGAGGGGAGAGGGCTTAGGGAGCAGGTGGGGAAAAAAGTTTTTCTAAGGTGTATTAAATTTTTTTCAAATTCATTTGATTAGGTTTGAAAAACTGTATTAAATTTTGATGAAGATAAAAGATAATATCCCGTTTTGAGAAGAAGACAAGTAATTGTTGGCGACGAATTTTTACTGGGAATATCACGGTGTTTTCTTTCCGGGGTCTGTTGAAGTATGTAAAATTGGATAGTTGAAATAGTCCCGTCATAAGGTTGGAGTAAAAAAATTTGAAAGTCGCTGAGCAAAAAATAAAGTGTGTGGGGGTGGGGGGTCGGGGGAGTTGGGGGGAGGGAAAGATGATGAACACGAAGTTACAATTTTTCTATGATTTCAGGTTCACCAAGATCTATTCTATTTTGACATATAATTAGATTTTTAAAGAAAATCTGGCAACTGATTATAAGGAATGACAAACAGAAATGTAGGGAATGGCAAAAGGGGAATATAGGAAATTATTAAAAGGAATGTAGGAAACGATAAAAAGGTATATTCGATACACGATACCAGAAAAAATATGTATGTTACAAAAAATGGTGTGTAAAATTCTGCTTCTTTGTTTTTTCCTAGATTTTTTTCATTCGTTATCAGATCGAACCTCTAAGATCTGCAACTAGAAGGACTCCGTGTGTCGGTTCTCATTGGAGGAAGGCACACAGCACTTTTCACTGCATACTCCAGAGATAAAAGACGAAACATTATGTAAAAACAAAGAAATAAGTCAAGTATAAGTAGACATATTGCCGTAGAAAACAGAGATGTGCGTAGACATTATACCGTCAAGCACATGGATCTAAAAAGACATTTCGCCGTAAAGCATTGCGCTTTAAATTGATACTTTGCCATCAAAAATGGAGTTTTAAGTAGATATTTTACCGCTAGAGCCGGAGTTTTCAGTAGATATACAGACATTTAAGTAGATATTTTAAAGCAAAGAGATTTAAATGGACATTTTACCGTACAATACAGACATTAAGTAAACAAAGTATTGTTACACACGTAGAATTGTAGCGATCTCAGTGTCAAACATAAATATAAAAGTAGACATTTTTACTATTTGAAAAAAAAAGTATTTTAAATAGATATAACAGTAACTATTTTTGGGTCAAATACGCAGGTGCAAGTTGGCATTTTTATCTGCAAAATGCTATTTGTGATAAATTAATTCGTTTTAAATTCACACATCATCCCTCAACTTGTCAATAATACCGACAATAACAAGACATAATAATAATTATCAATCTTCTTTAAAAGCTACATGACACACATTGACATACCAATCTTGATAATTGAATAAACTCACAAGAGATAACATTTTTTTTTAAAAAACCTTCGATACTCACTTGTTTAGAATTGACCAAATCAGAAACAAATCTTCCTCTTTTTTTCAAACGAGGTTACAGGTTTTGAGGTTAGTGTGTTCCTTTCTGCTCAGTCTTGTCGCCACGCACGTGCGAGAACGAAGGATACTAGGACAATTCCGAGTTTTAAAAAAAAACAAAGTTTAGTTGGTGCTTTGTGTTAAAAAGAGCGCAAAACTTTTTTCTTACTGTATCTTGAAAACTTTTTTTTTCTTAAATAGATCAGATCCTACGCTATTGGTAAGTCTGTGAAGTTCTTACTAGTCGCTAACAACTATTTAATGTTCTGCAAGAAGTTTCGGTCTAAAATAAAACGGAGACCTTCGGGTGTTCCTCGAGTAAATGAAAACTTCAGCCGATTGGAACCGCCTTATACACAGCGCAGGGGTGACGCGCCAATGCCGGCGGAGATGTCTTCTGATTGGCCAGTTATCCGCGAACTGCTATTGATCAGTTCAGGACTTGAGGGGCTCTCAAACTCTCAAACAAATCCTACGCAAAGTTAAAGTGTAAACTTCGTTCATTTAAGAACTGATTGACAAACATTTTATCCCGTGTACGTTCCATGTACCTCGAACTGCCGTTGAAATACGCGTTTACGGGCATGGTGTAGCGCAAAAACGTTGGGACAAAAATTAATAGACCCCAGTGTCACCACAGGTTGGGGCGTATAGACGGGATGCAAAAAAACATTATCCACCCCTTGACGTTTTGAAATTTCTCATTTCAAAGGTTGATATTTTCGTTAGTCTGCAAAGTTTGTCTATGATAATATAAAAGGAGAAATTGTAAAAACCTGGTTAACTCCCGCTGTCCCTGTCTTTATCGTTTACCCATGAAAGAAGTTTGATAGAGCGATAATTGAATGATTTTTGAAGGATAGTTGAATATTATTGAAGGATAATTGAATGATAAGTGAAGTATAATTGAATGATGATTCAAAAAATATTGAGGAAATGTATTCAAATGCGGATTGCAAGACTGCTTATTTGTATGCTTTTATGTTACTTTTCTCAATGTAAACTAATTTCTTTCTCAGCCTTCGACCACCCTTGAGACCAGGCACTGTTTAAATACATTCAAATACATTCTGGAAACAGCTCTTGGCCACGGATAACTTAGTACAATAAACTTCTTGCTGTTAGAACTTTCAGTAAACTAACAATTACAGTTCCATAGAATGATCATTACTACAACACTCTTAGTCCAAAATGTTCAGTACCAACAATTTCAGTACCAACAATTTCCTTACCAAAACTTTCAGTACCAACATTTTAGTACCAACACCTGCAGTACCAACTATTTCAGTGCCAACCATTTCAGTGCTTACTATTTCAGTACCTACAATTTCAGTACCTACACTTTCAGTACTATCAATTTCAGAGCCAACAATTTCAGTACTATCAATTTCAGTACCAACAATTTCAGTACTAACTATTGCAGTACCTACAATTTCATTGCCAACACTTTTAGTACTAACTACAGGGGAACCTCACATTACGAGCACCTCTCATAACGAGTAATTTACACAACGAGCAAAAAATTGTGAAAAAGTTGCCCCCTTAACGAGCGACATTTCGCATAACGAGTTACGCAGACAAGGGAAGTCCCTTTTAACCAATATTCATTTGTGAGATGGGACTTACGCGCCAATGCCTTAGTTTGTGTTAGCGTATTGTTTTCGTGTGAGATCACCCGTTTTTACAAATTTTTTATTCAGACAGTATTTGTAATTTTTGTATGTGCAAAGTGCAATAACATGTCCTAAAATGTCTTCGAATAAAAAAGCCACAAGAAGACAATAATAAGAGGGAAAAAATAACTGTTGTAATTAAACGTAAAATCATTGAAAAGCGAGAACAAGGTGTGAGAGTGGCTAATCTAGTGCGCACTTACAATCGGCCAACATCAACTTCTGCACTATTCTCAAGAACAAAAACAAAATTATGGAGATGGATACTTCAAAGGGAGAGTGAAGAATGTCTACGAAACGGTTACGACACATTTTCGTTAAATTTTGAAGCGTCGGCAAAAAAAATGTCTTTAGACAGTTTTCTAGTTAAAAAGGATTAATTATTTGTCATAAATTCATATTTTTATTTGCGTTGTTTGTTTCAAATCTAAATTGTAATCCAAGTTATTACACTTTTTAACGCTTCATGAGTAATTTTATTTGAATAAATAAATGTTTTTGAAAAATGAGTGTTTTTTCAGCATGGACCGCATTATCGTATTTTACATTGATTTGTATGGGAAAAATTGTTTCGTTTAACGAGTGTTTCGCTTACAGAGTAAGATTCTGGAACGAATTATGCTCGTTATAAGAGGTTCCACTGTATTTTAAGTATCAAACCAACAATTTAAATACAAACACTTTCAGTACTAACACTTTCAGTTCCAACAATTTAAGTACCAACATTGTAAGTACTAATTATTTCAGTAACAACAATTGCAGTAACGCTTTCATACCAACAATTTCAGCACTAACAATTTGAATACCAACAATTTCAGTATCAACACTTTCAGTACTAACACTTTCAGTACAAAAAATTTTTTTACAACAAATTTCCCAATACTACATTACTGTAAGCACGCACGTCTGTTAAAATCCCCCCCCCCTCAGATCTGCTGGTCCCGGGTATACAACCGTTGCTCCGGTCGTTGCTCAGAAAGCACCGAGCTGCAAGTCAGTGATGCAACAGTTGTGTCAGCTGTGATGATGGTTTTGTGACACCGGCGCACCGATCATTGCTCCTTTCAGTTAACTCGCCGTCAAGTCAGTTATTATGTCATTGCCGCTCTGTAATTACCGGTACTTAGCCGACCTATCACCGTGCGATCGCTATAACATCATCAGAAGAGGATATTTTTTTCTCTTCTTATTGCTTTGTCTTATTAATTTTTTTTTAATAAAAATCCCTTTTGTTGGTTTTTCAATGGTGGCACCCTCTTTTTTTTAATTGAAGAGTTATAAAGCTATAACTGCATTTATGTTGTCTTCGACGTAGCGTATTAAGCATGACATCATGTCATGCCATCTTATAAATGTCACCTTTATCATCAGACCCTTACCTCGGGTCATTAATCTTTTTTTAACTCGTAGGTCTTTAGGTAAAAATAAATAAATCTTTCTTTTAAAAAAATAATAAAACCAGCGGTCAATTGATTTTTTATCATTTAAATAATATATATCATATATATATTTACGCTCAATTATGTAGCGGAACGCTGAGGGACATCACTCTGCTTTTTAAAAAAAAATTGGATAATCATTTTGGTTTCCAGATTAACATTAAACACCCTCCACACTATTTATTAATTAAAAAATTGAACAATTTCATGCGGACGTTCGATACGAGTTATTTTTGGTGCAGTAATTTGGTGCGCTGCTTTCTAAAATTTCTCGCCGTAAAAAGATATTATATGACGTCATTGATTTAGCTCATGTTTTTAAATTTGGAAAAGGGAACGATGTAAAAAGAGGATTTAAAGATTGTTAATTATAAAATACTTTGAGTCCATTTCAGGAAATTTAATATATCTTATTTAGTTAGCTGGCACCCCAGCACAAAACCCTCAATTATCACTGACTCACTCATTCAGTAACGCTCAAAGCACACTATGATTAAATAAACTAGCGCTGGCAGCACTGTTTACAACACAAATGCTGACGTCAAAGGTTCGTGCGTTGTTTTGTTAATGTCAATCTGGAAACCAAAATGATTAAGATTTTTTTTTAAAGCATAGTGATGTCACAGTCCTTAACGTTTTCTGTTATTTTTAGGTTATCTTTCACAATCTGAAACATACACATCATTGAAATTCTGCATATATATTAATTGATTTCAAATATCCTCTTAAATATCTTCGTAAGTACCAGAACAATAATTAACTTTTATATATATTTAACTATTTTCGTATTCATTGTTTTGGACTGTAGAAACACTATGGAAGTGGGCGAAGATCCAATGGAAAGGAAGCACAGGTTAGCAGGAGAACGTCAAGCAAGATGGCGGGCTAAACAATCTCAGGAAACCCTCGCTAAAATTAATGCTGAAAAATCGAATTGCACTTCAAACCGATGAGGAGGCAGCTACATGTCGAAAAGCTCATTCCGACTGTGCTGAATAAGTACCATGGTAGTGAATGAACATTATGTGTTAAAATGAAACAATTAAATATGTGTTAAGCTGAAAAAAAATTGGCAAACGGGACACAATCGTAATCGTAGTTACCATTTAATTATTTTCAATATTGATTCAAAGTTTCTGACAATTATTTCGATTTTTTTCAATTATTTAAAAAAAAAGTGATTTTAATCACTCATATTGTGAGTAGAATTCTGAGTAGAAGTAAAATAAAGTGACATTCGAAAGAATAACGTTGAAATTTATTGATATTTTATTTTAGATCAACATCAATTACTTATCAAATTCAATGACATTTTCATTTGTTATATAACCAAAAACATAAAAGTTTCAAAGTAAATAAGTTGATATAGTTGGAAACAGTCAGTTTTTTGACTGCCTCTCAGTGTGAAACAACTAAATTACGCGGGAGCTTTCGTAAAATTTTCAATACCCAGTCCTTAACTTTTACTGTTATTTTAAAGGTTATCTTTCACAATCTGAAACATACACATCATTGAAATTCTGCATATATATTAATTGATTTCAAATATCCTCTACAATATCTTCGTAAGTACCAGAACAATAATTACCTTTTATATATATTTAACTATTTTCGTATTCATTATTTTGGACAGTAGAAACACTATGGATGTGGGCGAAGATCCAATGGAAAGGAAGCGCAGGCTGGCAAGAGAACGTAAAGCAAGATGGCGGGCTAAACAATCTCAGGAAACCCTCGATAAAATTAATGCTGAAAAACGACGAAAATTAGAGCTGGAAACTGAAGAGCACGCAGCTGCACGTCAAGAAGCAAATGCAGCTTCACAACGTAATCGAATTGCGCTTGAAACTCCATCACAAAAGCAAGCACGTCTAACAGCAAACTCATCATAATATCAGGCAGCTCAAAAACGCATTAGTCAAGCAATTCAAGATGTTGCAAGTAACTTTGATGAGGCAAATGTTGATCAACATCACTGCGGACCTTTTGATGCAATGTGTCAATTTTGTGCCTCTCGAAATTTTGCTGCGGAACGTCCGGCAGACAAGAAATTCACAAGCTATTGCAGGAATGGGTCGCGTCAAATTGCCAAAGCCTACTAATGTTGGCGGAACTGTACTGCCATATCCTACGTTTCTACAAAAGCTTCTCTCTGATCCAACTCATCCAAAATATAGACATTTTCGCGATAAGATCCGCTCATACAACAATGCCATCTCTTTCGCATCAATGGGTGCAAAAATCATCGATTTTCCAGGACGCGGTCCTTACGTCTTCAAAATTCACGGCCAGACATGTCACCAAACATCCCATACTCTGCCAGTCAACGATCAAGCACCACAATATGCTCAATTGTATGTGCTTGATACTACAACTCAAGCAACTGACGTTCGTCAGCAGCATCAAGCAAACGAGGATTGCCGACAGGAAATTATGTATCAGCTTGATCGCTTTTTCCGCGACAACAATCGGCTCGCACAATGTTACCAGCTAATGCACGAGATCGAGTCGCGAGAAGCACAGAATGCCGCTCAATTAGGACTTACCATTCCTACTGTTTCGATGGCCTTTTATCGCGATCGACAGTCTGATCAGAGGCGATACAATGCACCGACATCCAATGAGATCGCCATGGTCTTTGTGAATGAGGACGGAGAACCTCCCTTCGAGAGAGACATACACATATATCCAAAAAATCCTCAAGATCCCAATCAAGCCTTCATCAAATTACACATTTTAAGCCCTAATATGGACCCCATGACTTACGCGATCATGTTTCCTTACGGCGAGGCAGGGTGGCAGCCATATTGGCAATGCGAGTCATACGAAGGTGCAACGCTCGCAGAAAAGCGTAGGAATGTCAGCATGTTGCAGTTCAAAGCTGCTCTCACAGCAATTCGCGATGACTTCAGTCCGATTATGAGCGCTGGAAAGCTCACGCAACAGTGGTTGGTAGATTCTTACCTTCAAGTAGAAGCCAACAATCTCAACTACATCAGGCAGAATCAGAAGCGAATACGAACAGAGCAATATCAAGGACTGGCTGATCATATGGCTAACTTAGCGGAGAATCAGAATGTTGCAGCGGGCGTGTCTATCATCCTTCCATCGTCATTCGAAGGCTCACCGCGTAACATGAGAGAGAGATGCTGCGACGCAATGTCAATTTTTGCAAAGTGGGGAGCACCTGACGTCTTCATCACATTTACGGCAAATCCAAGCTGGCCAGAAATCGTCGCCAACCTGCGACCTGGAGAACAAACATGCGATCGTCCCGATTTGGTAGCAAGAGTGTTCAAACTGAAGCTTGATTCGTTGATGGAGGACATTACAAAGCATGGAATCTTCGGACAATGTCTCGCTTTCGTGTACAGCATTGAGTTCCAGAAACGTGGCCTCCCACACGCTCACATCTTGGTAACATTGAGAGTGGAGGATAAATTCACCATGGCGCACAGAATTGATCAATACGTAAGCGCTGAAATTCCCCCAGAATCAAGTCCGCGACTTCGGGAAATAGTCACGCTATGTATGATGCACGGTCCGTGTGGCTCTGCCAACTTACAAGCACCATGTATGGTCAATGGAAGTTGCAGTAAAAATTTCCCAAAAGAATTCAATGCAAACACAATTCCAAACGCAAGTGGTTATCCGGTATATCGTCGTCGAAACAATGAGCGCGCAACAGTCAGAGGCGTGCAAATGGACAGTCGCAATGTCGTTCCCTACAACCCCTATTTGACTCTCAAATATAACGCACACATTAACGTCGAGGTCTGCACATCACTTCATGCCATCAAGTACATCTACAAGTACATTTTCAAAGGCTTTGATTGCGCCAACATATCCATCAGATCAGATGGAAATCCAGAATTGCGATACGATGAGCTTTCCAATTATATAAGTTGTCGGTACGTTAGCGCTCCGGAAGCGATGTGGAGATTGCGAGAGTCACCAATGCATGATCGCAGTCATGCCGTGATGCGTCTCAACGTTCACTTGCCAAATCAACAAACGGTCGTATTCGAAGCTGGGCACGAAGAGGAGGCGCTCTTAGCGGCACAAACTGGCAAAACTAAACTCGAGCGATGGTTTAGTCTCAACGAGAATGATGAGGAAGCAAGACAGTGGCTTTACACGGATATACCCTACCATTACACTTTCACAAAAGGTCATTGGCAACAACGCAAGAGGGGAGGGAACAATGTGGTATCGCGTATGTATACGGTGGGAATTAAGGACGAAGAGCGATTCTATTTACGAATGCTTCTTCTCCACGTGCGTGGAGCTACCAGCTTTGACTTTTTGCGAACGGTTGATGCTGTTGTTTATGAGACATTCAAGGCAGCAGCATCAGCACGAGGATTACTTGAGTCTGACGACGAATGGGCAAATTGTTTGAGAGATGGAGCCACATACCTTATGCCAAAGCAATTACGCGAGATGTTCGCTTATATCTGCGTATTTTGTATCCCTGCTGATGCTCCGAAATTGTGGGAAGATCATCTACCGGACATGATTCTTGACTACGCGCGACGTGACCCAGAGCCCATAGCTATCAACAAAGCGCTCCACAACATCAATGCCATCTTCAAGCAGCACGGCAAATCATGTAGCAAATTCAAGCTACCAGAGCCCACTGGAAATTTTACTGACGACACTCCGGCGTACGATGCCGTCGAAGAGGCGCGAGAGGGAGCAGAGCGAATTGCACTTCTCAACGACCAACAGCTCAGTGCATTTAATCAAATAATTGCAGCAGTGGACGATGTGAATGCCACACAGCGATGTTTTTACATTGATGGACCGGGAGGCTCCGGTAAAACATTTCTTTACACGACGCTCATGTCATTCATTCGCGGTCGAAATCAATCTGCCTTGCCATTCGCGACAACCGGAATTGCTGCAACGCTTTTGAAGGGTGGAAGGACAGTCCACAGTGGATTCAAGTTGCCAGTTCCTTTGCTCGATACTTCAGTCTCATTAATGCGCTTAACATACACAGAAGCTCAAATATTGCAGGAAGCATCTCTCATTCTCATGGACGAGATCACAATGTTGCCAAAACATGGCTTGCGTTGCATCGATAAGCTTCTTCGCGAGATTATGGATGTTAACTTGCCATTTGGAGGAAAGGTTCTGGTGATTGGAGGAGATTTTCGTCAAACCTTACCTGTTGTTCCGCGTGGTACTCGCACAGACATCATCGAGTGTTGCATCAAAACAAGTAGATTATGGAGACATTTCAAGCAATTGACATTGGTAACAAATATGAGAAGCGAGGGACAAAACGCTCATAATCAGTGGCTGTTACAAGTGGGATCCGGAAATTTAGAGCCAGTGTCGGGACTTTTTGATGAAGATGCAATTCAAATACCGCAGCAAATGGTTTCAACACACGATCTCATTGAGACAATATTCGCAAATGTTCAACAGATGCCACTCGAAGAGCTTTCAAAGCGCGTGATTGTTGCACCGACAAATGCTCAGACACTCGCAATGAATCGTAAAATCATTGAGATGTTGGATGGAGATCCTATGATTTATTACTCAGCAGATTCACTCAGCAGCGAAGACCCCAGCGACAATCTCAATTTTCCAACAGAATTCTTGAATGAGTTGACCCCATCGGGTATGCCACCACATGTTCTTTTATTAAACAAAAG
Organism: Ampullaceana balthica; assembly: GCA_944989445.1. Classification (NCBI taxonomy): domain Eukaryota; kingdom Metazoa; phylum Mollusca; class Gastropoda; family Lymnaeidae; genus Ampullaceana; species Ampullaceana balthica. The sequence goes on along the minus strand of CALYLW010001256.1, from coordinate 249,397 downwards.
GGCACCATCATCATGCTTCTACGTAACTTGAACCCGAAGAAGGGTATGTGTAATGGAACAAGACTCATTGTGGAAGAGCTGGCACGAAACTTTATAAAAGCAAGGATTATATCAGAATGCAATCGTGGTGACTTGGTATTAATTCCTCGCATCGATCTTGCACCGACGGATACTGTGTTACCTTTCACCTTCAAACGACGTCAATTTCCGATTACACCTGCATATACCATCACTATCAATAAGAGTCAGGGTCAGACATTCGATCACGTAGGTGTAAATCTTCAGACAGCTGTTTTCTCGCACGGAATGCTATATGTCGCTCTGTCAAGATCTCGCGATGCTCAAAATATCAAAGTACACGTTGAATCCAACTCATATCAAGGTCAACTACTTAATGATCTGAGAGTTTTTACGAGAAATGTCGTCTTCAAAGAGATTCTTTAAACCAAAAATATTGTCACATAACATTAACAATGACGTCATTGTTTTAGCTCATATTTTAATTTTGGAAAAAGGAACGATGTAAAAAGAGGATTTGAGGATTTTAATATATATATGACAAGATCCTGCCGTCGTCACCATCGCCCAGGGATGTGTCCTGCCAAACATCCAGGCCCAAAAAGTCAATGAAGGCCACCGGTGGCAAGCGCTAAACATCATCAACAACAACAGAACCACCCGGCCCATTTTGTTTTTTCGCCATACTGTCCTTTTCAGGACAACCCCCAATTACTCCCCAATTAGCTTGGTCTTTCTGCCGCCCACGAACAAACGAGTTTTCCTTCCAATGTTTACTTTCTGTCGACTAATTAGTATTAGTCCCACCCTAACTAGATCTCTCTGCATTTCCTGTACATAGTATCAATTCAACAATACGAGCTATGTGTTTAATATTACGTATTTATCATACAAGGACAAGATAGTTGGGCTTTTGAAAAAGGTGGGCGCCCTAGACGCTTTAAAAGAAAAGGGGGCGCCGCAGGCGCCACGGCGCCGCAGCACAAACTAGTATACAATATAATAGTCCAAGTGGCTGGCTGGCTGGAAGGATGTTGAACGCTATGACGTCATTTTTGAGCTTATATTTTAATACAAGGCCTGCATCGATAGGCGAGCAAAAAGGTGTGCAATATAATTATAAATTAAAGACGCGCTGCGAAAACAAAATATATTTTATGACATAATTGTTTTAGCTTATATTTTAATTTTTGAAAAGGGAACGATGTACAAATATAATTTGATGATTTATAATTATAAAATTCTTTGTGTACATTTCAGCAAGTTTAATATTTCGTATTTATCAAACAATGATAAGTTACTTGGGCTTTTGACAAAAAAGGGTAAGCGCCGTAGGCGCCTCACAGCTGCAGTGAGCGCCGTAGGCGCCCTACAATTCATATTATAAAATACTTTGTGTACATTCCAGTATGTTCAATATTTAGTATTTATCAACCAAGGATAAGTTAGTTGGGCATTTGAAAAAAGTGGGCGCCGCAGGCGCCACGGCGCCGCAGCACAACCTAGTAACTATATAATTTGCAATTGTCACGCAAGTCAGTCAGTCTGTCCTGGCGTTACTAATATTAGAAAGCAGGGAAAAGCAAATTACTGCACCAAAGCATCACAAGGTGTGCAAATTAAAGATGCGCTGTAAAAAAATATTATTTGACGTGATTGTTTTCGCTAACATTTTAATTTTGGAAAAGGGATCAATGTAAAAAGAGAATTTGATGATGATTAATTATAAAATAATTTAAAAAAGGGGGCGCCGTAGTCGCCCTGCAACCCCTATTATAAAATACTTTGTGTACATTTCAGAAAGTTTAATATTTCGTATTTATCAAACAAGGAAATGTTAGTTGGGCTTTTGAAAAAGGTCGGCGTCGTTGGCGCCCTAAAAAAAAGTGCATTTTTAAAATAAAATAAATAGATTTCAGCTGAAACTCCCGTCATTTTTGACGGGTGTACGCTAGTATGTATATAGTTTTAAAGAAAGCTTTATCTATTTATTGTACATTGCAAACCACAACTTTATATCAAGACCAAAAACAAACAAAATTGATTGAAGAAAACAGCACACATTGACGCGTGTCATAAAAGTCAATAAACTTTATCATAGCCCAAGTCACAGGTTGGAGAATCCGTAACGCTATGACGTCATTTTTGAGCTTATATTTAAATATATATACAAGTACAAGGCGCGCATCAGGAGGGGTGGAAAATTCTAAAAATTCTAAAAGATTGTAAAAAAAATAAATAAAATTATACGACGTCATAGTTTTAGCTTATATTTTAATTTAGGAAAAGAGAGCAGATGTAAAAAGAGGATTTGAGGATTTATAATTATAAAATACTTTGTGTACATTTCAGGAAGTTTAATAATTCATATTTATCAAACAAGGATAAGTTACTTGGGCTTTTTACCCCAAAAAAAGTTGGCGCCCGCCGTAGGCACCCTAAAACCCCTAGTTATAAGTCCAACTTCGTATACGTCCTGTTTGGACGTGAAACATTTTGCTTGGTATACGACTTTTGCTTGGAAAACTACCCGCGTGCTAAAATTTGTATGGGGCCGTCCATAAAAAACGTCGCGCGATTTTGGTCGAATCTCGGCTCCCCCTCGTCACACGTCACAAAAAGCTACCCCCTCAAATATGACGTCCCAATGTTTTGCACCCCCCCACCCCCAACATAAAAGTCGTATTTCCTATTTGAAAATTTACATGCTATCGTCACTTAAGTATGTATGTATTGTGAGGTTACACTCTAATATCATAACACGCGTGAAGGCATTTAAAACTTGATTAAGTAAATTGTCAGCAATCAAATATTTAAGTGGAACTTTTATTGAGAGTTATGCGCTTTGATGTGACGTCACAGTTCTTAAACAAACCCTTCCCCTCCAAACACATTGTCACAAATGTGTGACTCCCCCCCCCCTAAGTGACTGACGTCATTTACGGACGGCCCCTATGAGCCAAATGTCACATTGCGCATACGTAACTTGTAGGAATGACAGCACACCGCGCGATACTAATGATACAACATGTGGAAGAAAATCAGAAGCCCTGAGCCTAATGCTCTTTATGGGTCTTCACGGAATACCCTCTCAGCTATCTGGCCCCCAAAGCGACGTAACAGCTGAGAACCCCCCCTCCCCTGGAAGCGGTCGCTTCTGAACGGCCACCTGGGCATCCAGGACATAAAGTCGAAGATGCCTCCCACTAGATTGACCTCACAAGGAGTTTTGGAATTTCCTACTACGACCCGCTACAACTTTAGCGCCACCCCGGCAAAGCATACGGGTCTCCATGGTTAGGACCGCCGCAGTGCGGGGGATCATCAATGACCTACCTAGGGTGCAACCCCCACTTGAAGGTTTCCTCAGAGCTTGCGTCCGCTGCGTTCTTCACGGTACCTTTTGCTAATCCGTACTGGCGCTCCTGGCCCTAAACCGGCACCACTCAATAGCGTTGCTAGTAAACTGAGGGGGACGAAACGGTCGCTTCGGATTTACCCCACCCTCAACGGGTACTTTGGTTTTCATCAAAGACATCGCATTCTAAATTTTAATGCTTTGTCTAAGATCCGTACAGCGACTGTAATCATATGTGACTAGCACCCAACACCTAACCTATCGGACTTCGGCATTGATTGCCAGGAGTTGTCAGTTTCGGGTCGCCGGGTCGCGGTCAGGTCCGTGCCCCACGTCCCTACTCGTCCGTCGAGCCCCGTAGAGGCCACCCCTTCTCGACGGACCGCGCGATACTAATGTGAACGACTCGCGCATTAATTGTAAATTATCACGTAATTTTGTGTTTTTCTCGTACGTTTCGACGATTTCTTTGATTGTGAAAAACAAAGACTTTCTAAAAATGGGCAAATGTTGCGAATGGGGTGAAATCGGTTACAAAACAAAATAAGGCACATTAGAGCATGTTCAAAAATTGTTTTTGATCTGGATAACAGAAAAAAGAATGTTTAAGTTCCTTTTATATATCAGCTGAAATCTATTTATTTTGAAAAAATGCACTTTTTTCAAAAGCCCAACTAACTTGTCCTTGTTTGATAAATACGAAATATTAAACTTTCTGAAATGCACACAAAGTATTTTATATTAGGGGTTGTAGGGCGCCTACGGCGCCCCCTTTGTTTTTTTATTTTATAATTACCCATCATCAATAAATCCTCTTTTTACATTGTTCCCTTTTCCAAAATTAAAATATGAGCTAATACAATGACGTCACATTATATTTTTTACAGCGTATCTTTAATTTGCACACCTTTTGATGCATTGGTGCAGTAATTTGGTGCGCTGCTTTCTAAAATTAGTAGCGTCAGGACTGACTGACTGACTTGCCTGACAATTGCAAATTATATAGTTTATATAATTTTAGTTTAAAGCAGTGTTTAAATTATTTTATGCAACCATATCAATAAATGTATAAATGACAATGTGATTTTTTTCCCCATGAGAATGGTTTAATAATTTTCCTTCTATTTCTTATGAAATAAAAGTTTGGTATACGTCCAGTTTGGTCTGGAACGTATTAAGGACGTATAACGAGAAACAACGTTACATACAATCAGCCCTAAGCCTAACGAATGTAACTCAGCGCATTTTTTTTTAATTAAAAAAAAAGTTTTATCAAAGGATTCCTTTATTGTGCTACCTTGCCTTTCAATATAATTTTTTTCAGTTAAAGTCGGACATTTTCTTCTGTAAAAAATAATTCAAGAAAAATTATATAAAAATAGAAATTGAATTAAGTACAGTACAGTGCAATAGTTTATAAACTGCAGGGGCGTAGCTGGTGTAAGTACCACCCTAGAATTTGCACGTCCGACTTCCACGGGGGGGGGGCGGGGCGGGGGGCGTGTTAAAGGAGAAGGTGGTAAGCAAGAAGAAAAACAAGACTCACCTCTTCTTCTCTGTTACCCAGGGATGCGTGACATCCATGAGAGGTCAAGTTGACCAGGCACATACACACGCACGCACACAAAACTATCGGACGGTGCAAACCAGCTCCGGGCTCACCACGAATGCGTCATTGGTCATCTTCGAATACGACGGACGAACATCGGTAGAGCTCACTGTGATCGTAAACGGTTTGTTTCGGCTATGTTATGTGGTTAAGTTGTGTTTTTTTAAAAGCGACTTTAACTTATCCCAACTGGCTCTTTATTATTGAAATTTACCTTTATAATTTTTTTAAAAACATTAACAACAGCAAAACACACACAAATGATATTCATGACAAGCAGTAATCAGGTTGGAGTATGCAGTATCCCGGAAATATCGTTTCATTGGGCAGGAAATAGGAGCAGCCGACAGGAAGGTAAAGAAATCTAAACATTACACTTTTAGTAAAACAGATGTTATGCTGTGTGGGTTAGAAGTTATGCTGTGTGTTTTAGAAGTTAAGCTGTGAGGGTTAGAAGTTATGTTTAGTGGTTTAGCTGTTATGAGATGTGCTCAGCTTTTGCAGTCCAGACCTTCTACTTGAGTTCACGTGAGAAAATAGCCTACCATTTTTTAAATTTAATTTCGTAAAATAGAATGAGTTGGTAGATTCCATGTCAGCTTGTTTTTCATTTGTTGTCATAATATGGCTGAGTAAACATGGATTTGGCGAAGGAACCATCAATTGGGAGAAAAGAAATTATTCAGTCAAAAACAATATTTCGTTTTAAAAGCTATGTTTTAGCTTTCACGTCACATAGATTTCAAAAATTGAGTTTAAAACACCAAACCAAATCGGACGAATACACGGGCAAGCTAATCTGTTTAATTTTTTTTTAAATTAATATTTAAAAAAAATAATTAAAAAAACAACAGTTATCGAACTTATCCCACACGACAAATATGGTAGACAAAGAGAAGTATCGATACGTTTTAAGTCAACGAATACCGCTATCTTTTCAATAAACCTTGGGGGCCCTGACACATTCGATTATTCCAAATAATGATCTGTTTCAAATGTAATATCGTAGACGGTTGTCTAAAAGTCTCAAGTTATCCTGAAAAGGGGTGGGGGTGGGGGAGACAACTAGGTCGTCGTCAGAGGCAAGAGGAGGGCAGGGATCAATCACTGGTCAAGTGAAGGTCAGCCGAGGCGCAAGAGTGACCAGCGGTGGGGGGGGGAGTTTGCGTGTCAGGTCAACGCGTTATGGCTATTAGGCTGAACCCTGCCTCATTATTTCAGAGTAGATGTCGTCTGACAAGACTGCGCAGTGTGATGCGCTTTCGTTTGCCGCTTCCCTCCTTGTGCGCAGTAACGGCGCACTTAATATAACTTATTGGTCACCCACTGCTAGAATGAGGTTGATTGACAAGTTTATCTAAGAAGCAATCACATAAAAGCAAAAAGAGTTGGACAAGTGGACGACTTGACCCTGTAATACCGGGGTGGGCAAAATGCGGTCCGCGGGCCACATGCAGCCCGCCAGAGAGTTTCTTTAGGCCCACCAAGACATTCAGAAAACCCTCCACCTTGAATTAAGATGTGATTCATGTTCACGACCGGAAAGTTTGTCTCGTGTTTTCCATTACAGCGGCTATGTCAGAGCACAGTAAATACAGTTAAAGAAGGTAGCACTTTTATTTAAGCTTTGTTTATTTTTTTTTAAATGCTTTTTTTTTAAAATGAAATGTACTGTTAATACTGTTAAGCAAAGAATACAATCATTTTAAACAGTGCGGCCGCCGCTAAAATCCGCTATCACGATGTGCAATTTCCTGAGCCATAACGATTGTCATTCCCTGGGCAAGTGGATTATACTAAGGAAACCACATTTACATTTACATGATGAACAAATGCCACAAAAAGACACACCGAAACAAGCACATCTACATAATGAACAAATGCTAAATTTTGACACACCAAAAAAACTACATACATCTGGATAATCATAAATGCTACAGCAGACCATACAACAGAGACCATACATTACAGCATAAAACAGAGACCATACAACTGAGACCGTACAGAAGAGACCATACAACAGTGACCACACAACAGAGACCATACAACGGGTCCGTACATAAGAGAACATACAACAGAGACCATACAACATAGTCCGTACAGCACATTTTCTATACAGCAGGAACCGTACATCTCTACTGACGACCCGTGTGTCAGATATCAATATTGGCTCCCCAGCGACTCCAAGTTATAGGCATTGAAATCACTTTGTCATACAAAAGACAAAATTGTTCCAGATGACACGCCATTGTAAGAATAGCATTTCAATACAATGGACGAGTCGGCCAGCTCCTTAATGCAAATAGCAAACATGAAGACTGGTTTACAAAGAGAGTTATCGAAACTGCCCATCTTAAATTGAAGTAAATGAATGTAACAGTTTCGATTTGGTCATGAGTTAGAATTTGCACAATATATTTGTATAATTGTGTTTAGGTTATTTTATTAATGAAAAAGATTACTAGACGATCAGTGTACGAGAATTAACACCATGCAACAGAGACCTTACAATAGAAGACATACATCATATACCATACAGCAGAGACCATGCAGCATACAGCAGAGACCATGCAGCATACAGCAGAGACCATGCAGCATACAGCAGAGACCATACCGCATACAACGGAGACCATGCGGCATACAGCAGAGACCATACATCATACAACAGAGACCATACATCATACAACAGAGACCATGCATCATACAACGGAGACCATACAGCATACAATGGAGACCATACAGCATAGATTATGCAGCAGGGATCAAACAACATTCTACGGAGACCATACAGCATATATCATGTATCATACAGCAGAGACCATACATCATACAGTAGAGAAAATTTCAGCATACTGCAGAGACCATACAGCATGCAGCAGAGACCTTATAGAGACCATACATGCGTTTGGATTGAGATTTTGAAAGGCGAATAACCTGTATTTTGAACCTTTGTGATTTAACTGGGTCGGGCAATACAAGGTTGTTTTTAAATCCCTTATATTAACTTCACCGGCGTCTCTGTCTCTCTGTCTGTCGTCATCTCTCTCTGTCTTGGGCGGGCGGAAAAACAAAAGTAAAAAATGACCCACTTTCCGTGATCCGATCGAGCTGAAATTTGGCACACGGACCCGTCTCACCTAACAATGCATCGTATCAAATTTCAGATCGATCGAACGTACCGTAATTAAATTCATGCATTTTTAGTTTATCCTTATATAACGTATGTAATTCAAATTCACTGTTTGTTATTGTTTTTTTCCACGTGAAAGTTTGAGTTGACGCGTTGAGGCGACCCATCGAAGTACCGGGGTGCTTTTGTTTACATTTTACGTGTCACGCTGAGCTCGGTCAAGCGAATCGGTGACCAGACTTTTCCCCCTCACCCCTTCAGGGTTATGAAGCAAAGTTCAGTTAAGACAGATTCGGTCTGTAAATGCTTGTCGCGTTTGAAAATAATATATACTGTTAGTTATGACTCATATATAAGGGATTTATAGTCAAAAACTTAGTTTTTAAGGGTCTTTTTTATTTATTTTTTAATAAAAAATTTTTTTTTAAATTTACAAAACACGAGCTACGCAAATACTTTTTCAAAATAAAGAATTTGAACTGCGACCAATAACGTTTCGTTAACTTATAATTGATGGTCGAAATTTATTTTTTATTATTTATTTTTTGGACAGGAGCCAGTGTTCATAAGACCCATTATATTTATAAATAAAGAGTTCATTGCCCGTGTACAGTGAATATTGGTGTCGAGATTAACAGAGCATGCTTCCGGGTGTAATATTTCATAATGTGACGTCATTGGGATTTGCCGTGTCTGTTTTTTAAATGCGTGTACATTGTACATCTGTAGCTCAATATTAGCAAAATACAATGAATACAGTTAACTGACACACAAATTACTAATACACTCGAGCAATGGCAAAAATTAAGAAATTTAACTTTTGCAAGGGTATTTCGCTATTATAGCCTACTCTAACTCTAAGAGCATAGTCGCCATAGTCCTGTATTTATTTCTGATTAAAGAAATATGCATTTAAAAAATTAATAAATGTATGCAGAAATATTAATATACATAAAAAAGTCACGGTTTGTTTCATGAGGTCAATTTTCATCCTGGAATTCGTGGCTCAACCACAAATACGAGAAGCATGGGGCTAAAGAAGAAATCTTTGTTTATTCCGTCTTGCTGGCAGAGAGATTTTTTGCATTGTTTTTCATTTACTCTGGTTCAAGGAAGGTAATAGATCAATAAATTTGAGGTGATGGATGTTGCTCTTGTTACTGGCCTTGAATTTTCATGCACAACATCAACAGCACATTCACGTCTTCAAGTCTTTTGTCTAATCTACGCTCTGTTCTCAATTGTGAATGTTTATAACTAAAATGTAAGGGAAAGTAAAATTGTAGAGAATTTAATGTTCTTACAATAACACCTTCAAAAGTTAAAGGTGATTTTAAATACCTTTTAGGGCACAGGTTCCCACATATTACCCAAGTGCAAAAAAACACCTCTCCTGCAACTTGAACCCAAGTTTCATCACTCTACTCCAACAAGTACCAGAACTCTTACGATACAGGTTCTTTAACTCCAGCTTAACAAGCATGTGACAAGCATCCGTGTAGCAAAATCATCATGAGTTTTGGTAGTCACCTAAGGGCAGAGCCAGCAGCGGTTGCGATTAACCCGTTAGACCTTTACAATCTCTTGTTGCATTCATCCTAGTGAACAGTTATTTACTGTACCTATCTACTAAGGAAACTAGAGAGGTTCAATTATTACTGCAATACAGACCGTGAACTTTAACTAACAAACAATCCACTTTAATACTGTAACCACGGTCAGTCCATTTTATTACTTTGAGTTAACTTGATTTCAATTAAACTCATAAAAATCACGATTTCAATAACAAAACAATTATTTTATTATATTTTAATAATTTATGTAATATATTTATATTTAAACTTAAAAACACATTCTTAAAAAAATTGTTCATAAGACACTATTTCTTAACATTAAATTATAATTGCACATGTTAAGAATTAAGAATACTAAAATTCCTTTTATTTCATTAAACTTTAAAGTTTTTTTTTAAAATCAGAAATGTTTTAGAAGTTAATGAAGCTGGAGATTAGTTTCTTCTATTTTAAATCAAGGACTTTAAAAATGACATGAACAAGTTATGAAAATCAGACACTGGTGTTTAAATGTCAAGTTATGACAATCAGACACTGGTGTTTAAATGTCAAGTTATGACAATCAGACACTGGTGTTTAAATGTCAAGTTATGACAATAAGACACTGGTGTTTAAATGTCAAGTTATGACAATAAGACACTGGTGTTTAAATGTCAAGTTATGACAATAAGACACTGGTGCTTATATGTGAAGTTATGACAATAAGACACTGGTGTTTAAATGTCAAGTTATGACAATAAGACACTGGTGTTTAAATGTCAAGTTATGACAATAAGACACTGGTGTTTAAATGTCAAGTTACGACAATAAGACATTGGTGCTTAAATGTCAAGTTATGACAATAAGACACTGGTGCTTAAATGTCAAGTTATTACAATAAGACACTGGTGTTTAAATGTCAAGTTATGACAATAAGACACTGGTGTTTAAATGTCAAGTTATGACAATAAGACACTGGTGCTTAAATGTCAAGTTATGACAATAAGACACTGGTGCTTAAATGTCAAGTTACGACAATAAGACATTGGTGCTTAAATGTCAAGTTATGACAATAAGACACTGGTGTTTAAATGTCAAGTTATGACAATAAGACACTGGTGTTTAAATGTCAAGTTATGACAATAAGACACTGGTGTTTAAATGTCAAGTTATGACAATAAGACACTGGTGCTTAAATGTCAAGTTATGACAATAAGACACTGGTGTTTAAATGTCAAGTTATGACAATAAGACACTGGTGTTTAAATGTCAAGTTATGACAATAAGACACTGGTGTTTAAATGTGAGGCTAAATTGATGATCTCATTCTTATAGATGAGATCAAGATTATACAATTGTAAATTATACATATGATTATCATCAAAGATGATATCTTAACAAATATTTTTGATATTTTGTTATTTCATCATACACTATCAGATCAGTTATATATCATAATGGTAAAAGATTTTTTTTAACTTTTCAATCAATTAAATTAATTTTTCTTCAATTTTACTTCAATAACTTTAAACAAGTGTGTTAAATGTTGAAAATTCATTTCAGTTTCAATAACTTAATCTAGCTTCATTCATTTTTTATAAAATTAAATATGGTTCATTTAAATATGAGGTAAATAAATGATGACTTAAAAAAGCAAAAAACAAAACACCAAAACAAAATCAATTTAAAATGATTGTAAATTTAAAAATCATTTTCAATCAATCCAATTCTAATAACATTTTTTAAAAATAGTTTTCAGGGGGGGGGCAATTTTATTTAACTATAATGTAAGAGATAAGAAGCCATCTATAAATGAATGAATGAATGCTTTCTTCTATAGGGCTAACACTGTCCCTACTAGACTAGCATGCTCAAAACGCTCTGATGTTCCAAACCTATAAATAAAATGCCACAGCACACCTAGGGGAAATGAGGAGAAAACTTTGTGCTGATGGAGTGAGGCAGTTGAAAGAAATCAGTGTCACCTCTGGATAACTCCTAACTCTCATGTAGAGTTGCCTAGACTTTTTTTTGCTGCATTGGGGAACGTGTGCACACCGTTCTACAAATGTTTTTTTGATGTAATTATTTATAAATCATATCAATATCACATGCACATTAGGGGAGGCATTTTAAAAGGAGATTTTAAAAAAATTCTTTATGACACAGAGATGACAGATTTTGAACTTTGCTGGGACAACAATGGATAATTACAATCTAGGTGTTCTAGCACTGAGGAAAAAAAAATTAATCTAGAATCTGGAATTAATTAGTGCACCATGACATACAAATAACCCTTGTGGAGTTCATGGCAAATATTGTTATTTTAATGACACATAAATCGTTGACGTGAATCACACATTTTCTAGCCCCAGGAAACAGGGGATCAAACTCATCTTACCAACCAATCAAATCATGGCGAAATTATTGGGACTGTTGATAGCAAAAAATTGATCTAATCTGTCTGGTCAGCTATGGAATAAAACAAAACAACAATGTTAATCACAGAGTTTGCCTCCACTTCTAGAAGTGGGCACAGTGTGCATGCAAGCACAGGTTCCCCTGTATAAACTATGACCTATGAGACATAACTGGTGGGTGTAACTATCAAGTGCCATAATTACACATTATGGTCAGTATGTCTGTCTAATGTTCTAGTTGGGCTGAATGATGACCCAGTCCAGGCTCCCGTTAGACTAAAATAGCTGACCAGGTATCTCCTCCATTCAACAGTACGGTAAATAAAAAAAAAGAGTAAGAATTGTTCAATAAATATTTAATGTATACATTTAAAAGATAACGCATTGTTTAAATAAGAACAACAACCAGTGTCTGGGACGAAGATTTAGGATATCAATATCCACAAAGGGGGATAACACTACAGAGTCTAAGATCATCAATAACATTTTACACACAACTCAACGAGTCAGTCTCTTTAAATACTTTAAGATATTTACAACTTGTGGACAGTAAATAATACATCACAGGCATGAAAATTAACTTTTGCCTTAAATACATAAATACTTTCAGCTCTACTTTATAACTTTTTACTTTTTAAATCTCAGCTCCGAATGTTAATTGAGATTTATATACTTTTACACAGTCATCATAAATCCTGACTTTTTTCTTAAAACAATAATTTTGTGTTTACTTTTACAAAAACAAATGTGATGAATGCTTATTGTTGTACATGGTCACTGTATACACACAAAAAAACGTTTAACGGGTCACCAACAAGAAAGTACTCAGGAGTATTTTCTACACAAATTGGTAGTTCTCACGTCCAGCATGAAAGTTTGATGCCTGGTAGTTGGGCCCAGTGTCCGAGTCCAGCGTAAACTTGGACGTCCAGTCCACCTGCAGGGGGCGCAGCAAGCCACAACACCGCCAGTTCATGAGGTCAATCAAATTTTTGCAGACGCCACGACTGGAGGAGAAATATTTTAAACAATGCCTCAGTTCGTATTTAAGTGTGGGAGTTGAGGGGAGGGACTTTGGAAGCATACATTTAAAATGTAAAGTATCTATAAAATACAGTGGGGCCCACTTAACTCGAGCCCGGTTAACTCGTCAGCTCTATTAAGTCGACGTTTTTTTTTGGAACCGCCAAATTCTCTCTTTTACTTTGCATTTTTTCATCGGTTAATTGATTTTTTAAAGTCGCCGAGCCCTAATATTTCGAGCACAAAAGAGTGCCAAATTTGCAACTTAACGTCGGTTAGCTCGATCCCCTTCTGTTCGCCTAGCAATGCACTTTGGCATTTTTAGTTCAAAACAGTGTTGACATCTCGCTTTCTTCGAGACTTCCGGCTATTGTGTGATTCTACGAGATTTCAATAAAAATTACCGGATGTTTTTACTTTCAATTTGATTCCGTGTGTGCATTAGTTTGAGTATGTATTCACCAGAGGTACTCCAACATCGCGTTAGTGGTCTTTAATCCGTCATTATTTCGCTGTGCATGTTATATTATTATTAAACTTAATTCATTTTCTGATGCATTAATCATTTTATTTTTTAAGATAAACGAATATCTTTAGAAAAGAAAATAAAGGTCTGTATCAAGAATTGACGGTGGTTTTTATATAATTAAATAAAAAATTATTATTATTCTTTTAAAAGTTTGTTGTTGCTTTGTTACCAGTAATATACGTGACTGTGACTAACACGCGCGTGGTGGTGAAATCAAACCATTTTCTTAATATTCTAGTATATATATAATATACACGTCATCACTGTTGGAGGTTGAATTCTGATAAGGTCAAGGCCGCATTTGTTACTATTTATATTACAAGTTACACGTATCATTTGAATGAAGGAGGAAATTTGAGTGCGGTCTCATAGTGACAGATATCCTGCATGCAAAAGCATTAAACTTAAAATTACCATATTGATATGTTTATTTTTCTTTTTAATTTGCCGATTCGACGGGCATTGCAACGCTATGAGATGAGGCGAGGCGAAAAATTTGACCTTTATCGCATGCGCAGACAATTATAAACTGGTAACTTTTTTTTTATTAAATGGAATCGAAACATGACCACAGAGACGTAATCAAAGTCATTTACTTTGGCAAAAAAATATATATATATAAAAATTCCCAACTAGTCATAACTTTTCCTGATTATTTCCCGACTTTCAAGACTGGGAAAATTATTTTAAGAATTCCCGACTGAGTGGGAACCCTGGGTTATATTTAAACGGTCCTTAAAAACAAACGGTCTTAACCTTAGGAAAGAGCGAAGAAATATTAGCGTCCCGATATTCCGATACGATTCCGATTAATCGTCCCACCACTAATTAACGGACATCATGTATATAAATATAGAGAAATTTCAAGCGCATGTTAATATTTTGCCGCCATATTGGTTTTCGTTTAACTCGATGATCGGTTATCTCGGCGCCATTTTTCATACCCTGAGGCCATCGACTTAAGCGGGTCCCACAGTATCTGTCTTCTTAACCCTACCGGGTCTGAAGCCCCCAGCCTAACTCTCCCCTATACCTGAGTTCCCTGGCATTAAAGAGAAAAAACGAACATACTGTAAAAAAATTTTTACTAACATGCAAAGTGGTACTTGGAATAGAATGAAACTTTGAGAAATGGTAGAAAATAGGTTTATCTTTTATTTAGTACCAAATTTGTACATATGTGTGCTGATCCACTTAGAAGAAAAAATATTTTTTCACAACACATGGATTGTCTATATAAGACATTCTATGATTTCCCTTGTTCTGTCTGGAATGTTTTTCTATACACACTACACATGTCATACACACAACACGACTATGATTAGCTCTAACATAGCTTGTTACTTGACCTAGAAACGTATTCTTGATAAAATTATGACTTAGATACTGAAAAAATCAAAAGAATAAAACACATAAACCAAGTTCCACTTTCCTGTCAAGTGCTTGGTTCATCAGGCACTCGTCTTACATTGAATTTTCAAAAAACATTTCACATAAACACACGCATT
The DNA here is from genome assembly GCA_944989445.1 of Ampullaceana balthica. Taxonomy (NCBI): domain Eukaryota; kingdom Metazoa; phylum Mollusca; class Gastropoda; family Lymnaeidae; genus Ampullaceana; species Ampullaceana balthica. The sequence continues at coordinate 234,249 of CALYLW010001256.1, read as the reverse complement.
TAAAATTCAAAACATGGGGGCAGCCATTTGCAATGACTTTTATTTAGGTTAGTTATTTTTAGTACTTCCCTAAAGTTTTTCACATGCTGACCCAAATAACTAGAAAGCCGTAACTCATTACATAGGAATATAATCTATCACCCAATATTCGGTAACTTGACTCGGTAGGGTTAAAGAGGGTTGAAAAAAGTATAATTTTTTTTTAAAAGATTTTAAAAAAAAGAATAGGTCTATAACATAAAAATTGGAAGAGATGTGTTAGTCTGATGGTAAATGTTTGAAACCCATCGGCCACTCACTGGAATGGACTGACAATCTTTGCTTTCGAGTGATGACCATGGCTGTGGCCGTGCTTGTGATCATCCTTGTCCTCACATTCATTGGTCACATCGCCGGTCCCATGCTGCATGCCCCAGTACCTCATTTGGTTCATCCTCTCGTTGGTTGTCATGGCCAGCCACACAATCTGAGCAGAAAATAAACAGTTTTTTTATCTAACAAGTCAGCAAAAAGTGGAGAACAACGAATGCTTTACAATTATTATATTCAGATCAAAAATGAATACAAGTTTTATGACTCCTGAAAATATGATTTATGAAAAAGAAAAAAACTTATGAAATAAACCTGTACAATTTAATGCTTATAAAATATTGTTGTAGGAAACTTATTAAAATACATAGCCACGGTACAGAACTATTAAGATATATTGAATTAGATGATCAGGAAAAGCTATTTAAAAGATAGATACCCGTAACATTCTGATAAATTAAACATTTAAAATAACATTCTCTGACAATAATTTATCAGGAGGCAGGGCAAGAACTTACCTGATAAATTTGGCATGTAAACAGTGTGGACACCCAGACCAGGTGAATGGCCACGTTCAAGGCTATCCATGCCACCCAGGGTGAGGCCTTAAGTGTTTTATAAGCCAGTCCGGTGATGCCGTCCTCATAGAAATCTATCGGACATTCCACCTGCCAAACTGGAGACATGGTCAAATAAAGTTTGGTAGACACAGGAACTCTGGGAAAACCCCTCAAACCCACCTGCCACCAGCCCTTCACAAAATGTGAACAATTAATTTGTAGGAAACCCCACCAAGAATCTTCCATGTTTCCCTCTATCATCACCCAACCAACTCTCTTGCTCAGGAACTGATGATTCCCATTAATTTATCATCATCAAGAAAAGGATAAACAACTTTTTTTTACTGTTATCATACTCTCCACCATGAAGAAAGTAATAAAATTATACATCAAAATACATTTCCATATAAAGAGCTTCAATAAGATGCTATTGTCAGGGAAACGCTAACAGTTTTTATAATAATTTTTTTTGTTCTCCAAATGTTGTATTGTTAAAGCTCTCATAATGGATTTGTACCAAGCACCCAAAATTTGTTTCTGGGCTTTTGTTTTATTAAAATCTGATTAAGTGAGTAACTTAAAAATTCCAATAAGTCATAAGTAATTGTTGCCTATTTTTTTTTACAAAATACACATGCAATTTACAAGGAAATGTTTCCTCCTTTTTGTGCTTAAACTTACACTGCAGGCAGCCGTACACGGCAAACAGCAGCATGACCAACAGAAAGAAGAGGTAGCCAATGAAATAGCGATGATTGTTTGCACCTGTTGAGAATAAATCAAAGTCATGTATAACTTCTTGAAGCCTGACTTTAAAGATAGTAAGCTTATGGCGCAAAAGTAATTGTATGCATGCTTGGAAAGATGTGGTCAGAATCTTTTGACACAACACAAGCATACATCTGACCCAATTTAATCCTTTCTGCTCACCTTAACTTTAAACAAACCACAGTGCCTCAAAGCCTAGACTTATAACGTTTGTTTTCCTGCACTTTTATCTGAATTTAAGAGCTAACATTATTAGAGGTATTTTTAGTTTAAATAAAATAAACAACACAAATCTGTTACTTTTTTTATACAATGTATTTGTTTTACATCAACATACTTTTTATCTAATTTCTTTTCTTAATTGTCATTACATCAATAGTTTTGCTAGTGAGCATTTGACTGTGTAAGATTTTGTCTTAACCAGTAATTATAAACAGTAAAGAAATACACAAAATACTACACCCACATTTATGAAACAAATCCTGGTCCAAATAAATGATAAAGCCCTATATTATGTTATCGTAACTTTTATATCATGGCTTATACTTGTAAATCATGGCTTATACAACTGCAAATGTGAATGACCAAATTTCTAGCCAAGATTGTAAACAGAATCAGACTTACCCACACAATTGTCTACCCAGGGACAGTGGTGGTCAAACTTAGCCACACACTTGTTGCACACAGAGCAGTGCTTGGACCTCAGGGGTTTCCTGATCAAACACGTGCTGCAGAACTGGTCCAGCCTCAATGTCTGCGTCTCTGCCAGCTCTAAAATTGTCTGAAACATCAAACAAAACATTTAAAAGTTAGCCTCACACCTTACCCTCTCCTCCCCCTCCACACTGATTTCATGGCTGGAATGGACAATGCAGGTAAGTTAAAGGGAAGAGTTTAGCCAGCATTCTAGGGGATGAGTTTAGCTACTACTCTAGGGGAGGAGTTTAGCTACTATTCTAGGTGAGGAGTTTAGCCACTATTCTAGTGGAGGAGTTTAGCCATTATTCTAGTGGAGGAGTTTAGCCATTATTCTAGTGGAGGAGTTTAGCCATTATTCTAGTGGAGGAGTTTAGCCATTATTCTAGTGGAGGAGTTTAGCCATTATTCTAGTGGAGGAGTTTAGCCATTATTCTAGTGGAGGAGTTTAGCTACTATTCTAGTGGAGGAGTTTAGCCACTATTCTAGTGGAGGAGTTTAGCCACTATTCTAGTGGAGGAGTTTAGCAATTATTCTAGTGGAGGAGTTTAGCCATTATTCTAGTGGAGGAGTTTAGCCATTATTCTAGGGGAGGGGTTTAGCTACTACTCTAGGGGAGGAGTTTAGCTACTATTCTAGGGGAGGAGTTTAGCTACTATTCTAGGGGAGGAGTTTAGCTACTATTCTAGGGGAGGAGTTTAGCCACTATTCTAGGGGAGGGGTTTAGCTACTACTCTAGTTTGCTGGAAGTAAAAAATGACTGTCATGATCTCATCACACTCACAACACACATTGGCATCAGCTATTTCTCTATTGTTGCACCCCTATTTTATGGCCTAAAAATCTCCACTCACTCTAATCTTGTCCTCCCTGTTGCTCTTGAGATAGCCTGGGTCAGTCCGCCAGGCCTTGTAAAAGTTGTATGTAAGTAGAACGGTGACGAGCCCAAAGGCCACATGGAACAATGGGCTTTCGTGGATATCTGGAGTGGTTTGGGTCAAGGTTAAAAAGGAAGACCAGGTATGCTTTGCAGGTATTTAGATCGGTGTTAGAATGCTCAGGAGGACGAGAGGTGTTAACTATAGGGCACCACTGTATGTCTTTTCAGTCAAATATGAACTGGTACCTCTAAATTATATATGACTCATGTGTTTTTAAGTATTCAAACTTTTAAATTTACTGGTATTTTGACAGATGTAACTGTAACTTACAGCAATGGGTAAACAGCTACATGAGATGATTCAAAATCATTTCAACCTAACAAAAAAAAAGCGGTCACTGCCAGCCAACAGTGCAATGTATCTATTTTTTGTCAAAAGCGTAAACCCTAAAAATTCAACCACTTTAATGGAAGGCACTAGTCACCTTGACATTGACTTCAACAAAACTAGCAGTACACTTAAAAAAATTTTTATAAAAAATTTTTTTTAAAAATAAATAAAAAATGGTGGCTTATTTTTCTTGGTGACGGAAAATGTATAATAATTTTGTGTGTGGGTGTTTAGCAGGGGTGTACAAACTTTTTGCAAAATAAAAGCTAAAATATGTGGCGGACAGATTAAGATAATAAACAAAATGACACATGTTAAGACCAAGTTACATGCTGTTAATTAATTATATTATTCTTTGTTATTTGTGGGAGTCATATTTTGTTTGGAAAAAGGGGACAAGACAATAATGCGATTGTCAAGACTTTATAACTATCTTATTCTGCCCTTAGAAATTACTAAAGCTGCATAAATTGTGGCCAAGTTGAGAAATAAAGATTTTTATTTGTATGCTCTGTAGCTTACAATAAATAAAATTTGTTGAAATATTTCTTAAGCCAAAAATGTGTCAAAAGTTGTGATGTAAAACTGTCTTAAAATTCAAAGTACAGTATATAACTCGTTCTATAGCCTGTTCGTTCATCAGCCGACCCCCCCCCACCCCCCCTCTTCTGGAAGTGAATAGTATTAAAAGTGTGTAACCCGCTCGTAAGCCGACCCCAAAAAATAATAGTACAGTGTAAACAAAATGGTAAATTTTTTAAAACTACAAGGTAAATCAGTCATTATGATTGTTTATGTTGTACTACCTATCCTTGTCTTTGTGCTCTTTGTTAGGCAAAATTTACCCCGTTTTTTGGGTTTTTTTATGTGTAAACAGTGGTGAAAATGCGTACATTAAAATTCGTTGTTGAAAACAAAATTTGTAAAACAATTTATTAAAACTTTCACAAAATTAAATAATAAGGTAAGTGCAGATGTTTAATAATATTTTATAGCTTCTGGTAGAGCAGTCGAATCTTATAGAAAGTAGAAAAGGACCTTGATGATCTACAATAACAACACCGATATTCAATGTACATGCAGAAATCACCTATGACCCGCTCGTAAGCGACCCCCCAACCTTTTCCCCTAGATTTTGTCCAAAAAGGTCGTCTATAGAACAAGTATATACGGTACATCAATTTCCCTCATTCATCATTCATTTCCGAGTTAGCAAAAATAATTGATATTACGTCATCAGGTTTTTGTAATAGTGTCAACTTTGGTTAACAATAGAACGTCATTGTTTTTTGCCGTCATCTGACAGGATCCCATTTTGTTCAGAAAGCAGACACATAATTTGACTCTTCTTTAAATATTTTTTTTTGTGTTTCCCATAAGGGGTAGGGGGTTCTAATGTTTCCATTAGAACTTTCTGGGGGCTTGGTAGACCTTGGCGGCGCCCATCTCCTCTCCAGGTCAGCGGAGGACTTTTTTAGCGATAGTCATTCATCAACATTTTTATTGTGGCTTTAACGTGGGCTAGATCTCACGCCCCTCAGCTTGTAAGGCGAGCGCACTATTGACTTCGCTATCCAGCCGCCAATAAATATCATGTTATCGTTAAAGGATAATCTACGAGACAATTAATTACTTAAGATGAGGCACAGGCCAGTTAAAATTTCAACATGGGCCTCGGGCCGTACTTTTGAACATCCCTGATGTATAACTAAGATCAAGGATACATGGCAACAAATAGAAAAACCAGGTGAAGTACATCCAGAACTTGGTGGCTAAGTACACGGCGATGGGGATCATGTGGCTGGTGGTTTCATCAAAAAATGCTCTGGGGGTAAAAGAGGGAAAGCGTCATATTATCATGGCCTGAGCCAGTACCCCGTGATTAGGCAGGGGACAGTGCTACAGAACGTATCACTAGTTAATGACACAGTTTTAACACTAACTTGAGTACTTAAAACTGGATTGGTCTTAGTTTCTTTAAAGGATAAATTGAATCTAAGGGATTATCCTCCTAAAATTTTGTGTCTTTCTTTCTCCTATGAGATTATATAGAC
>CALYLW010001256.1:177500-225366 GCA_944989445.1 Ampullaceana balthica | reverse complement strand
TTGTTAAATGATTGTCTAAAAAAATTTACTGAAATCAGAAAAACATTGTCGAAATTTTGGCTTTCCACCCACTCTGAAAGTTTCCCAACTCTTAAAAAACTGGAAAACTCAAAAAAGCCTGAGATTAGCCCTCATTAAAACATCATATGGTCTACTACAGAGGATATGGTACACTTAAATTAAGCTATCTTTTATAACAGTTTATTCAAAACACTTGTCTGAACCATCAGTGAAATAGTCTGATTAACTAGGATGACAAATTACCACTTACTTAAAAATCACATTTCCTATAATGAAAAATGGGAAAAAAATTAAGACTTTCATAGCCCAGTGAACGGGGAGTTCTGGGATGAATCCGATGATGAAGATGGCAAGAAATGGGTAGACATAGGCCACACGCCTTCGGAAAACCTGTAACACAAGTTATTGTGGCAGTGAATACAAAGCCACACATTTTTACACGTGCCATAATGATCAAAGTGTTGATAGTGTGCCCTTGATGAATAGAAGAAGAAGATTACTCTCAGCTGTTTGACAGCGGTAATAGAAATGAAAATATATATTGTTTAAATAGACACCAACAAAGGCAATGTATGGGGGTAATTATGAAAAACTGACAATTTATTCAATATATTTTATTGAAACTGTTTCCCCTGTTCTTTATTCATTACCCCCCCTAAGAGATCATGTCAAATTGTATAATAATAGTTATAATTTAAGAGCTTATGTAGCGCAGTACCCCATCTTGCAGCTGGGCTCACCGTGCTTTACATAAAATAGCAACACAGATATTTATAATATAAATGAATTCAATCTAAAACATTCATGTTGTAACTAAACAAAACATATAATGACATGATGGTGCACATAAGCTAGGTTAATCAGTCAGAGAAATGTTTGAATGTTTATTTGGAAAGTAAAGTTTTAAAAGATGTATTTTTTCATTTCATCTAAAACAATATATAAGAAAGGTGCAACCAAACCTTATTGGCAGCATATTTCCCCAGCAAAGTCTTCTTTGATGCCTCAGCAGCGGCCTGCATTTGTCTTAACTTCTTCACTAAATCAGCATTGCTCTGACCGATGGCTATGTCTAAAGGAGTTTCATTCTAGGAAAAAGAAATTAAGAGGGGAGATGTATATAGAATTTGTTTATCATACAACTATCTTAAAATTGATAACACATGCAGCATCTTTTAATATTGACATTGTTATCTTATTCCACCTATGTGTAACTAAATGTATCACTGGCGGAGTTTGGCAGATGCAATCCAAATGTGTCCTGATCTGTAAGGCACTAAATCTCTCATTTTTATTTAAAAATAGAATTATTATCTTAGTTCCCCCAAGACTTCTAGGCAGTGGTGCGATTTTAATTAATTTTTTTTTAAATGTTTTTTTCAAATCTTATTTCACGTTCTTCATCTCTGTGCGCTCTTCAATGCATCAAACCACGCATGTGTTCAACAGAGGAGCCAAAAATCAAATTATTGGTCATTATTCTTTTTTTTTCTCCAGATTTTATGTTTAATTTTTTTTTATCAGACATAATTCATATCTGAAACATTTATTCTTTTATTATTAAATAATAATTTTGTTTTCAGCATTGTAAATCATCGCAAGAGGAAATTACTTCCCATAACAATTATGGAAATAAAGTAGCACTAGATACAGGAAAGAACTTACCATGTCAAAAAATATAACATGAAGGATTGAAGGTTATAGGTACCTTTGAAGGATTGAAGGTGATAGATACCTTTGAAGGATTGAAGGTGATAGATACCTTTGAAGGATTGAAGGTGATAGATACCTCTGAAGGATTGAAGGTGATAGATACCTTTGAAGGATTGAAGGTGATAGATACCTTTGAAGGATTGAAGGTGATATATACCTTTGAAGGATTGAAGGTGATAGATACCTTTGAAGGATTGAAGGTGATAGATACCTTTGAAGGATTGAAGGTGATAGATCCCTTTGAAGGATTGAAGGTGATAGATACCTTTGAAGGATTGAAGGTGATAGATACTTTTGAAGGATTGAAGGTGATAGATACCTTTGAAGGATTGAAGGTGATAGATACCTTTGAAGGATTGAAGGTGATAGATACCTTTGAAGGATTGAAGGTGATAGATACCTTTGAAGGATTGAAGGTGATAGATACCTTTGAAGGATTGAAGGTGATAGATACCTTTGAAGGATTGAAGGTGATAGATACCTTTGAAGGATTGAAGGTGATAGATACCTTTTGAAGGATTGAAGGTGATAGATACCTTTGAAGGATTGAAGGTGATATATACCTTTGAAGGATTGAAGGTGATAGATCCCTTTGAAGGATTGAAGGTGATAGATTCCTTTGAAGGATTGAAGGTGATAGATACCTTTGAAGGATTGAAGGTGATAGATACCTTTGAAGGATTGAAGGTGATAGATACCTTTGAAGGATTGAAGGTGATATATACCTTTGAAGGATTGAAGGTGATATATACCTTGAGGTTGAGAGCATGTATATCAGCCCCCTTGTTGAGCAGCAGCCTTATGACCACGTGGTTCCCACTAGCGCAGGCCCAGTGTAAAGCTGTGTTCCCATGCAGCTTGTCTGCTTTGTTCAGTGTGGCTCCAAAAGTTAGCAACAGCCTGGTTGGGTCATAGCTGTGAGCATATATACCATTAAAATTAGGGCACAATAAAAGAAAAGAGACCATTCAAGAAAACATTGGGGCTGGGTTGCAGGTATGGGACACTGCAAATGGGATTAACTCCCTTGTCTTCAAAAGTTATTGTTCTGTACTGTGTAGCACAATGAGGGCGAAAATTATTGAAATGTGCTACCCAATATCATTCATAGTTATTTTCAGCCAAAAAGACTAAGTGCTTCCCTAGCCATCCAGAGTTAGGATGGTGCGTATTGAAATGCACTAAAAAAATCCTTTACTGCTTTCTCTTCAAAATGATTAATAGGGGCAAAAAACTCTATCTTATCAGCCAACTGCAGTGTCCCAAAGAGAATACATGAAATTACAATATCAAAATGAAAGGTGTACTAAATTAACCATCATAAGCAATATCAAAATGAAATGGTGCACTAAATTAACCATTATAAACAATATCAAAATGACATGGTGCACTAAATTAACTATTATAAGCAATATCAAAATGAAATGGTGCACTAAATTAACTATTATAAGCAATATCAAAATGAAATGGTGCACTAAATTAACCATTATAAGCAATATCAAAATGAAATGGTGCACTAAATTAACTATTATAAGCAATATCAAAATGAAATGGTGCACTAAATTATTAGTATTTACTGCATGTCTCTGTCTTTCACCCAAAATAGTGAACTAAAATTTACATTTCACATCACAATAATTTGACTGTTTGTATTCCAACAGATATGTGGAAATAATGAGAAAAGGGACTTATATACAAACACTGGACTTTCTTGTGTACATTTTGGTTGATAAAAAAAAATACTCTTTTTTGCAGTTTCCAAAACTATATGTCAATCTCTTCACTTAAAAATCTGCTCCCATGAAAGCCTTCCACGGTAGTAATGTTAACAGACTAAAATATGATTTCACTGAACATCCTAAAAGTTGTACTTTTTTCCCCAGTACTTTATCATTCTCCACTCTGATGTACATAGCAATTTCTATGAATAATTATTTAACCCTCCCACATGTAGTATAGAGGTTGTTTTTTTTTAAATTATCAAAGTAATGGACATGAATGCATTCAGTTTTGTGCCATATGAAAATTTGAGATTGAGAACAAAATTGACAGACTTTACATCACCCTAGAGATTGAGAACAAAATTGACATCAGCTAAAAATGGCACTGGCACTGAAGTGTATGAAAACTGTACAAATAGCTAGTCGAGACAAGCCTTTTAATGCATACTCACCCAAAGACCCGGTGAGACGACCACATGAGAGGTGTCATCCCTGTTTTATCCAACATGTCAACCTCTTGCCCTTTGGCTATCAAATAGGCTACAATCGCTGTGTGACCAAATTGTGATGCTAGATGAATGCAACTGCAGCCTGGGGACAATATTATGTTAAATCTTAAATCCAATCATTAATAATAGCAAGGAGCAAAAGTTATAAATATGAATATATGTACAGTCGAAACCGGTTAAGTCGACTGCGTTGGGGTATGAAAAATGGCGACGAGATAACCGATGATCGAGTTAAAACGAAAACCAATATGGCGGCAAAATATTAACATGTGCTTGAAATTTCTTTATGTACATGATTAATTAGTTAGCGTTAATTAGTGATGGGACGATTAATCGGAATCGTATCGGAACCCTAATATTTCTTCACTCTTTCCTAAGGTTGTAATGACCGTTCGTTTTTTTAAATTTAAGTATAACCATGGTTCCCACTCAGGAAAACGGGAAATAGTCGGGAATACTTTAAAAAAATTTCCGCTAACACGATTTACGGGCACCTCGGGTGAATACATCTAATTCACACATGGATCGAAAGTGAAAGAAGATAATAACATCCGGTAATTTTTATTGATATCTCGTAGAATCACACAATAGCCGGAAGTCTCGAAGAAGGCGAGATGTCAACACTGTTTTTAACTAAAAGTGCCAGAGTGCATTGCTAGGCCAACCGACGAGGAAACCAACGTTAAGTTGAAAATTTGGCCCTCTTTTGTGCTCGAGGTATTAGGTTTCGGCGACTTAGAAAAATCGAATTAGCCGATGAGAAAATGCTAAGACAAAGAGAGAATTTGGCGGTTCCAATAAAAAACGTCGAGTTAGTGGGGTGGTCGAGTTAACTGAGCTCGAGGTAAGTGGGTTCGTACTGTAATTACCTAAATTTTTATAAACAAATTTTTTATTTAAGGAACATTTAAAATTTTAGCCTGTTCACATGTTTGACAAAACAAACATTAAATTTTTAAAAAACGTAAAAAACCAAGTTTTTCACTATAAATCCTTTATGTACGAGACGTAACTAAAGGAATGTTCATTATAATACGCAGCGCCAGACCATCCAGAAATACAAAATTGCAGTTGTGTCGTAAAACATGTTTAATATAATGCGCACCGATCAGGAATATGTTTATAAAAAGTGTTGTCAATAAAATACGCACCTTATTGCGCGACACAAAGGTTGTTCAATATAATACGCACCGCAACGCTCTATCTCAAAAAATAGCATGATACATAGGAATAAATAAAATAATCTAAAAAATCAATAATTTAATTACGGTACATGCGATTGATCTGAAATTTTGATACATTGTTTTTATTATTGGTACGAAACTGCCTGCAAAATTTCAGCTCGCTAACTTACGAGGAAGTGGGTTAAAAATCTATCAAAAGTTTTGGCGACAAGCAATCAAGCATTCAAGCAATCAAGGGTGCAGACACCACGAGTTAATATAAAGGATTTTAAAAAATAAAAACATTACAATAAAGTTTAATCGTTATCTTAGTAAAGTAGAATGTATTCTTTTAGTGTAGGGTTCTGCTACAGGTTATTCAATGCTAGAGGTCCTGTTGATAATTACTAGAAAAAAAGTGGCCAACAAGCTGTCACACGCAGGAAGCAGTTCACAAGTCACCACCCCAGTGGTGTGGGAAGGAAGAAGCAAGATATTACATCTGTTGTTTTCGTCCTTGATTGCTTTTTTTTCTGTCAAGTGTGAAACTATAAATAGATTTTTGATATTGCTGGTTGCTAAAAAATCTTTAATATTATCGAATTAATCTTCAATGGCTTTAAATGAAAACAAGCCCAACACAAACTAAGCCTTACCCTTACCAAACTGAGGATATTGACGATCTTTCATCTGATTTCCTAGTGATCTGAGTTGTTTTAATGGGTTGTGATACTGTTTTTGAAGATAGAGTTTTATTCCTCTTGTATGTTTTGGCTTTTTTGTTTTAAGCATTAAAATAAATCTGGCAAATTAACATTTTACGTTTTTAAATCTGTTGAAGTCACCACTAGAAATTATAAAAGAAGACTTGTTAAATTGTGTGTCTGAATAGGAATAAACCTTGTTAAATTGTGTGTCTGAATAGGAATAAACCTTGTTAAATTGTGTGTCTGAATAGGAATAAACCTTGTTAAATTGTAGCTCTGAATAGGAATAAACCTTGTTAAATTGTAGCTCTGAATAGGAATAAACCTTGTTAAATTGTAGCTCTGAATAGGAATAAACTTGTATTGATAGGAATAAACCTTGTTAAATTGTGTGTCTGAATAGGAATAAACCTTGTTAAATTGTGTGTCTGAATAGGAATAAACCTTGTTAAATTGTGTGTCTGAATAGGAATAAACCTTGTTAAATTGTGTGTCTGAATAGGAATAAACCTTGTTAAATTGTGTGTCTGGATAGGAATAAACCTTGTTAAATTGTGTGTCTGGATAGGAATAAACCTTGTTAAATTGTGTGTCTGAATAGGAATAAACCTTGTTAAATTGTGTGTCTGAATAGGAATAAACCTTGTTAAATTGTGTGTCTGAATAGGAATAAACCTTGTTAAATTGTGTGTCTGAATAGGAATAAACCTTGTTAAATTGTGTGTCTGAATAGGAATAAACCTTGTTAAATTGTGTGTCTGGATAGGAATAAACCTTGTTGAATTGTGTGTCTGAATAGGAATAAACCTTGTTAAATTGTGTGTCTCAATAGGAATAAACCTTGTTAAATTGGTACAAAGATAGAAAATGTACCCATACAAAGTTCACAACATTGTTTTAGTGGGTATCCTGAGAGTTATTGAACTTAGATGAGCAGATTGGACAAGCATGGGCAGTTATCAGTTGGTGAAGAAAGCCATCATAATCATCATCATGAAATATTTGTTTGATCCTCACCTTCACCATCTCGCAGCGATGGGTCAGCTCCATATGACATAAGTTGTACAACCATTCCAAGGTGACCCTGTCTGAAAAAAAATCGTACATGTGATTTTAATGTTACCCGAGAGTCATTGAATTGAATTCGAAAATTGAAAACCGACATTTCAATAATGTTTATGGCCGGGCATCAATTTCTTTATAATTTTCAGATTTAATTATGGCATCTCTTGTGAATATAGACTCAATTTTAAGTTTCATGGGAATTTGAGAATTTATTAACAGTTGATTTATCTTTGCCTTAACTATGGCTTTCAGGCTGAGCTTGCACTTTCATTCAAACAGGCTGGTGACAATCCTGCACTTATTCATTTCAATCTCTAGTTCAGGAAGCCAAAAAATTAAGATTTCTCCACTAAGGCAATTTTAGGCTTTGATCCTAATTTGAAAAAGTTAATATCCCATGTTAATGTTTACTGTTAGCTACTTCAGAGAAACGCATCTGCTATAGCTTCAATCCCACATCTTCCTTCATCAGTCAAGTGATTATTTGTTTAGAACATTTTACAGACATTATTTAGAATTACATTGTAACTTGTTACAACTTTTTTTTTATTGATAAAAATCTTTTCCATAATTTACATAATAAATATCAAATCATTGTCAATTTCAAATTAAAATACTTAAAAAGCATTTGTATGTAAATAAGCAGTTGTGTGTAATTTTATATAAATCTTTTGTTCAGCTCATGTATTATAAAATACTAGATACGACCCGTGTCGTAGCATATGCCGCAGGCTTGCCCATAGATAGTGCAAAGAAAGGGGGGGAAAGAACGGACTCAAACTACAGCATGAAGAAATAAAAACAATGTAAATGAACGTGGGGGGAGGTGGGGCAGACGACACGCATCACTGTCGTATTGATGGTCTCGAGACATGCGCACTGCGGTTAGCTACCTGCCCCCACCCTGCACCAACCTAGCTTGCCAGCCATAAACTGTGATTGGCCGACCCTAGCGAGGGTCAGCTATGTTAACAAAAAGGCCGATGGTAGACACCGCGTAACGCGCGGTGTCCACTCAGTTGGGTGGATGGCACGCAGTACACAGTCTGTTTATTTTGGTATACCCAGTCCACCTTAATAGATTAAAATTTATTTTAAAAAAGATTTATGATTTTAAAATTAATTTGGTAAAAGCAAAGAGAACGGTGCGCTCGATAAATCATATTTTTGGTTGCTATATTATATTTGTTGTTTTTTTCTATTTAATTTAATTTAATTTAAAAAATAGACAACTAAACCTAACCCAGACCCTAAAACTGAAACTACAACCTTAGACTCAAACGAAACTCTTTTTCTATTTTAATTTAAAAAATAGACAACTAAACCTAACCCAGACCCTAAAAACTGAATCAACAAACTTTTTTTAAAAGATGACTCAAACGAAACTCGAGCCTCCACCTGACACCTAGAGTTGAAGAATCTAATGTCCTAACCGTGAGACCACAGAAGCTCTTGTAACTTATGAATTTTTAAAAATATTATAAAGTAGTAAGAGCAAAATGTGACGTCACGTTTACGCTACACCCAAGTTTTACAGTGGATGCCGCGCATTGCGTGGTGTCTACCCACTTCGTAACAAAAAAGGGGGAAAATACGGGCACAAACAAACATTTTTAAAAATTAAAAAAATAATGTTTCTGCTGAGGCTTGAACCCAATACCTACCGCGTGTAAGGCGGAGGTGATAACCACTAAACTACGAACAACATGTTAATCTGTGAAGGAACAACGCAACTGAACGCAAGATGCATTGTTTGTCTTGTAACATGCCCACCCCCCTTTTGAACCCACTTCGCTTGATTGGTCTACCCCAACGGGGAATTATTCGTCTTGCTCATTTGCACACTGCTCGCTCTTGATCTTGTGAATTATATATATATATATATATATATAGATTTTGAATTTATTTATAGCAACAAATGGATCAGATACTTGGAAATGGGTGATTGAATTTGCTATGAAAAATGTTCAGGTAACCTTTCATAGTTACTTGATACCACTGTTGATGATGTTTTAAATCTAGGATGATGAAATAAGTTATAATTTAATGCATATACCGTATTTATTTGTGTATAGCGCGCAAAATTTTGTACAGAAAACAACTACCAAAAGGGTAGATGCGGGATATACACGATGTCTTACACAGGCTCCATAAATATTTCAAATTTGAAGATGAAATTTTGGTCTGCCATGTTTGTTTACATCAGAGAAAGCGGAGCACTGATTGGTCAGTTTTGTTGTAAAAGCCGAATGCAAACGAAGGGGAGAAACACCTTGCAGCACTCCCACCTGCGTTGACCATTGCTTGTTTTAACCTGGCGCAATGGCTTGAGCAGGACATCTTGCTCATTTTTTAAATGGGAACAACTGTTTGCTGCATCTGATGATGAATCAGACTTTAAAGTTTTTTAAATTGTTTTTAAATTTCATTTGGAAATTATGTTTATACTGGTAGTTTACTTTACCATGGTATGTTGTCAATAAATATTTTGTCACATGTTTTCAAAATTTGTCACTGAAAATCATTGGTCTGAGCTGGGAGAAAGTGAAAAAAAAATTACACCAATTTTCAATCCAAAAATTTAGGGTGCGCGTTATACAAGAGTGCACGTTATACAAGAGTGCACTTTATACAAGAGTGCACGTTACACAAGAGTGCACGTTACACAAGAGTGCACGTTATACAAGAGTGCACGTTATACAAGAGTGCACGTTATACAAGAGTGCACGTTATACAAGAGTGCACGTTATACAAGAGTGCACGTTATACAAGAGTGCACGTTATACAAGAGTGCACATTATACAAGAGTGCACGTTATACAAGAGTGCACGTTATACAAGAGTGCGCATTATACAAGAGTGCGCTTTATACAAGAGTGCGCGTTATACAAGAGTGCGCGTTATACAAGAGTGCACGTTATACAAGAGTGCACGTTATACAAGAGTGCGCGTTATACAAGAGTGCACGTTATACAAGAGTGCACGTTATACAAGAGTGCACGTTATACAAGAGTGCGCGTTATACAAGAGTGCATGTTATACAAGAGTGCACGTAATACAAGAGTGCATGTTATACAAGAGTGCGCGTTATACAAGAGTGCACGTTATACAAGAGTGCACATTATACAAGAGTGCACGTTATACAAGAGTGCACGTTATACAAGAGTGCGCGCTATACACGAAAAAAAAAGTGTAATGATTGTAGCTGAAATTCTTAACTCAAGAAGAAGAGTGGTTTTTTTTTAAGAGACGGGGAAATAAAGTTCATTAACTAACCTTGTAGCCCAATGGAGTGGTGTTGCATCTAGGTGCCCCCCAAATCTGTCTACAATTGCACCTTTGGAGATGAAGTAACTGGAACCAAAGTCAATCAACATTATTAATACATATTCAAATTATAAAACTCTTTGTGAATTCACAAATCAGACAAACATATTTCTATTAAAATATTTAAAATGTAAAAAACAAGAAGACAATACAAAATAATATAAAAAAGAAATACAACTTCTTTAATTTTAATACTTACTTGACAATATCTGTCCGATTGTTTATGGCAGCCCAGTGTAGAAGGCTAACATTTTCATGGTCCATCTGGTTGACATCATAGCCAGCTTCAATGATTTCATGGACCCTGTGTATGACTCCATACTGAGTAGCCCTGACTATATCAAATGAGTTACAGTCATCGGGAGCCACAAAGCTTGGTGCTTGACCAGTTTCCTTTTTATTCTTCTCAAAATCTTCAGATTCCTGTAAAATTATGATCCAAATAGAAAAGAAAGTCTGAGTATGATTACACAGCTATGATCTTTAAAACTGACCTAAAAATACTAAAAAGCTAGAATGTTTAAAGTGATGTCTATTTCCAGGATAAAATAATATTAAGCTGCCCTTTACAAACCAAAGAATCAAATCAGTAATATGTCATTGCAGTTTACTTGTAGAAGTCATGTTAACCCAAGAGTTAGGGTCAGATTTACTTTTTTTTATGTCTATAAATATAGTTTCAAGCTCCAAAGAGCATTTTGACCCAAGAGAGTGCAATTAATATGCTGATAATTTCTCAAATATGCTTGTGTCCACGCTATTCTAGAACGTGCAATGTGCTGAAATGGGCTTAATTCTTTATAGTATAGTTTTGTATCTTATTTTCTGGACATTGAATTACTTTACATTTCCTATACTATACTATACTATACTACTGTCACTCATATTGGTTAAGCAGTAGCCAACTGAGAAGTGATTGGTCATAATAATAAGTGATAGAGTCATAGTCATTGGGCTCATAGACACAATAAAGTTTAAAGTAAAATAAAGTTTAACTATTACAATACTATTATTAAGGCTGTTTATTGTTTGTTGGGCCAAGATGGCGGTGGCGTCAAGATAACTTGGCAAGAACTAAGCAATGAACTGTCCCCAATCCTTGTAGTTCTCTTTCAAGCCTCTCTAAACCAGGGTAAAGTGCCCCAGGATTGGAAATTAGCTAACGTAACTCCACTCTTTAAGAAAGGGGATAAATCAGACCCTGGTAATTACAGGCCTGTATCACTTACTAGTATCACCTGTAAATTACTAGAACACATAATATATAGTAGAATAGTTAACCACCTTGACAAATATAATGCCTTATGCCCACATCAACACGGCTTTAGAAAAAACAGATCATGTGAAACACAATTAATAGGTTTAATAGATGAGCTATCAAAAGGCTTGGACAAAAATGATCAAATAGATACAATATTACTAGACTTCTCAAAAGCATTTGACAAAGTTCACCACCTTAGTTTACTTAAAAAACTTAACTACTTTGGAATCTCAGGTTCCTTACATCACTGGATCCAAGACTTCCTTTTGGGCATGGAGCAAACTGTAATAATTAATGGATCTAAATCTGCACCAATAAAGGTTAACTCAGGAGTTCCACAAGGAACTGTGCTAGGTCCCTTACTCTTTTTAATATCTATAAATGATTTACCCAACAACATCTCAACAGGTACAAAAGTTAGGTTATTTGCTGATGATTGTATAATCTATAGAACAATTAAATCAGAACAAGATAGCAAAATTTTACAAAAAGACTTAGATGAATTGATAAAATGGGAAACTAACTGGAGTATGTCTTTCCACCAGAAAAGTGTCAACTGTTAAGAGTAACAAAGAAAAAGAAACAAATAAATTCAAAATATTACATTCATGGAAAAGAACTGACCCAAACTAAAGATGCAAAATACTTAGGAGTCTTAATAAATGAGAAACTATCATGGAATCCCCATGTCAATGAAGTTATTAAAAAATCAAACAAAACCTTAGGCTTTATAAAAAGGAACTTCAACAAATGTAATAGAGATATAAAACTAAAATGCTACCTCACTTTGGTGAGACCTGTACTAGAATATGCATCTTCTGTATGGGACCCATCCACCAAAGAAAACATTGATAAACTAGAACAAATTCAAAAAAGAGCTGCCAGATTCATAACAGGAGAATATTCGAAACTGACAAGAATAACACCATTAGTTAAATCATTAAACCTTGAAACACTAGAGGATAGAAGAACCAAGAGCAAAGTAGTAATCATACATAAAGCAATTAATTCTAATTTAGAAATACAACACAAAGATAACTTAATACAACCCTCAGATAGACATAAGGATAAAAACACCTTTCTTATTCCGTATGCAAGAACAAACACATACAAGTTTTCCTTCTTCCCGTCCGGAATTCGGGCGTGGTATGGGTTGCCTGAAGAATCCAGGAAAACCAACACTTTATCAACATTTAAATCTCTAATAAAAATGCAGGACTAAACACAAACCATAGATAAGCGTAGGACGCAATAATCTTCTGTATAGAAGGAGCGTCTGTAAACAGATAAGATAAGATAAGGTTACTATGTGTAATTATCATGAGTGATCTCCCCTTAACAAATAACCTTTATGTAATGTATTAATAAGCAAATTAAGTTTAATTTTAAAATTACAAAAATTTGGGGATGGGGTTTGGTAGCGGAAGGCTCCTAAAAAATTTTTTTTAATCTAAGGTAATTAAAAGGGGAGGGGTATCCCGCAAATTATTACAAAGCACGCCCTTTTTCACATTGTTTCTGGTGCCCTAACATTGCAGCAGAAATTTGAATTTTTATAAATTTGTTGGTTAACTTTTGCTAAATGGAAGCTGAATTTACTGCCTAGGAAAAGATGAGTGTTCGATTTTTTTTCTGATCGTTAAATGAGTCTAAGAGCTGATATTTGCGATCGATATATCTGGAGAATTATTTTTGAAAGTATAGAAATAAAGTTTATCCTGGCCATTTTCGTGATTCAGAAGCATGAAAAGTAATTAAAATTTTAATTTCAGTGAAGGTAGGTAAGTAGCTTAAATAGTCTGAAAATGTCTTCCATTTCCCTCTACATTTTAGCATTTTCCCTTATGTTGGACTTCTTTTTTCTGGCCGACATCTTAGTCATGTGTCATAGTTACAAAGTTGGTAGCCGGAAAAGACTGTGTTTTGGCCTGGCCTGTCAAACAATAATTTTAGGTATGTACTTGGATTTCAACTGGAAATTCCAGAAAATTTGGTATCCTATTTTCCTTATAAAAATGGAGACTCCAACTTTTTAATTTACCGAGGGTAGTGTTGTTTGGGAATTTTATGCAAATTATTTACCAGCATACACATTCTATTTCAACCCACATCAGGGAGTAGACATTTTGTTTTTTGTTTTTAGACACTTTTGTTTGAAAAAAAAATTAATCCTAAACTTTTTAAATTGTAGGTGAAATAATGCTAACTTCACTCTATATATTTTTTCTGGCAAAATGTGTCCATTTTTTTTACATAGGGTTATCATAGATAATAGCATACATAATCAAATGTCCAAAAATTTGTTACGTTTGTCCTACAAATGTTCCCTGAAAATTTTCAAATGTTTTAGTCACATGTGTCCCATAATTACCTATTTATTATCAATAACTTTTTAAACTAAATTTGTTTGGGGTAAAAACTAAACTTATAATTGAAATCCAGCAAAATACACAATGATAATGTATTTAAAAATGAAAGATAGACAGTGTAACTACACAGAAATATATTCTAACTCTAAAGTATACTTTTAATTAGATGTTTAGATATTTTTTGAGTAGGATTAGGCCTTTATTGAGGCCCTTATCCTATTAACTCGTGAAGGATTCCGGATTCAACGCATCTGGTTCTGTCGTCAACTTTTTCAAAACGCTCGTAAACACGTTTTCTGACTTGTTAAAGAGCTGAAATTTTCACAGTAGGTTTGGCTTGTGGGGAGGATAAAGCTATTAAATTTTCAGATCGATCGAATGTACTGTAATTAAATTAATGCATTTTTAGTTTATCTCTATATGTAGCGGCAAGCTTTTGTTGACATTTTACGCGTCACGCTGAGTTAAGTTCAACCATCCGTGACCAAAACTTTTTCCGTTTTACAACAAAGGGTATTTAAGGCAATCTCAGTCTGTAAATGTTTTTCGCGTTTAAGCATGATAAATACTTTTTAGTTATGTCTCATATATAAGGGATTTATAGTCAAAAACTTTGTTTTTACGGGTTTGTTTAATTCAATCCCTTATATTAACTTCCTTTGTTTTTACGGGGTTGTCTAATTCAATCCCTTATATTAGCTTCACCATCGTCTCTTGAGTTCGCAGGCGGTTGGTCGGGCGGAAAACAAAAGTAAAAAATGACACACTTCCTGTGATGCATAGTCGTGTTGTTTATATGATATGTGTAGTGTGTATAGAAAATCATTCCAGATAGAACAAGCGAAATTATTAGAATGTCTTATATATAGACAATCCATGTGTTGTGAAAAAAATATTTCTTTTTGCTAAGTGGATCAGCGCACATATGGAAAGGAGT
Source organism: Ampullaceana balthica (assembly GCA_944989445.1). NCBI lineage: Eukaryota > Metazoa > Mollusca > Gastropoda > Lymnaeidae > Ampullaceana > Ampullaceana balthica. Next base: position 210,574 of record CALYLW010001256.1, on the reverse strand, counting down.
TAAGAATGTGTAAGTTTATATTTATAGAAAATGTCAAATTTTGCTCACACATTTCATCTCTAGATGAACTTGGCTAACAGGACATTTAACAGGACTTCATGAATGAAATTAAGTTTTACAAATTTTTTGTTAACGCGTAAAAGTAGAAAATAAAATGAACAAAAAAACTTTTTTAAAAGAATGTGGCCCAGCTGCAGTGAGGAAAGTAGAATCTCGCATGAAAAAGCAGAAAATAATTTTTTAGTCACAAACTAAGTAGTCACACAGGGGGACTCAAAACGTTTGTGTTAGTTGATCAAATTTTATATCTCACATTAAATCCCACAATCGATCATAATAAATATCAATAAAACTTAGAGTTCTGAGTCCCCCTGTGTGACTACAGTCGAAACCGCTTAAGTCGACGGCGTTGGGGTATGAAAAATGGCGTCGACATAACCAATGATCGAGTTAAAACATAAACCAATATGGCAGCAAAATATTAACATGTGCTAATGTGCTTGAAATTTCTTTATGTACGTGATTAATTAGTTAGCGTTAATTAGTGGTGGGACGATTAATCGGAATCGTATCGGAACCCTAATATTTCTTCACTCTTTCCTAAGGTTGTAATGACCGTTCGTTTTTAAGGACCGTTTAAAATTTAAATATAACCATGGTTCCCACTCAGGAAAAAACGAAAAAGTCGGGAATTCTTTTTAAAAAATTCTCAGCCTTGAAAGTCGGGAAAAGTTATGACTAATCGGGAATTTATATATATAATATATATATATATATATATATATAAATATATATATAAATGCCGAAGTAAAGGACTTTGATTACGTCTCTGTCATGTCTCGATTCCATTTCCATTTAATTAAAAATAAGTTACCAGTTTATAATTGTCTGCGCATGCGCTAAAAGGTCAAAGTTTACGCCTCGCCTCGTCCCATGCGCGTGGCACTCCGCTAGCGTTTGGATTGTCGTCGGATCAGCGAATAAAAATAAACATATCAATATGGTAATTTTAAGTTTAATGCTTTTGACGTGCAGGATATCTGTTACTATCAGAACGCTCTCGAATTTCCTCAGTCTTGTAATAATATAAATAAAACTATTGCGGCCTTGACTGTTGATCACAGCACGCTGTGGGCTGTGTGTTAGACCTCGGCCGGCAACTAAGTCTAAGCGAATTTTTTTTTAAATCATTCCTTATCAGAATTCGACCTACAAAAGTGATGACGTGTATATTAATAATATTATATACATGTACTGAAATATTAAGAAATGATTTTATTTCATCGTCACGCGCGTGTTAGTGTCACAGTCACGTATCTTACTGGTAACAAAGCAACAAAAAACTTTTAAAAGAATATTACTTTTTTATTTAATTATATAAAAACCACTGTCGATTCTCGATACAAACCTTTATTTTCATTTCTAAAGATATTCGTTTATCTTAAAAATTAAAATGATCAATGCATCAGAAAATGAATTCAGTTTAATAATAATATAACATGCACTGCGAAATAATGACGGATTAAAGATCGCTAATGCCGATTTACGGGCACCTCGGGTGTTTACATCTAATTCACACATGGATCGAAAGTAAAAGAAGATAATAACATCCGGTAATTATTATTGAAATCTCGTACACAATAGCAGGAAGTCTCGAAGACGCGAGATGTCAACACTGTTTTGAACTAAAAATGCCAGTGCATTGCTAGGCCAATCCTCGAGCTAACCAAGTTAAGTTGCAAATTTGTTCCCCTTTTGTGCTCGAGGTACTAGGTTTCGGCGACTTAGAAAAATCGAATTAGCCGATGAAAAAATGCTAAGACAAAGAGAGAATTTGGCGGTTCCAATAAAATACGTCGAGTTAGTGGGGTGGTCGAGCTAACCGAGCTCGAGGTAAGTGGGTTCGACTGTACTTAGTTTGTGACTAAAAAATTAGTTTCTGTTTTTTCATGCGAGATTCTACATTCCTCACTGCAGCTGGGCCTCATTCTTTTAAAAAAGTTTTTTTGTTCATTTTTGTTATTATCATTATTGGGTATATGTAGAGCATGGTAACATAAAAAGTGCAATTCTGAATTACAACTTAATAAATCAATTAAACCCTGTATAACTTATTTATGTATATAAATAGTAATGTCTACCAATTGCATAGAAAAGATTAAATACATATGTAAAGAATTTTTATTAGATGATTAATGGGGTGTTCAAAGAAAACAAACATTAAAACCAAACAAAATTAAATTAAAAAAATTTTGAGTCTGCATATTTGATATTTCATACATCTTTAGAAGGAAAAAACATTAACATCAAAATATTTTATTGCACAAATTTAACAATAACTAAATGCAGAATTTATTAATTACACTTACATTATTAACATTTATATCTAACTGTAATCTTTGTAAATCCAGTATTCCCTCCCTATTTCAGGCATTACGTTCTTTACCCTCCTCCCCTAAGTGAATGATTGAATGATGAAAAACTGCAAACTTTATTGGATGCAGTTTTAAAACGCCTATATATGAGATTATATACAGTGCTAAATCAAATGCTTCCCAAACACTTTCTTAGTTCTAAAGACATTCTTACTCATTAATACAGTAATAATGTAGTAATATTGCATGCAGTTAGGTATTTCACTAAAAATGTAGTAATGATAATGAAACACATTTTAATTTTGTACTGCAACAATATTCACAATATACCGGGCAAACGGTGCGGCGATAGGGTAAGAGCCTAACCAGGGAATATGCGGGGCTGCGAATGTGGAACAGCAACTAGGCCTAGGTGAGGGTATACTGTATATCAGAATTTTATAATAAAATTATTAGTCTAAAAACAAAACCCAAATATGGATTACAAAGTTACAAAGTGTGGAGTAAAATTCCATAGCCATAATTGTCAATGAAAATAAACAAGGGGTTTTGAGAATGAGAGCCTTAGTGCCCTTAGTCTTAGTGACTTAGTCTCAGTGTCCTTAGTTACTTAGTTAAAAATGTATAACTTTTAGTTTTGAACCACTTGAGTCTGAGCAAGAAAGTGGATCTTGGTGCTTTCTTAAACCATTTATTGGGCTCAATACAACTGTATTATTATTTTTTTTGTTGAAATTTTCACCAAAGTCAAAATGACTAAAAATACTAAGAGTAATTATTTTTTTTATACTTATAATTATACTTACTACTTACTTATACTGTAACTTATACTTATACATTTTAAACATGTAATGAATTGTAATGTAAGTAATGTAAGTAAATATTTTTTAAATTTTATAGACATTTATACAAGCTAAATTATTTATAAAATGAGGTAATCCTGCAGATTTTACACGTATATTATAATTTATTATTTCACAGCGAAATTTAATTTTCTCTTGAGAAATTTCGTTTTTAATTTATTAAATGCATAATTATATGTTGTATTTCAGCGATTACAGCGCTAATTTGTAAGTATTTCTAATTTCTAAGCCATTTTTTCGGCTCTCAACACTAAATAGTGTGGTGATGATGCAACCATTTTTTAAATTATCAAACTACATGCCGGATTGTCCGATAAGATGCCAAATGGAAATTTCTCACTTACAAACAAAGAAAATAAGAATCAAACATCTAGTAACGAAATATAAAAAAGAAATTGTCTTTAAAATATTTATTTATCTTCTAAGAACATTAAAATAGATGAATAATACTTTAAAAAAATATCTTCAGTCAGTAAATTTATTTTAGCATGGGTCGAGCCAGGTAAAAAACATCTGGCAGCTGTTCGCTAGGTAAACAAAATGAAGTATCGTGACCATATTATGTATTATATAGAGCCGAAAAAATGCATTTGAAATTAAAAAGACTCACAAATTAGCGCTGTAATAGCTGAAATACGACATATAATAATGTATTTAATAAATTAAAAATGTAAGTTCTCATGAGAAAATTAAATTTCGCTGTTAAATAATAAATTATAATATACGTGTAAAATCTGCAGGATTACCTAAAATGAAATATAACACCTGTGTATCAATTTAAGCTTATTTAAATATTTAAAAATGGTCCTAATCGATTTCCTTTCATTAAACTTAAAATGCATACATTATTTAAAAGAGGGTCTAATGGATTGCAGGAAGGATCTCTCTCCTCCATGTTTGTTTGTTGTAAATAAATTACCTCCTTGCTAGAAAAGTGGTGATAGTGATGAATCGTTATTCTGCTTCTTTTTCAAAACAACGTCGTCAATAATAGTATAGTTTTACGAAAATAATAATTAAAAATATATTGATACATAAATATATGACACATGTAAATCTAGATGTGGGCAATATTAATATCAAAATATATAGTATTAGTGAACTCATTATTTGAAGGCCTCGTGGCCTAATGGATAAGGCGTCTGACTTCGGATCAGAAGATTGCGAGTTCGAATCTCGTCGGGGTCGATTCTTTTTTTCCACATATTTTTTTTAAAAAAATAACTAAGTTAGGGGGTTCTAAGAAACCTATGTCACTCATTGGATTACCTGAATTTAATGTTTTCAAATCTCTACTCATTTCCTAATCTGAAATTAAACTTTGCCGGATCAACAGAGTGCCTCTCCATCATTTATTTTGTGGTTGCTTAAGTGTGGAGAGCAACATCGAGAACTAAAATTATGTTCAGGTCGAAACCTTAGTTTTAAAAAGGACACAGCTAGCATTGTTTCAACCTGCTGCACTTGTTGGGATGTGCCATATAACACCTCTTACAAGATGGGCTGCCCCGACGTCATGATTACAATGGTCAACATGAAAAAAAAACTGCAAGTAAAACATGAATTTCTGAAAGCTTGTTAAAAATGATAAACTTTGATGTGCTTCGTTTGTGTGTATTTTTTTTACATTGTTTATGCTTATATATATAAGAAAAAGTATATATGAAAAGTATGCCATTTGGTGTGCCCATAATTTGGCGTGAGCCTTCAAGTCATGTGACAGACTGCTATTTTTGCATGACGAATTTTGTTGTATTCAACAAGAGGAGCATGCACAATCAGAGGAGATTCATCAAAGCGCTGTATGAAAGCAGTTCTTCCATTTAATGGAAACACAGTATCATCACTTCCAGTGGCACACTCGGTAACACTGAAAGGGACGTATGAGAACATGAAACTGAGATCTTTGAATCAGTGGCGTAGCTAGACCTTTTGCCGCCCGGGGCGGTCTCCAATTTGCCGCCCTTTCTAAGTAGATAGTATCTTGACTTTTATAAATTAATAAACATAAATAAATAATTGTAATTGAAACAAAGTAAAGGTGGCGAACATTTCTACCATTGAATGCCATATTTAAGTTAGTGGCAATAAAGGAGGCCAAATAAGATGGTATACCTATAAATAATAAATACATATTTTTTTTTATAAAAATACGATATACTTTTTTTAAAAAGATTGCAAGAAAGTTACTGAGGTTGTACCGCCTCCATGAGACAAACGTATTCAAAATTTACACCCAAAAATTAAATTACCAATTAGTATGCTTTTATTTTGTATTTATAAATAAATGATTTAATTATATTTTTACAAACAAATTGTGTACATAAGTATGTAAACATATTATTTTTAAATTTATTTTCCAAACTTTCATAGTAGAAAAATTGTGTATTATGCTATCAAAATTTAAATAATTTGTTATATTTTGTTCTATGGACAATATTGCAAGATTTTGTAGTCTTAAATCAAGGGTCGGGAAACTTTTTGTCTGAGACAGCCATACATTATTTTTAAAACTAAAAATTCAAGTAAATGTGTGCATTTTGTGTAATTTCAACACTAGAAGTACCATAGTTATGTCTCTTAATTCTTTTTAATATCATTGTTAAGCTATTTATTGTTTATGCAATTCAAAGGAATCTGAATAAACGTTTTTTAAATCCTTTATATTAACTCGTGGTGTCTGCGGCCGACCGACCTTGCTTGCTTGCTTGTCGCCAAAACTTTTGATCGATTTTTAACCCACTTGCTCGCAAGATAGCGAGCTGAAATTTTGCAGGCAGTTTCGTACCGACGATAAAAACAATGTATCAAAATTTCAGATCGATCGCATGTACCGTAATTAAATTATTTATTTTTTAGATTATTTTATTTATTCCTATGTATCATGCTATTTTTTGAGATAGAGCGTCGCGGTGCGTATTATATTGAACAACCTTTCTGTCGCGCAATAAGGTGCGTATTTTACTGACAACACTTTTTATAAACCTATTCCTGATCGGTGCGCATTATATTAAACACGTTTTACGACACAACTGCAATTTTGTATTTTTGGATGGTCTTGCGCTGCGTGTTATAATGAACATTCTTTTAGTTACGTCTCATACGTAAAGGATTTATAGTCAAAAACTTTGGTTTTTTACGGGTTGTTTTTATTTTAAAGAATAGTCGAACATTTGTCTGAGAGCCAGATGCAGCCATCAATAGAGCCACACCTGGCTCGCGAGCCATGGTTTCCCAACCCATGTCTTAAATCATGCACTCATTGTGGAACGAAGATAATTTTTTATCAACTTCAGTTTGGAGAAGCTCCTTTCACAACTAGCGACACTGATAACAATAATTGTTATAAAAATTCTTAGAATATAAAATACACAAAAAAATTGTGCAATGAAAACAATATATTTAAGCTTTATTTATAAACTAATACGACAAGCGGACCTTTTCCTCCATTTTCCCAACGCAATGCCTCTTTTTGTAGTATAGGTACAGCCACAAAACCTGGATCATTTTTCTTTCATTATGGAACTGTTCTTTATCAATGTCAATAAAATCATTTTTTTGACATTCAATTTCTTCACTTAGTAGGTTACATGGGATTATACACGAACATTTTCTTACATGGACATGCAACTGATCAAAGAGTTCTTTTAATTTCTTTATAATTCGATCCATGGATTAAAACATTTCTCGTTGTACTTCATGTTCTAAAGATAGGACCACGTCTTGTGAATTTTCCCCACTCACATGTTTTTCCCTTGTAACTTGGCGTTTCCTTTATTTTCTACAAAGTAAATAAAGGATTCTACAACTTTAACTTCGCCAACATCAATAACTACGTATCTTTTAATTTGACTAGTTTAATATTTGTGGGAAATATCTGGAGAGCTGTCAAATATCATACAAAAGTTTTTAGCTTGCTTTAATTGGTCCATTATTGTTTTTCTCGCTGCACCTCTCACTAGGTCTATGATTTCATTTTGAATCATTTTCCACAAATAGGAGACACTATATTTATTACCCATCTTAATTTGTACTAAATGTTCACATAATACTGGGTCATACTTAGCCAACAAGTCCAAAAGCTCTAGAAAATGTCCTATATTTTCAATTGAATTGATGTCTTCCTCATGAATACTTTCACGATGACCTCTCAACGCCAAATTTTGTTTAGCTAAGAATCTAATTATATCAAGTATTGTGAGAATTTCCTTTCATTTTTTCTTATTTCTTTATCAATATTCTGTTGTTGTAGATTATCAAAAGTTGCACCATGTCCAATTCTTATTTCTAATTCCTTCCATTGGGAAAATGATATGAATCTGCAGTAGACTCAACTCGTGTTGACTTATTCAGTAGACTCAACTCATGTTGACTTATTCAGTAGACTCAACTCGTGCTGACTTATTCAGTAGACTCAACTCGTGTTGACTTATTCAGTAGACTCAACTCATGTTGACTTATTCAGTAGACTCAACTCATGTTGACTTATTCAGTAGACTCAACTCGTGTTGACTTATTCAGTAGTCTCAACTCGTGTTGACTTATTTTGAGATTAAATTTCCACTATTTGTTGAAACTATTTTCCGTCTTAAAATTTGATTGGAAAAAATCATCAAACAGTTGACAGCAAAAACAATATATAATTTTCTTCAATGGTGAATACACCATCCGCGATCTTAACAAATTTTCACCATTATGCAAAATTTGGAGAAAAAAAACAACAATCGCGATTAATCTTTCTTGAGAAAAATCGTAATAATTTTCACTAAAATAGACTTATTCAAACTATCTAAACATTACTTTAATAGGATATGCATAAAAGCTTTAGTGAATAAACGTATTTTAAAGAAACACACACATTTTGTTTGTGCTACTTTAATGAAAAAAATTAATTCTTAATAAATTACCTTAGAATAATTTTCTTAAACAAAAACAGTAATATAAATTACTACTTGCAAGTTAAACAAAATATTTGAACCACAATGCCATGTGGGTACTTTTTCGCGTATCATTCTGTGGAAGTCGAAAATCCACGCAATAACTGTCGCGGCGATATTAATAGTTAATAGTATATTCCGTCCAGCAGTGATGTGTTCTTTGTGTTGTTTTCTTATAAAAAGCGTCATCTGTGATTTATACCGCTTAATTTTCAAAACAAATCGATACAATTTTTAAACTATTTTAAATTTCTTAACGGTTATGCGTTAGTTATAACAAACAGTATGTAATAAAAAAATGTCTTGAGAATCTGTTAATTACGACTCGAAAGTACGAATATTTTATTTTCACCCGGGTTTTCCTCTTTCAAAAGAAAAAGGGCGGTTGTCCGAAAGGGATGTACTTTTCAAATTCCCCCAAATGCCGCCCCCAAATCGTGTGCCGCCCGGGGCGGACCGCCCCCACCGCCCCCCCCTAGCTACGCCACTGCTTTGAATTATGACTAGCACAAGTGGTTGATATGTGTGGATTTAAAGGCCATAGTCATCATGTTAGGGCTCCAAGTATGGTATGCAAAATTTTCATGTTTTTTGTGCCTCTGGGATAGCAGAGCAGACTCTGAGCATTATGCCAAGAACGTGTGGCCACCAAGAGAAGATTTCACCCCAGGAAGTTACAGTGTCAAGTTACAGCCTTTAGTAAAAACACATCGTGTTCTCCTTCCACCACTCTATATAAAACCGGGGTTAATGAAAGCTTTTGTCAAGAGTATGGACCATACTGGCTCTGGATTTCTATATTTATCAGAAAAATTTCCACACATAAGTGAAGCAAAGTTGGCTGCAGGTATCTTTGTTGGACCACAGATCTGAGAAGTAATGAAAGATGAGGAGTTTACATCTAAATTGGCCACAGTTGAACAGGAAGCCTGGAATGCTTTTAAAGATGTTGTCAACAATTTCTTATGTAACTTCAAGTCAGACAGTTACAAAAGTCTTGTTAAGAACATGGTCGCCAAATTTCGGGCTATGGGTTGCCGCATGAGTGTCAAGTTGCACCTTTTGGACTCCCACGTTGACTACTTTCCTGCAAATCTTGGTGCATACAGTGAAGAGCAGCGTGAAATGTTCCATTAGAACATTTGTGCAATGGAGAGTCGATAGCAAGGTCAATGGAATGTGAATATGATGGCCGACTTTTGCTGCTCATTGAAACGTCATAATCCTGGTGCTGCTCATAAACGAAAATCACCGAAAAGACAATTCACAGAGTGATAGATAATTAATAAATGTAAGTCTGCTTTTATTTTTATATTGCGCTTTGGTTGATATTATTGTAACTTCCAATAGTTTTCTGCTTGATTGAAGTTTATTATCGATCGTATATTTTGTTGCTGGTTTATTGACTTTAACCTACATTATAATATATAAATAATATATATTTATATTAAATTTAAACATGTCAAAGTGCAAAAAATCCTGACGTGATACAAACATTTGGATTACATATTTGGAATCAGCATGAAACGTTGTGTAAGAAACACATATTTGCATGTCTGCAGTCTTCAAAAAAAAATGAAAATTTGTAGATCAGCAACGCGGTAGTTCGGGTCCATGTTTTTGTCTGGCATTGTCAATGAACACAATTTTTAAGGGTGGTGTTTTTTGTTGTTGTTGCTGTTTGTTTTTCTTTTTAAATAAATATTTTTAATGTTGTTCAGTAAGGAGACACTGTTAAGTAGGTCTGTAAATTATACCAACCAACTTCAGTATTATAAAGACAGGATTAGATCTCAGATGTGTGATGAATGGAGAACAATTTTTTGTGACGCGACACAAGGAATCAACAACGATTTACTAACTACGCAAAGATAAATGAACATACAGTTGGATGGATGTATATTCATGGCCGGATTTAGTCGTTACTACGCCCATAATTCTGCAACCCCCGTTACCCTCCCCCCCCCCACACCAAAAAAAAACAAAAAAAAACTTCTCCCGCACTTTCTTTCAGTGCAAGGACAGCTGAGAACATCGGTAAGTGTTTTCCTCTTGGTTCCGACTGAATTGTCGGTGTACTACTCTCTAAGGCCTCTAAAACGTGTGGCGGGCGCTTATAAGGTTTTGCGTATGCCGTTCACTCATTCTCTCACTTATCGATCTCTCTTTTGCCTTCTAAATTATAAATCTTTAATTTTTTATACCAAACACCCGCCCACGTCTTTAGTCATATTAAATGAAACAAAAAACAAACAAACAAAAAATTGGGCCTATAATAAAATCCTACCACCTCAGTCAATAATCACCACCAACCGAAACCCCTAAGTCCGTGGAATTGAAAGTGTGAAATATCCGTGAGTAGGTCAGGACGTGTCTGGCACGTTTTATCATTAGATATGAATGACACCAGGAAGTCATCGGTTGTTTAGGTGGGGTGGGGGCGCTGGTGGATTGGGAGGGTAGAAAAGAAGAGTGACAGAGACAGAGAACACGGCTACGATTGGGCGCATGGGTGTGGCGTTGATGAGGTCAAGGGCGTGTCCTTGATTCACTTGACTGATTCTGTTTGACGGCGATAGAGACGAGACGAGCTCCCTTACCTTACGCCTTTTCTAAATCCCTTACATAAACTACACCGTCTTGTCGTGGTCGAACCCGCGGGGAAAAAAAAGTAATAAAACAAACCCGTAAAAACAAAGTTTTTGACTATAAATCCCTTATATATGAGACATAACTAACAGTAGTGATTATTTTTAAACATTTACAGACTGACACTGAGTGATGTCCCTTGTCTTTAATAAATGGGGGTGGGATGTGAGGGGGTGTCGGCACGACGGTCGTCGTCAACACGACGGTCGGCGTCAACTCAAACTCACGTGGAACCTGAATTTAAAAAAAAATAACAAACAGTGAATTTTGAATTACATACCTCATATAAGGATAAACTAAAAATGCATTAATTTAATTATGGTATGTTCGATCGATCTGAAATTTTGATACGATGCATTGTTAGGTTCGACGGGTCCGTGTGCCAAATTTCAGTTTGATCGGATCATGGGAAATGGGTCATTTTTGACTTCTGTTTTTCCGCCCGCCGAGCCCAAGACAGACAGAGAGAGAGAGAGAGAGAGAGAGAGAGAGAGACAGAGACGGCGGTGAAGTTAATATAAGGGATTTAAAAAATGACCCATTTCCCCTGATCTTATTGAGCTGCAATTTTGCACATAGACTTTTGTCACCTAACAATGCATTGTCTCAAAATTTCAGATCGATCGAATTTACCGTAATTAAATTAATGAATTTTTAGTTTATCTCTTTGTAGCATGTGTAGCGTCTGCTACAGTTGACCTCCACGGGTCACTGGAGTTTCACTCAAGCCCTCGAGATGCACAAGGGTCTCTCACGCGGTGCGTGTTATATTGAACATAACTAATACTTTTAGTTAAGTCTCAGATACAAGGGATTTATAGTCAAAAACTTTGTTTTTACGTGTTGTTGTTTTTTTTACACAGTTCCACACCGCAGGTCCACGTTTTTGATGTTATAATCCAGGGGACACCAAACTTTTTTCTCAACGGGTCGAATGGCTGCCAAAATGAGCGGGCCGCATAACTATTGTAGACGAAAAACTAAGTTTAAGTTTAGCCTTCCGTGTTAATCGTGGGTCAGTGGATGGTACTAAAACAAGCAAAACAACAAAGAAAACTAAGGTATCTATTTCCTAAAAAGAATGCGAGCTTAATAATAAAAAAAATTACATCCAGCCTAGTGCGCATATGTCCGCACTAAAAAAAAAGATTAAAGGTATTAGATTTTAGTAACAAAACAGCCGGGATAGTCCTATAGTGTGACGATCTAGTATTCTATGATTAAAACATGTACTTAAATTGTATGAAAAAGTCTCGTGTACCATATATTCTATCAAGCACATCCATCATTCAGTTACAGGTGGTGGATCGGATTAAATGGCGTCGCGGGCCGGGTGCGGCCCGCGGGTCGCAGTTTGGTGACTCTTGTTCTATCCAATACGTTACCATGCGGCGTAACACAATTTCTCTGACTTCACGGTAACGTTTTTGTCGGGGAGGTGAAGTAATCGGACATGATCGGACATTACCTGCTCTCACGAGACGATGCAGCATCTAATGAGGTTTTTCTTAATAACCTGTTTTCCCATTTTTTATCTTCTTCAAATAATCGACATTAAATTTCTTTCTCATCTTATATTTAAAGTTTTAAGGTTTCTCATTAGACCAGGGGTCGGCAACCTGCGGCTCTCGAGCCGCATGTGTCTCTTTCGATGTCAAGATTCGACTCTCCAGTTCCATGCGCAACTATTAATATTTATATCATTTTATTTTTAAAACACATGTTAGTGGCTCTTTAAAAACTTGGAAAATGTTGTAAATTGTAACTTTTGGCTCTTCTGTCTCAAAAGGTTGCCGACCCCTGTCATAGACGAATCCGAGACAAATGGAAACAAAATCCAAGAACTTGCTCATAGCAATCATTTTCCCCGTCTGGGCAATAGGAAGTTTTATGGATTGCCTGAACAAACCAGGAAAAAAAACAACACACTAATAAAAACTCTAATAAAATCGCAAGATAAGACACAGACAATGGATGAGTGAGCGTAGGGCACAATAATCTTCTGTATAGAAGGAGCGTCTGTAATAAATATCGCAAGATAAGACAGTGTTAACCGAAAATGCAACTTTATAATGTAAATAACGTACACCCGGGAAGGACCACAACTGTGCCCGAAATGAACTATGTTGCTACTATGTTGGATCGCCCACTTTAGGCAACCCTTATGGGCTCTTTGGACAACCCTTTATGCCAGGGCTCGACAACTCTTATGCCCGGGACGTTAGGTCCCCCAAACATTCCCCTTCCCTGCACAACCAACCCTTAGACATTTCTTGTATTCCGCCACTGTGTTATCTTAGAGTATACATGCATATTTCTGGGCGACACCATTGCCATAAGCACTGACTAAAGTGAATGGCTTCGATATGTGTAATACGGCCACAGGCACCAAGTGACTACCTGACACTCGTACTGGGGTGTTGTTCAAATACAAGCCCGTCCACCTCCATTCCACGCACTTATTTCTCCGCTCGTCAGCCACCGCAATAGTCTACTAAAATCATTGGCGTTTAGCTATCGACCATTCGTCAATTCAGGAGTTCCACAAGGAACTGTGCTAGGTCCCTTACTCTTTTTAATATCTATAAATGATTTACCCTGCAACAACATCTCAACAGGAACAAAAGTTAGGTTATTTGCTGATGATTGTATAATCTATAGAACAATTAAATCAGAACAAGATAGCAAAATTTTACAAAAAGACCTAGATGAATTGATAAAATGGGAAACTAACTGGAGTATGAGTTTCCACCCAGAAAAGTGTCAACTGTTAAGAGTAACAAAGAAAAAGAAACAATAAATTCAAAATATTTCATTCATGGAAAGGAACTAACCCAAACTAAAGATGCAAAATACTTAGGAGTCATAATAAATGAGAAATTATCATGGAATCCCCATGTCAATGAAGTTATTAAAAATCAAACAAAACCTTAGGCTTTATAAAAAGGAACTTTAACAAATGTAATAGAGATATAAAACTAAAATGATATCTCACTTTGGTGAGACCTGTACTAGAATATGCATCTTCTGTATGGGACCCATCCACCAAAGAAAACATTGATAAACTAGAACAAATCCAAAAAAGAGCTGCCAGATTCATTACTGGAGAATATTCAAAACTGACTAGAATAACACCATTAGTTAAATCATTAAACCTTGAAACACTAGAGGATAGAAGAACCAAGAGTAAAGTAGTAATCATACATAAAGCAATTAACTCTAATTAAGAAATATAACACAAAGATAACTTAATACAACCCTCAGATAGTCATAAGGATAAAAACACCTTTCTTATTCTGTATGCAAGAACAAACTCATACAAATTTTCGTCTTCCCGTCCGGAATTCGGGCGTGGAATGGGTTGCCTGAAGAAACCAGGAAAGCCAACACTTTATCAACATTTAAAACTCTAACAAGAATGCAGGACTAAACACAAACCATAGATAGCGTAGGACGCAATAATCTTCTGTATAGAAGGAGCGTCTGAAACAGATAAGATAAGATACATTTCAATCAACGCAAGTTGCACGCTTGTCCTAACCTTCCCTTACATGTACAAACGGTGGCTTGCTCGGACTGGACTGAAATGTACAAAAGGGTACATACCGGAATGGGATGGGGGGGGGGCGTGACTCAACAAATCAAAGTAACGAATCAAATATATCACGTCCGGGGAAACTCCGGAGCCTCGTGTGTTCACAAAGGTAAGCGATAACATTGATACTTTGAGCTGAACGCTAGAAATGTTTCACTTGCGCAAGCAATGCGGAGGGGTGTATTTGTTTCGTGCCCGAATGTTGCATGGTCAAGATTTTTTAAAGGCCGTTATGATGTATAGCTATCATAGGCACACTCACACTCACACACACGCACACACACCTCCTCGCTTGATTAAATTTTAGTGCTGCGGAATTCACCCCGCACTCATAACCTCCACATGGATGCGCCCCTGGAGCACTGCATCGTGGGTGAATCGGACCCACGACTTAACTTTAACCATGCGCACCCCCCTCCCCCACGCCGCGATAAATTCTGTGCACGCGTCACATAAGCAACACAAGAACTTGGGTTCCATTGAGTCGAAGAAAAGTGGGCCTTCCAGCTTTACGGATTTTGAAGTTGGGGAGGGGGTGGGGGGGGGAAACGACAGAGGCCAAGCGTGAAAAGTTACTAGCGGTAAACAAGTGGACACGCCTTATTTTGCCAAAGACTAGGTGTGTGTTGGCTGATGTGTAACTACAGCATTTGAGTACATCGAGTTACTAGCTACACTGGCTACACCTTTCAATGGAGTTTGTTGTGCAAACGTAATTGACTAGTTCTTAGAAAACTCAACTAATGGTAGTAAGTTATCGAATTCTAACAATAGTTCCTATTTTATGTTTATTTTTTAATGGATAAATTATTATTATTATTATGATTATTGTTATTATTATTAGGGGCCGTCCGTAAATGACGTCACGCGGTTTTGGCCGATTTTTCACCCTCCCCCTCGCCCCTCGTCACACTTCGTAACAAAAACTTAGACCCCCCTCCAATATGACGTTACAAAGCTTTGACATAAAAGCCGTATTTTCTAATTGAAAATTAGCATATTTCAAATTACTTTTTTGTCATTTAAATATGTCTTTAGTGTAAGTGTACACTCAAAAATCGTAAGTTGCGAGTTTTGATGTGACGTCACATTTCTTTTAACCCCCCCCCCTCGTCACACATCATCGTCACAAATGTGTGACCCGCCCCCCCCCCTTTTTTTTCTCTAGGCTCGTGACGTCATTTATGGACGGCACCCTGTTATTTAATTTAGAAGTATCTCTCGTCATGTATTTCGTTAAATTAGTCTAAATTCCCGTTAAAATCAATAATCCGTTTAATATTTTCCGATCGGTTTATTAAGTCTGGAATGTAATGGTTAAATAAAGGACTATCATTTTTATTTGTAGACTTGATACAAACATACAGAATTTCATGGTAAGTTTATCTTGTCCTCACAGATCAACTAACACAACAGGGGATGATTCCGAGATTTCTTCTTAGGCGGAAAGTAGGTCAAGCTCTTGTTGTCTTGGGATTGTGCAGCAGCATCGTCTGCATCTGGCTGTCACAGCAGGACTGGGACAAGACAGGTAGGACTCAACCTTGAGGGGGTGGGATGTGATGTGGGAGGGAGGGTCTGCATCTGGCTGTCACAGCAGGACTGGGACAAGACAAGACACAAACTTGGGGGGGGGCGGGGGAGTGGGGGGCAGATAGATTACACATTGGTTAGTGGCGCCCGACCCACACCCCCTCCACAAAGTCCACCAGAGCAGTGGGGCGAGTGTCAAAAGACAATAATCAATGACACATTTAGGATAGACGTGGCTTGTAGTAAACGTGACATTCGACTGACGTGACAGCAGACCTGACATTTAACTGAGAACAGGTGGAAGGGACGTGACAGGGAAAAGATGTGTCATGTAAATAAACACGACATTTAAATAGATGTAAAATTAATAGGGAGGGCACATTGCAAAGTTCGGCCAGTATTTGTAATCCCTATTTTTTAAACAAAGTGGCTGCTCGTCTCGAAGTATTTTCATTGTTGTTATGGCAATATGGCAGAGCGAAGCGTACTTCCGGGAATGAAATGTTGTATTTTTACACTTGAAAATAGGGAATAAGTAAATAAGGAGTAAGTGCAATTATTTTTATCCATTAACGTAATTCAGATGTTAGTTTTAGGGTCTGGGTTAGGTTTAGTTGTCTATTTTTTAAAATCAAAACGACTTCGAGACGACTAGTATTCATGCTGGATGACTCGAACTTCGAGACGAGTAGCATCGGCCTTTTTTAAAACTATAATTTTGTATATTTGTAAATTAAATCCTAGTGAATAAAGTCTCCTAATAATAGATCACGTGATAATAAATAATCTCTCCGATTCAATATATAATGTTATCAATTTAAAACTGGTTTCTTCTTATCTCCCACGCCCCTCCCCCCCCCCAACTCTCTCTCTTCACGTCTGCTGGGCACAGATCGATCGCAAGTGAGACGGCCACGGAGATCTCCACAGAACGGCGATTACGTCATTGTCAACAACCTGTTGGATGAGATCAGGGGCGGGGTCGTCACCAAGGAGTTGACGGGGAAAACCCGATCCCCCTATAGCCCCAGGAAAACGACCTCAGCCCCAAAGAGTACAACGATCCCGATGCCGAGGGAGCTCAAGCGCCAGACCCCGTGAAGATATCGAAGCCCGCACCGGTGCGAAACCGCGCGAGCGCACCGCCGGCCGCAAGTGAACCGAAGCGGGCCGGAGTCCTCGAGCCGTGCCCCCTGTACCCGACCGATGATCTGATTGGTCGGCTCGCCGGCCTAAAGGAATGCGTGGCGCCGGAGGACCTCCCCAGGCTGCACCCCTACGTGGAGAAGGGCGGCCGGGTCCGGCCTGCTAACTGCACGGCCCACGAGAGGGTCGCCATCATCATACCGTTCCGGAACCGGTTCGTCCACCTTTACATCCTCCTCAACAACATCATCCCCATGATGCAGCGCCAGAAAGTGGACGCCAGGTTCTTCGTCATCGAGCAGGCCCCGCCCACGACCTTCAACAGGGCGGCGCTGTTCAACGTCGGCTTCATCGAGGCGCTGAAGCTGGACCACTTCGACTGCTTCATCTTCCACGACGTTGACCTCATTCCGCTCAACGACCGGAACCTGTACCGATGCGACGAGCACCCGATGCACTTCGCCGTGGCCATGGACAAGTACGAGTACAAGCTGCCGTACAAGAAGTACTTCGGTGGAGTCGTTGGCTTCACGAAGGAGCAGTACCGGCGCATCAACGGCAACTCGAACCTGTACTTCGGCTGGGGCGGGGAGGACGACGACCTGTTCGAGAGGATCGACAACAAGGAGTACGAGATCGCCAGGCCGTACCTGGACGTGGGGAAGTACGACATGGTCCGCCACAAGCAGGACAAAGGCAACGAGGACAACTGCGACCGGCGGAGGCTGCTGAGAACGGCCAGGCAGCGGCAGGACGTCGAGGGCTTGAACACCATCAAGTACAAGAGGAGGTCGCTCGAGCTGAGGAGTCACATGACCTGGATCACCGCTGAGCTGGACATGGACGAGATCCTGGCCACGGCCCCCGAGGAGACCCGGAAGGACATGGAGCTCGCGCACAGCGATGTGAAAAACAACTTCTGTAACTTCTCCCGGGGAGCCCCGATTCACGAATGATCTCCCCGGCTTAGACGCGACTCTAATACGTTGGCCAAAAAAAACAGAAAAGAGACGTTTTTGAAATGAACGCAGACACTCAAAGTGCGTTACATCAGTATAAGAACTATTGTAACTTTTGCAGCGACAGCCCCGAGTCGCAAATGATCTCGTTCAGATCTCGCTAGCAAATGTTTTGTTAACGAACAACGGTGATCAAACTTTTACAGACAAATTCTCAAAGTGCTTGTGCATCGGTACATCATTTCTCACAAACATCGCACCAGCCCAGTTCTTTTGTCAAAAGAACTGAAGATGTGCGTACTGAACACATCTTCAGTGCACGCACACTAGTGCACCGTTTCTTACAAACATCGCACCAGCTCAGCCCGCTCATAATTCGGATGTCGAAAGACAATTCAGGCAAACAAAAATTGTCATGGTACATGTTTGATCTTGGGTCGGCACCATGCTATTGTCTACTCTGATTTGGTATTGTGTGGTAGGGGGATTCACTCCCATGATTTTGATATTGTGTGGTTACCGTGGATTGTTTCCCCATGATTTTGTATTGTGTGGTTACCGTGGATTCACTCCCATGATTAAAATTTGATGCTGTGTGGTCAACGTGGATTGCTTCCCATGATTAGATATTGTGTGGTTACCGTGGATTGTTTCCCATGCTTTGAAACTGCATCGTCCCCTTGCAATTGTCTCCCAAATGATGACGTGTGGTCACCTTTCATTGTCTTTGCTGCCAACTTTGCTTGTATGTCGATTTAACAGGTTCCGGTGAATCTGAATTTGATAGTCTAAAGTCGTGTTTTGATGTGATCTCATTTAAATTCGATTTTACATGTGGATTTAATAAACTGTCAAATGTGGATGTGAATCACTTCTGGAGCCTGTGGCTGGATATCAGTTAAAGGTCAGTGCAGTCTATCATGTGTGTTAGTGTTTCACCTTCTGCAAAATCTAGTTGGGGGCCGTCCATAAAGCTATTTTTTACCATTTTTAACTCCCCCCTCCCTCCTGTTACAAATCTCGGACCACCACCCACCCCTAAAGTAGGTCACACTTTCGAACAAAATGTTTTTTCATTAACAATTAAAATTTAATATAAAACACCGTGGCGTCACGCATGGCCGGACACCCCCCCCCCTGTTACAAAAATGTCACACTTTCTTACACCCCAAAAGCTTTAACACAATGAGATTGGCGGGTCTAATTATTGAAATAATACAACTAAAACTGAGTTTCAGTCATATTAATTTTTACTTAAAGTTAAAGGAGGGTACATTTAATTTGGGGTCACGTCAGATTCCTTATGTCCTGTGCCTGCTATACCACAATATATTACACAAATTACCCTCCACCATAGATGAATGACATCATTTACAGAGAGCACCCATCTTAGTTTTAGCATGTTGATATTAAATTTATATTTTTATTCTACAGAGCAGCTAAGTTGTTTTTTTTCAATCAAGATTATGTTGATATTTTAGTAATTTGACCTCATGTATTGATAACCTAGAAATAATTTTTCAAATTAATCTGGGAAATAATGTACTGACAATTTCATGCCATATAAGTGTTAAACAGTGTAGAGGAAATATTGAAAAGGTTTAAACAGGCCCGGATTTAAGAGACCCATGGCCCCTAGGCACTTTTTACTTTTGCAAACCATCTCGAAGCAATTTTGGAAATTTAGCAAATTAAATGCTGTAGTAGATAACATTTTTTTTTCGTTAGTGACTTTAATAAACATCAAAATAATATTCGTCTTCAGAGACATATCTCACAATGAAAGAAAAATTATCTACATGAGAAATGTCCGGAGTAAAGTCCACAGAAATAGAGAAATGTTTTGCTAAATCTCAGTCACGATTGTATTGTAATTATTACCTTTTCTGCCATGTTTTTTTTTACTTGTGGTGCAATCTGTCACACCCACCCTAAGCCTTCTCCACGATATCCAACACAAACGAACCCCGTGCACTTGACTACTAGGCAGTGTATTCAAAATGTATTAAAAATATTTATTATACTATTATTTTCGATAAAGCTTTTTGATAATGAAGCCAGGCTTTTTGGGGCTTATGTAAAGATTGCACCACCGGGGCCCCTTGGCTGGCTGGGGCCCTAGGCCCGGGCCTTGTGGGCCTAGGCGGAAATCCGGCCCTGGGTTTAAACAGGTTTTATTGCGCCCTGTTTATACCGTTAGCTGTGGGGGGGGTTTTTGTTTTTGGCTTTGTTTAGAGGGATAACTCTGTTTGACATTCAGCTTCAGGTATTTTAAGAAAATAATATTTATTGTATTAGGAACTGTTTAAATTTGTAACATTTACAAATTCTTTACATTGTAAATCCACAACAGTTTTACTTATTTTTATAATAAACGTTTTAATTTTTGAAATTAAATTGTTTGAACTTTTTACTTGCATTAAACTTGCAAAAATGAGTCATTTATTACTGTATGATGTACAATGATGTTTGAAAATATGTGTATTTATTCAATGCAAAGAATAAGGAACGTTTCGGGAAAGAGTCCTCCTCAACAAACAAACAGACAAAAACTAATTACATTAAGTGAAATAAAATAAAAACTTATCTGCATTGTTAGGATGGTATAATATATGCAACGACCAAAAAAAGGAGGAAGAGAGTCGTACAGAGGTTATTTAGCCTATGGGAAGAGTGGGTGTGGCAACGTCTCAATATGCCAGTGAGAGCAACAGATTCATTCCATGTGGTGCGAGGGTCCAACACATTCATCCCATGTGGAGCGAGGGTCCAACACATTCATCCCATGTTGTGCGAGAGGGTCCAATATTTTTTGAATAAGTCTATTCTCAAGATTGACTCTGCCAGGCATGTTTGTGCAGGAGAGGAGAGCGGTGACAGACAGATCATTCACACTCAAATAGTCTCACCGACATTTTATTCTTTTTTCGAAGGCAAATCTGGATTCACAAACACATTTTGCTAACTATAGAATTTGCAAAGAAACCCTAAAAATATGGAATAACACTTCATTATACTATTTATACTGAGTTTTAAAATTTTTATTTAGCATTCCACAATTCATAAAAGTAATGATTTAAAAAATAAAAAAACAAATTTGATTTTGAAAATTAAAGGCAAAGGCAGCATTAAATATTGAATACAATATTTGCTATATCATGGCTATGGGAAAAGAAAAACACAAAAATATAGTTTTATGATAAACTCATCATAAACTTAATGCAAATTTTTCAAATATGTATTACATATATTATAAAAAGAAGTCAGTTGCCAGACAGAATAAACATACTTTTCTGTAGCCATGGATATTGAATTTCCCTTCACTTTCTTGAAATTGTATAATCTTTAAAGCACAAAGTGGGAGTAAATGTGATAGACTGTATCTCTAATCACATCAACTTTAAAATGAAAGGCCTTTTCAAAAAGTGGTTTAAAAAATATGCAAATTAAAATTAAAAACCCTCTAAAATGAAAAAGTAAACTCTTATATTCTAAGGAGCAGATTTATTTGTAGTTTGTAGTGTCTCTCCTTGAAAACTTATTGTAAAACAACAAATTTTTGGTATTCCCTCTCTAATGCCTAATGTATTTTTATTTGTTGAAGATTTGGCAGAAAGTACCTACATAATATAGTATCTACACAAACCAAGGTCAAGCAGAAACATTTAAAAAACATTTTTATTTTTTAAAATAATGAGACAGGATTAAGATAAATTTACAATAATTTGAGTATGAGTTAACTATTAACATGACAAACAGTTCGAATTTGCATGAACAAACAAACTAAAATCCAAGATCTAAACAGCAAGAGGACAGTAAATTCCTTATCTTCATCAATCTAGTCAATAGAGTTCACAATGTAGTCAAATTAAACCAACCAATAAAATAGTTTATTTTTGACTAGAGATATCATGAAAAGACAATACCTAATAAGTATTACAGAATTATGCGTTCAGTTAAAATTCCTTTAAGATTTTCATATTATTGTGTGTTTTCAATGAGGAAAATTACAAAACCCCAGTTGAACTTCGTTTCACAGGAAAGTGTTCAAAAAATGATGAAAAGTCACTGAAATGTTTCCTTGGTAAACTTTAAAGCAGGGTCACGAAATAAGATTGGATACTAAAATATCTTTAATGAATCAAAACCAAACATGATTTTGGAAAATTGTTTTAAAATTTAACAAAGCAATATAAATTTAAATTTAAAATGTAAAAATCTTTTGTCTTACATGGACCAAAATGTTTGCAGTAGACAAGATTAAGCCTGGGATGAAATGTATTTATTAAAAAAAAATTTTTTCAGATCATCCTCCAATAAAATAAATGTCAATATGTGCTTGTTGAATATATTATTATGCACAAAAAACTATTTCTGCACAACTCTGCACATGAGTTTATATTTTTGCACACAGATTAACAAAACTTAGAGGAAACATTGGTCAAGTGTGACAAGACAATTTATGCTATTTAAAAGTTAAAAATTTACAAATCCCAATTTAATGTAGCTAAAAATGTTTTTAGCCAACCATGAACAACTCCATAAATATTGCATACACAACCTCAGAAAAATTAGAGGGAAGACGGAATAGAAACCAGGAGAGTTAACTTAGGGGCACATGTGAACTGATTTACTATCTAGCTGCACGCATACATTGCATGTGGCAAAAGTGTCTTCTGAATTTAAGCAAAGCACTTCTGTACCCCCTTGAAACCCGAGTAGCACCACTTCAGTCCCCTGACAGGCTTTTAATGAGCAGTGGCAGCGCAGCACCTGTCAGCATGCATTAAGTGGCATAAGCCTCCCGCAAGTGACCACAATTTTCCAAGCCTTATCTTGATCTTTTTGGTGCTTCAAATCACATCCTAAAATTTGTAATTTCGCAATTTAGATAAATCCTTGGATTTTTAAACCATATCTTCCACAGCCATTATGCCTCACATTTTCCAATTTTACTCCACTCACTCAGCTCAAATTGCCACTCAACTTCAAAATGTTCTTGTTATGTTATATAATTTACAACTCAACTTAATCTGCTATTTGACTTTTAACATTCATCCTTTAACTTTAACTGATTCCATCTGGTTGCATATTTTTAAAGATTTCTTAACAATATTCACATAAAAATAAATATGGATAATGAATAAATATTGCCAACATGCGCTGCGCTGTTTGCTTTACAAATGATACAATAATATGGACCAAGTAAAATAAATAAAACTTTTATTAAATTATATTCTTTACCAAAAAAAACAACTGAAGAACATTTTAAAAAATCAATATTACATACAAAGTAATGTACATGTAAAACACATTTAAAGCCAAAATAAGTTAACATACTTTAAAATTGATGTTGCATTATTTGTGATATAAGTATATACTTAACATAATTATAATCTCATTATTCATGATGATGTTTTTCCTCTGAGCATTCAACAATGGAAATAAAATTCAGTGTTTTAAGACCTAGCTATTTTTGTATAAGTTTTGGGACCTATTTGTATTGTAATATTTTTAATGATACAGTTTAAATTTCATAAGGCTTGTTAGGGATTATGCTGGAATCAATATTCTTTGTGTATCCTTAGCTTCAATCTACTGGTATTGATAATTAGTTAATTATTCAGGTACATTTGATTTGTTTCACTCTATCATAAGTCTCAATGGTTATATTTTTGATTTGATTATTTTGTACGATATAATTAACAAAATATCTGACAAGAATGATTTTTGCAAATATTAAAAAAATTAGTAGTATGAAGAAACTATAACTTGCAACTACACATCAAAGAAATGCAATGCTGTTCCTTATTGTTGCTCCTAGCAGCAAAAGTGCCAGTCATAAATTTGACAAGAATTGTTTTGTATGAAACAATTGTAAATGTATTTAAATACTTCAAGACGTTCAAAACAACATATTGTTGTCTAAGTATAACTGACATTATTCTATAAAATCTGTATCATTTTCATTTCCATGTCCAAAAGTTTTAGTCCATTGGCCTTAGATTTATAATCAATATATTACAGCCCATGACAATTTTAGTTTTAATTTTAAGACATAGCAAACATGTCTAAAAGTAACAACCTCTACTTGAAAACCCTGTTGAGAAATCATTTTCAATCTGAGAAGAGAATTCTATGGTGTCCTAGAATAAATATTCTTTAGTCAACTGACCAACTTACTCTGTTTAAGCTTGTCTTTAAAAAAAATTATATTAGAATGTGTTTTGAATCTCAGCTACGAAGAAAGGGTGCTTCCACAATAAGGTTGTTAGTGTCTGTGAAAAATGCCTTGACCGTCAGGGGATCCACATTGTCTGGCAGGCTGTGCTCCCTTGTCATTTCCATGGTTTGGGCTCGGTTTCCTGTGGACACCTCACGCCTCGCGCAGATGATGACTTTCCCATCCTGTGTCTTGACGGTCAGCTCCTCTGGCCTGAACTCGTCGATGGGCATTGTCAGTTGAAACTTGCCGTCGTGGGACGTCACCACAGGGGTGCTCAACTGGGCCTGGCTGGAGGACTCTGGGAAAATGGGGCCAGATGGGAAAGTTGAACTTAACGAACTAAAGGGAGGGGGCTTAGAGAAGGTTGAGTTCTGCAGGTGGGACGGCGGGGCCGAATGCAGCTGGTGGGACGGCGGGGCCGAATGCAGATGGTGGGCTGTGATTCTGGAGGGCAAGCTGTCCAGCATGTCCAGTTTACTCAAGTCTGGCGGAGGTTTGAAAGATGGAATCACGTGATCCGGATGACCCAGGACCTCCTCGTGGTTGAAGACGGGTGGGGGTGCGAACGTTGGTGGGGGTTTACTGCTAGAGGAAATATGGTGTTGGATAAGTCGACTCTGCTGCTGTGGAAATGCTGGTGAACTTGTTCCAGATATGGTTGTTGCTTGTGGTTTTGAGGAAACGGAAGATGACGTCTGGTAGGTGGATGAAGATTTGATGACACCAGGAGACAAACTGGATGCGTTGGAGGAATCTTTTATTGCGTTGTAGTTGGGGGCAGGAAGTGGTGCATGGACCACAAGATAACCCTCTGGGTTTAGTGTGCACTGCAGGGAAAGTGGGTCAACGTCTCGGGGGATGTTCACCTCTCGGCTGTACTCTCTGCTAACGGAGGAACCGCCTCCTTTCTCCTCGTGTCTTGCTGAAACCATAATTTTGGTCGAGTCCATTTTGACATTCACTTCCTCTGGTTTATACTCCTGCATGTTAAATCTCACCTATTTGAATTAAAAAATTGGAATTTTACTTAAAAAGTTTTTTTTTAAACAGACAATTTAAAATTATAATAACTTTTCCCCACATTAATTGCCCACACAATATACTCTTAAACCTAACTATCTGTTTATAAAAATAACAATTTGAGAACTTATAGCGCCTGGTACCCCAGACAGGAGCCGGACTCACTCTGATTTACATTTGAAAATAAAATATGAGATTTTACCTTAAAAACTGGCTGCCCCTTTTCATCTTTCTCTATGATAGCCTTCCCATCATCACTGTCATTAATCCTGCCAGATATACGAGCAGGAAGTCTGGAAGTGGTACCGGATCCTTCTAAACCGAATTCAGAATTTTCAGGACGAAGGTTAAAGAACTCCCTCCTCATTTTATCAATCTCATCCTCCCATTCTCTGGAGATGAAAAGTATTCAGATTTTTATAACAAGCAGAAATTTTTAAACAGTTCTTAAGAATAAATTATTATGAAAAATGGATGTTTCAAAAGCAAGTTATTTAGAGTTATTCAAAAGTTGTTCAACAGAATATGAATAAATATAATATTTTATCTTAAGCATTGAAAAAGAAGCATTAAAATGTAGAAGAGTTTGCTTTTCATTCAATTCAGCATTTGTGTTATAGGCAACATATTTGACAACATTCATGCAAGTGATTTTCAAGACTCAGAGAAAATAAAAAATATCTGGAATGATTTGATTGTTAACTATCCCAGAGGGAACTTACATTAAGTACTAGCAATGTAATATTTTTGATGAAATATTATTTATAATTTTATAATCTAGTTAAAAATATTGAATTAATTTATAATCTTCAAAAGAAATTTCCATTTTTTTTAT
The DNA here is from genome assembly GCA_944989445.1 of Ampullaceana balthica. Classification (NCBI taxonomy): domain Eukaryota; kingdom Metazoa; phylum Mollusca; class Gastropoda; family Lymnaeidae; genus Ampullaceana; species Ampullaceana balthica. The sequence continues at coordinate 184,436 of CALYLW010001256.1, read as the reverse complement.
TAATTATACAGTACATACATATATATATATATATATATATATATATATATATATATATACACAGTCGGACCTCGCTAAGTTGAACTCAAAGGGACCTGGAAAAAAAAATCGACTTACGGAGTTCTCGTGTTAGGGAAAATGGCGTAATAGGTGCAGAATTTGGCAGGGACCTAAACATTAATTTGATATAGGGAGGTTTTCGACTTGAGAATATAGACTTAGCAAGTTCCGACTGTATATATATGTGTGTGTGTGTCATTTCTATTTATTGCAATAAATGAAAAAAAAACAACAGAAAAAAAAATCACCAATATGAAGATAAATTGTTTTCCGGTAGAGTATAGCTTTAAAATTATTACTTTTATAAATGGTTTAACAGATCAATGTTTTACTTGAGTAACATTTATTGATATTAAAAACTTTATAAAGAAGCATTAACAAATTTCTATCTTAATTTTAATTTTTTTTTAAAAATTATTTGAAGCTCCAGATGAATTTATCATACTGTTTTCTTTAAATAACTTTAAGATTTTCATTCTTTCATAACATTTATCAAAGCTTTTACCAAAAATAGTAAAGGATCAGGATGTGCTTTCCTTCAAAGTGTTATGTGATAATGTTCTCCTATTCCCCCTGTCAAACCATTAAAAAAAGAGTTTCAAAGACCACATGGAATGATAACTGAAGATACCTTGGCCAAAAAAACAATCACAAAGTTTATTCCAATTATTCTTGGAGGTTTCTCTTTCTGAACACCAAAATCAAACAGACAGAGAGGTCAAAATTTGTTGAACATTTGGCGCAAAGGCAGAAATATGAAGAAGACAAATGTGAATATTCATGGAGAAAGAAAAATCAGCTAAAGAATTTTGTATAAAAAGTAGGGCTGTTATCGATTAATTTAAATTTAATCGTTAACTTTTGAAAAATTATCGATTAATTAATCGATAATTTCGATTAAATCCAAAAATAGAAATTTATGACGTCATTAAACTGAACATTTCTCACGGACATTGAAAATTAAGAATATTTTGAACTAAATTTCATGACAATGTGTTGATACTTGATTTGTGCTGAAGGTGGTACGTCAGCGATGTATATGATCCTTTAAAAGAGAATTGTTTATGGCAGTGGACACAGAAAATGCTTTCACCATCTTCGACTTTGCCATCCGCAGTTAGCTTAAAAACAACATATTTGCTCAACTTTCTAGTTATATGTTTAAATTTAACTGCGCTGATGCTGTCAGCAGGGCAGTCTTAACGCATAGGCCCGTTGGGCATTTGCACGGGGGCCCACGAGCATATGGGCCCCATGGGAATTTGTTTATTTATATATATTATGTATACTCATTTTTTATTCCTGCGGGGGAAAGGCCCAACACTATATTTTTGCCCGGGGGCCCAAAATGGTGTAAAGTCGGCTCTGGCTGTCAGACATTTTATAATTGACGTCTGCCGGTCAACATAAATTAATAAAATAAATTTTAATATTACGCGGGAGATGTTTGTACGAAAAAAATATATATAAATTATTATTAATTATTAATAATTTATTATTTATTACTAAAATTTTTAAAAAATATTATAAATATTTTCTTAAATTTTAATCGAATTTTTATCGATTAAAATTATTTTAATCGATATTTAATCTATAAAATTTTTAACGATTAATCGAGAGATTAATCGATAATTTCCGCAGCCCTAATAAAAAGGGTATATTTGAGCCTGAGAGGACGCCACAAAATAATGAGTGTGTCCGTAACAAGCCTTCATCTGTGAACAAATGAACAAAAACTAGTAGCAGTAAGCAGAGGCGTAACAGCGACTTGGCATCGGGGAAGTTGCCAAGGGCGCCGAGGGCTAATCCTTCAATAATCAATTTATTCTGTATCATTTAGTATTTTCCCTATTTCTCAAGGGCGCCATAAATGAATTAGCCAAGGGCGCGGAAAATCCAGTTACGCTTCTGGCAGTAAGAAAAGAAAATAAAACTAGTCTGCAGTGTCATGTATAGGAATCCAGTCTCACCCACTTATATAAAGAATGTTGACATGACTTTAAACACAAAATTATTGAAAATTGAAATGATTTTAGCAGGTCTATTTTTGGCTGTTCAAATGGATAGGAATTACCATCAATCCCAACACTTCCCAAGGGGCATCAGCTTCAACTATTCAATTGGGAGGCCTTTTCCCTTTGTTTACTTTTTGTATTTTAACTTGATTTCGACAACCTAATCTAGACATGTTTTAACCCCTTTAAACTGGTATTAATAAAATCATGCATAACAATAGTTTAGTTCCAACATACATTGTAACTGTAAAATATCATTAGTATGTTCAAAGTTTAAAATTAAAAAAAAATCATTTAATCTTTGATTTTTATACTTTGTTTAGGGCATTAGTGTAATGAGAAATTAAATTCATTTAATAAGGGCTTGATTGGTGATTGATTTTTTAAATGGTCTTTATTTCCATTCAGAAAGAAAGAAAAATTAAATATTTTTGTAAAACTCAAAAGGGGCTGTCCATAAATGACTTCACGCACCTAAGAGGGGGGTCACACTTTTGTGACGAGGGGGAGGGAGGGGGTTGAAGAAATGTAACGTCACATCAAAAGGGTAACTTTAAATAAAACTTCCACTGAAATATTTGGTAGCTTACAATTTATTTAATGACTTTTTTAAAAAAAAATATTTTTTAAATCAGTGCTTCTCAATGTGCCCGTCGGTAGGCCATCAGACGCTGGTTGGCGTAAGCTATCAAGACACGAAAATTAAATCTAAAAAAAAATTAAAATCGTCGTTTGATGTTGACATCAAAGCATTTGTGATGTAACCGCAGCTCCGTTTGGTTCTCTCATGGCAGGAGTTGTAAAACTTTTTTGCCCATTACCCCAAAATATACAAGTTTATGTATGCGTCACCCCCCCCCCGACTCTAAGTCCTGCTCACATGACATGACTCGGGGATTTGAGGGAGCGTCTTTAGCGAAAATGCTACTGGTGAGTTTTACAAGCATGACAAGAGTCTAAAAATGATTTGAATAGGATTATGTGTAGATATTTTAAGTCAAAACGACACGGAATATCCTTTTTTTCTTTAAAAGGGGAGGGGGAGAAAATCTATTTGATAGAATTAAAATCGTTTTAAGTTTGATATAATTGTTCGATTGGTTTTTGGTCAAACGCCCCTGGCCATTCTAGTCTTCTAGATCAGTGCTTCTCAAAGTGGTGGTCCGCGGACCGGTGCCGGTCCGCAGATGTTCTCAAAAAAAGACAAAAAAATTGTCAGTGCAGGGAAAATAGTGCACCGGTTCATGGTGCAATGGAAAAAATTTCTGCCGGTCCGCCATACTAAAAAGTTTGAGAAGCACTGTTCTAGATATAATGGTAAATGAGCCCATTTAAAATTAGTCAAGTATTCATTAACTTTATTGAATGCATTAAATTCTTGACATCGCAATTTCGAGAGGAGCACAAAACAACTTTTCTTCTTAGCTCAGTTTTTAAGGCATTAATTTTAAATATCACAGAAAGGGATATGTGATACAGACAAGTCATGTGGATTAAGATTATTGTCACTCGTGTCAATATAAATGAAAGTAGGGTGGATTTAGGTGTCTTCGTATAGTACGTAGCTAAGAAATCTACATAGTTGTCAAATTTTTAAAAAATGAATTTTCTGGAAGGAACCGGTTCAATAATGGGCATATGTTCCAAGCGTACACGTTCACATGACGTATTTTAATATATCTAGTGGATTGTAGTGGATGTTATATGTCCCAAATGAGTCTGCATTACCCCCAAGAATTCCCCTTTTGACCCACAGATGAGGTTATTTACCTCTGTTCGCCGACCTCTTTCTTACGGGATGCCCGTCAGTCAATTGAAGGGATTTTTTAAAAATACATTTTAAAAATGTTATTTTTAATACCGGTAATTTTTTTTTCTAAACAAAGAAGTTAACCGTGATTATTAATAGTCAATGTTTAATTTGTATGCCTTAAAATAAAATATAATCTTAGGATGTTTTAACACAGTTCGTTTTCTGTTAAATGTTTTTTTTTAAATGCGTCACGCGGGTTACGATATTACAATATAGATCTTCACTAAATAAATAATAAATACTTTAATGACAATAAAAGTGATTGAAACATACTTATTTTCAAATAGAAAAATAAAGTGTTTTTTTTGTCGGTGTTTTGGTTTTTTTTGTCGGTCAAAGATTTGTCACGTATTTTTAGAGGAGGGGGGGTCTAAGTTTTTGTGACGACGCGTGACGAGAGGGGAGGGGGTAACAAATCGGCAAAAATCGCGTGACGTCATTTATGGACGGCCCCAAATATGTTTTTTTTAAAAAAATAATTACAGTAGGATCAGATTCATGGATTCAAAAACTATTTTCAAAAGACTGAAGTAGACACTGTGTGTGATGTTCACCAAATACACGGAACCCTATTTTAGAATTGACACTAAGTCAGCTTAGAGTCTCATAAAGAAATTGATAGACCTTGGTGCCAGCTCATGGTGGATCCCATAACATCAGCATCCTATGTCAGATCAGATCAGTAAAATGTAAGTTTCCAATACAAATTCTACTAGAAATGAATGACTTTTTACATATTTGCTCTTAAATCATTACAAGAGAACATGAAGATTAATTGCCAAAAAATGGAAGCTGTATCACAAAAAAGTTTCAAGAAAATTGGCTACTTATATACGATGCTAACTAATCCTGTAAAATATCATTCTTGTTTATTTTTAATAAGCACCGTAGCAGCAAACCCAGAGATCAATACAAAACCATCATCACATTATAATCTTTGTTGTTATGCCAGATCTATGCGGGAAAGACTTTATCATAGTTTTATCATATACCAGTACCATTCAAAAATTGGCAGTAGGTAAGTTTGGAATTTAAATTTCTTAAACTATTTTCTTTCAATTATATTGATAAAGATATATATGCATAGAATAAAGTGCAAGCAAGCAGTTAAAATAAAATAAGATTGTGTGCAATGTTCCCTTTAAGCTGCGGGGCTGCGCAGATATCTTACCAAGCGCAGCTTTTGAATTACCACGCAGCAAATTTTCTCAAATATTGCACAAAAAACAGATTGTGCGCAACTTTGCACACGGACCAACGAACCTTAGAGGGAAACATTGATCGTGTGTAATATTATCTCCTGTTCATTTTAAAACTTAATCTTTCCAAAATAATTATGATTAAAAGAAAAATTATTCTATAATTCATAAAAGTGAACTGAAGCAACAGAGTGTATTTATTATTGTTATTTGCACTTAAAATTGTAATGGTTTGCTATAAATAAACAGTTTCGTCAATGGGAACATATTTTTAAATGTTTAGCCTATCTCATAGGTCAGTGAGCTATTAATCTAATGTACAACATAAATGCATTATCACATATTTTTTTAGGAGCAAATGTTAATATGATCTTAAAACAGGTTTGTGCTTGGTTAGACTTTGGAAAAGTGCAACAAATTTCTTTTGGAAGCGTTAAAGGCAGCTCTAAGAGGGTTGCGAATACATGTGTGCCCGGGCGTGAGAATACGAACCTCCCGGGATGCGACCAAGCTGACAGGGGATCTCTGGGAACGGAAACAAAGGTCATGGTCAATTTGAAATAAAAGTAAGTGCGGGATAAATCATAAAATGGGGATCTTTTGATGAGGGGATGGTGGTGGTGATAAAGTTGGTAACGGAATCTTTTGAGGATGTGATGGTGATTTAATTGTGATAGCTGGATCTTTTGAGGAGTCCAAACATCTTTTCAGCTGTTAGAAATGAAATTGCACAAATTAAGGGGAGAGCATAAGATTATGGTGAGAAATTAAAATTATCTCAGTGAAGGAGAGACCATTTAAATAACGGGAGAGTATTTAGGAAGAAATAAAACAAAAAGTACATCATAAATTAAAGGGGCAGAGTATATGAGAAAAATGGGAGATAAGAAGGATAGAGCGTTTAAATAGGGGTGGAGTATTAAGGAATAAATAAAACAAAAATTAATTTATAGGCAACAGTTGAACGGGGGAAAATCTTGTAAAGGGAACAAGAGGAGTAGCTCATTAACATATTTTTTAAAAATGAGTGCAGTCATGGCACCAAGGGGAGGCAATTTAAAAAAAAAGTGCAACACATTAATAATATAAAACAACAAAATTGTCAATTAAAAGTGTGACTCCGATACACATTCGACATTATACATTCGTATCATTAGTGGAAAATCAGGTGAAAAGAAGAAGAGAGTTAACAGAAAAACAAACAAAGGAAAAAAAAATGAATATTTGCTAAATTCTTTCAGAAAACTCAGAACGACAATCATTTACATTCTGCACATATGGGCAACACATCACAATATGAAGTTATTTCGACATTAACATAAAAATCACATAACATATTAAACAGTCAAAGTGTGGTTACCTCCGCCTCCTCTCCATGTCACGCTCCATGTCCTCCCATATCTTCTTCTGCCTGTCCTCGAAGTTGTAGTTGTCCTTGTTGATGGGGATCCGAGTGGTCATGTTGGTGCGTAGTTTTGTTGGTGCGTAGTTTGTTTGTTGTCGTTTCAAAGTTCTTCCTGTATTTAGGTGGTCTGGCTGAGCAGGTTCAGGAACACAGCGTGGTCAGGTCCTCACATGAAATCTCTCGTTTGTCCAGGTCCGGACTTGTCTCTAAAACATCTGAACTACAAGGGAATGAATTTCTCGCGGTCCGGTCCCGCGTGTGTGTGATGGATGGATGTGGAGAGAGATGTGCCAAATGGAATGACTGTGGAGAGAGGTAAACAGGGTATAAGAGGGATCAGACTGCAACCAGGTTGAGTACAGAATTTTTTTAAATATAAAAATTGTATACATAGGCCTGACAATACGCCACAAAATAGGCCTACGGCCTACATATATACATGTA
>CALYLW010001256.1:0-175000 GCA_944989445.1 Ampullaceana balthica | reverse complement strand
GAGCATTGCTTTAGTCTTGCATCTCATCGGCTATATTTATACAGTCCGGGACCATCAACTTTATCTCCTAGTATACCGCCCCCTCTAAATGATGGTTTAACCCCCTCGCTGTTACTATTCTCACCCCAGGCCTAGCGGCATCGTTCGTCGTCCTCCCGCCCACCCCCACCAGCCACTGCACCTTGTTATTACTCACATTTTTGGACCCGACAAAACGACTCTCATTCATGCCAGTGCTTTAAAAAAAATCAACATGCCTCTGATTGGCTAAATTAAAACAAATTTTTTATGTCAGGTTTCTATCGGTACGTAGGTCGGTTTGATGAGTTTCAGCTTAAGAAGAAGAAGGCGTGTGACTAGAAAACGGGGCTTTGAGCACGACGTCTGAATGCGCTGTTGCCACGGCGGCCACGGTGACAGAGTTATTTTCCTCACAGCACTATGGAAGTCACCAATGTAGGTGCGCAGAAATGCCACCTGTGTCTATTATAATATATATAATCTGTAACAGCTTTTTTTCTTTAACGGACATAGCTCACCTCAACGTACCACACCGCACTGCAACGCACCACACATAGCCTACTAATACCGTAATGAACCCATCTCAGTTGTAGAATATTCACGCTGTTTCTCCCATAGCTACACACACTTGCTCACACAAACACAATCCACTAAAACACACACATACTCACAAATACACACACACACACAGTCACTCACACAAACAGAATCCACTAAAACACACACCCATACTCACTAATACACACACACACACACACACTCGCTCACACAAACACAACAAAAAACAGCTGAGCTGAACAGCTGAGAAAAAACGCACGGAGAATCACACACACTCGCGCACGCACATAGACCCACACATCCACACCGACGGCTTATCACCGCTATCACAAAATGCCGAGTGCCTGGCTCCCGGGGAGCAGACGGATGGGTTAAAGATAGACGACCTTAAATCTTGTCGCTCGATGACCACAGATACCAGACGACTACTTCCTGGCCCGAAGTGAGCGGCTTAAATGCCAACTCATGAGAGTTTGCCCCTGGTAACTCTTATTATATGTTTCTAAAATCTCAGTGAATCGTTTCCCTTTAACTATCTCTTTAAAATAATAAATAACCACATACAAAGCTGGTTGTTAAGACTTACTATTCTTTACGAAAACTCAAAATGGTGTCGGCTAGGTCATTCCGAATTAAACCTGTTCCTAGTGCGAAGCCCCAAAACAGAGAATTTTAGTACTCACAGTTGTGTATGACAACCAAAAAAAAATGACGATTTAAACGCGCGCGCGCACGGGCCTGTCACGGCCCTCGCCTGACAGCAAACAAATACGACGTCTAAACGAGAAACTTCAAACCGTGAAACTAAGATTCCGAAATAGACATACGGGCCTGATAATGGACGCCAACAAAAGCTTTTGTATGGGGGAACAATGGTGTTTGTTTTGTTTTTGATATTTAAAAAAAAATTTTACAACTTGGCACAATCACTAGCGAGAGAATGATATGTGTACAACTTGTTCACAAAGTATCTCGCCGACCTGGGCGCTCCTTCTGCGAGTAGTCGATGTGGATCGGATCCCCAGCCACCACTGGTCCACCAGTGCTGTGTTTTTGTTGTTTTTTTTGAAAGGATACCATATTTTATGTGTCCCTTTATGGCACTTATGGGGCGTGTTTTATCTGTCTTGGATGAACTGGATCCCATAATTTATAGCTATGTTTGAACATTTATTTATTTATGTAAACAATTTATATGCTACAAGAATAATTGACACATTTTAAATGCGAAAAAAACAAAAACAACATTAGAATTCTGCAATAATGCTTTGACAAAATTTATCAATATCTACATGGGAGGAAGGGGGGGGGGAGAGATTTTGCCACCCACTCCTGACGCCCATGTGTCTGATTTAATTTGATGAAAATTAAAACACGTTTAAGTTTGGCAAGCAACTAGCCGGCAGAGGCTGGGGGACGGGTGCCTTAATTATTTAATGTATATAGCTACAAGGACTTCCACTCCACACAGTTGATATATTTATCTTGTCTCCCTAAACCCAAGAGTGCTACATTCCCACCCTCACCCCCATTCCCCGATGCTCACATTTCCAGCTCTGTATCTTTGACATTAAGGCCATGCTTGACCTAGTTACGACTCAGCTATTTGATATTTTAGCCAAGTGCTGAAAGGGGACAGAAATGAATGTTTCTAATCACTGAGGGACTTCCTGTCTGGAGCATCGCTGAGATATGCCACTTTGGAAAGACTTGGTTTGTAACTTTTCGTATGATACTAGTGTATTACCCGTCAAAAATGACGGAAGTTTTCAGCTGAAATCTATTTATTTTGAAAAAATGATTTTTTTTAAAGGGCGCCTGTGGCGCCCGCCTTTTTCAAAAGCCCAAATATCTTATCTTTGTTTGATAAATACGAAATATTATACTTTCTGAAATGTACACAAAGTATTTTATAATAGGGGTTTTGGGGCGCCTACGGCGCCCCCTTTGTTTTTTTATTTTATAATTAACCATCATAAAAATATGAGCTAAAACAATGACGTCATATAATATTTTTTACTGCGCGTATCGTTAATTTGCACACCTTTTGATGCACACCTTGTACTAAATATAAGATCAAACAATGACGTCATATAATACATTACATACATACATACAGACAACGGGAATTATGTTTATTGTTGGCTTGATTTGTATCATGGTGTATGGCATTCTCTGGTTTGTATTATTGCTGTACTAGCAACAAAGCCCGTCCAAGGACGGGAATAAGTGTAGGGTCACCTGTGAAGTTCATGGTAGGATAGCACAACATCCACATCAACTGACTCCAAAATGAAAATGAAACGTCACCAGTCACCAGTCGTTGTTTCAACCAGAGGCTTTGATCAGAGAACCTACCTCCCCCCACAACGCGGTCTGTCCAAAGACCCTACCCCCACACCGTGGTATGTCCAGAGACCCTACCTCCCCCCCCACACCGTGGTATGTCCAGAGACCCTACCACCACACCACGGTATGTCCAGAGACCCTACCTTCCCCCAGACCGTGGTATGTCCAGAGACCCTACCCCCCACACCGCGGTATGTCCAGAGACCTTACCACCACACCACGGTCTGTCCAGAGACCCTACCTTCCCCCAGACCGTGGTATGTCCAGAGACCCTACCACCCCACCACGGTCTGTCCAGAGACCCTACCCCCCACACCGCGGTATGTCCAGAGACCCTACCACCACACCACAGTCTGTCCAGAGACCCTACCTCCCCCCACACCGTGGTATGTCCAGAGACTCTACCCCCCACATTGAGGTCTGTCCAGAGACCCTACCTCCACCCCACACCTCGGTCTATCCAGAGACCCTACCTCCCCTCCACCGCGATTTGTCGAGAGACCCTCCGTCTCGACCGGCCATACATGTGTAACACGTCAAAAATTGTATACATTATAGTTATAATAAATAACCCATAAAAACAAAGTTTTTGACTACAAATCCAAACGCGCACCGCCCAAAATAAACTCTTGGAGAAAAAAACTGCACCAAAAAATAACTCGTTTTGAACGTCGCTCAATATGTAAATGAGATTTAATTTTTCTCCGCTAGTGATTAGCTGTAGGAGTCTGTAGGAGTTTGAGGGACCAATCGCTATCGATGAACGCACAAAAAATTGCCTTTTATTATATAGGATGGTTTTTCATCATGTTGTATGCTAGTTTTTTTTTGTTTGTATCATGTTGTATAGTATGTTTGTTTTGAATCCAACGTTTTGCATAGTGCAGACTTTTTGTGCAACATTTTAAATCCCGAAAACACACATTTTATATCATCCTAATCACAATATGCTGCGCGGTAATTCTAAACCGCTGGGCCGCGTTGGTCAGATATCTGCGAAACCGCGCAGCTTGAAGGGACATTGTCCGTACCAATAGTATCATGTTATCGGTTTTATTTGCTTGCATTATGTTGTATGGTTTTGTTGCGTTGTCAATACGCTGCTGGCTGTTGTTGCAGCAGCATCAATTGAATTTTTTTTCAACTGTCTGCGTGGTCAGTGCCAGAGTTCAAAGGTGTAAAGGTCGAGGAGGAGTGTTCCTGATCGCGGTGAAGCCAAATAAGAATTTGATGGTATGTAATGGATGCACGTTTGCGGTACCAGTATCAGAGTTGAATATAACTCAATGTTGTGTCGAAAACTCAAGCTACGTTACTGACAGCGACGTGGAACATGGGCGAATGGAGTCTTCACCCCCCCCCCTCTCAGTAGGGGGGGCATTTTAAGTTTTAAGATAAAGGCAGATTTAAAGATGCGAAAATTAGGGCATGACAAAATTCCAGAATGTAACACGAGATACGCCACTGAGCATCTATCTATCAGACCAAACATTAGCGACCAGGGTCAGCTAGTTCAAATCAGCCCCCAGCCAGCAAGAAAATGTACCAGTCATACATGTACCAGACATACATGAACATGTACCAGACATACATGAAAATGTACCAGTCATACATGAACATGTACCAGACTTACATGAACATGTACCAGACATACATGAACATGTACCAGACCAACATGTACCAGTCATACATGAACATGTACCAGACATACATGAACATGTACCAGGCATACATGAACATGTACCAGACATGCATGAACATGTACCAGGCATACATGAACATGTACCAGACAGTCATGAACATGTACCAGACATACATGAACATGTACCAGACATACATGAACATGTACCAGACATACATGAACATGTACCAGGCAGACATGAACATGTACCAGGCGTACATGAACATGTACCAGACATACATGAACATGTACCAGACATACATGAACATGTACCAGACATACATGAACATGTACCAGACATACATGAACATGTACCAGACATACATGAACATGTACCAGACATACATGAACATGTACCAGACATACATGAACATGTACCAGACATACATGAACATGTACCAGACATACATGAACATGTACCAGACATACATGAACATGTACCAGACATACATGAACATATACCAGGCATACATGAACATGTACCAGATATCCATGAACATTTCCTAGGTCCTAGACCAACATGAACATGACGCTTACAGCAGACTTAACCGCGTGCTCTCCGTCAGACGCAAAGCTGAATAAAACGCTGGGCGATCTTATTTCTAACGTCATAGGTAGACACAGTGGTCTAAACTAATGCACAAAACATGAGTGACGGTGACTATAGGTCTATAGGTGTTCACATCTATATTTCAAGCGAAAGAAGTGCATCATTGAAGACCACTTTCATTGACTGGCCGGCAATACCTCTGTAGATCTTTAACGATAGTTATTCTTTTTTTCTAACCTGTCGTCAGGTATAAACAAAAACAGCACTGAGTATGAACGGGCCATCTTCCACTTCCTTACAGCCATTCCCGGCCCAGTGTTTAACATTTGGGCTACACATTTTGTTTCAACATAGAGCGGCTCTCCGATTTGTCTTTTCTGCGGGCGACCTTTGATAGCCAATCTACCTGCGAGTCTGGCACCCGGCCTGTAGGGGCTCTGAACGGATAAACCATGACCACATAGAGATGATGCAGTTGGTCTGGGGGTAGTGTTACCCGTGTGATTAGCATGAAGTATCTCAGGGTAGACGGTATTGCCAAAACACGGGAGGTACTTAGGTGACAAATCGTACAGTATTATATTTAAGTAAATCAAATATGTGAAAATGTATGTAATCGACCGTTTAACCGGGTACATACACTTATATTTGGAACGTGCAGACGTAGTCTGAGCTTACTGTAACATCCTTTGTTTTTTTGTTTTTTTTATGTCCCATAACCTCGTGGTCGTAGGGGGTTCTAATGTTTCCATTAGAACTTTCTCGGGGCTTGGTAGACCTTGGCGGTGCCCATCTCCTCGCCAGGTCAGCGGAGGACTTTTTAAAATTTATTTAGCTATAGTCATTCATCAACATTATTGTTGTGGCTTTAACGTGGGCTAGATCCCACGCCCCTCAGCTTCTGAGGCGAGCGCACTATTGACTTCGCTATCCATCTTTGGGTGTAGCGCAGTTCAAACGTTTGTTTGTATTCTATTTAAGTGGCTGCACTCAGTCTAAACTCTAAACTATAAGAGGATAAAGCTATATATTTATATATATGTACTGTCGTATTCTATTCATACGGAAATATTCTGTATACATTGAACAATTTCTCTTGATTCTGAATGTATCCGTAAATAGTGAAACTTTCTATATATACCGCATTGATTTATTTTATGAGCGAATCACTGACTCATCAGATAACCAATAAACAGATGCGCCAATAGTCAAGCTCCTCACATGAAGACGGACGAAATATGGGTGCGACTGCAAGCAGGCTTATAGATAAGTAGAGATATGTCGCGAACAAACAATAAGTAGCGGTCAAAAAGGTAAATGAAACATAAACACCTAGTACTTACGCCGAAATAATTTACAAAAGCTAATTGTTCCGTATAATTATTTTAATAGCAAGGATATCATCCACTGTCTCTCATCACTGGCACGTTAAAAACATTCAAACTTTTCCACAGAACATCTGAACTTCTCTGAAGTCTTACGATAATCACAAAATGACAACTATAAAAATAATTTAAGAACAAACAAAGCATCCCATTTTTTTCAGGAGAAGAACAAACTTCAAGGTCGCAAGACATACAGATTTCATCATCAATTTCGGACATTCGTTCGTTCTACTTCTACCTCTGTGTGCCTTTCTCGCTTTTAACTACAGTAATTTAATAAATAATTTTCAATCTCTTGGCACAATATTATCTTATCTTATCTGTGACAGACGCTCCTTCTATACAGAAGATTATTACGTCCCACGCTTATCCATGGTTTGTGTTCAGTCCTGCATTTTTATTAGAGATTTAAATGTTGATCAAGTGTTAGTTTTCCTGCTTTCTTAAGGAAACCCACTCCAAGCCCTAATTTCGGACGGTTAGAACGAAAATTTGTATGTGTTTGTTTTCGCATACGGAATAAGAAAGGTGTTTTTTTATCCTGATGTCTATCCTAGGGTTGTATTAAGTTATCTTTGTGTTGTATTTCTAAATTAGAATTAATTGCTGTATGTATGATTACTACTTTACCGCAGCACACAGTTCGAGAAACACCGACACGGTTTTTATTTGTTCGTTAAAACATAACGAAAAAAAACGTTCTGGTATACAGCAATAGACTTTAAAAGTTCTAAAAGCCTAAACACGATAGATGACGCAATAACAATGGATACTTCGGAAGCCACACTCGCGGTAAATATAATATTGTACTAATCCCATGCACGCACAGCACCTGAAGGAGAAATCCACAGTTCGGTTTCAGAGAATTTTCTGGGGCTTGTCCAGTTGACACCCGCCGGAGGTAATGTCGGAGAGAGACGAGAAAACAGCTTTGTTTAAACACTGCACCTACTCTGCTATGTTTGTAGGTCTTCCACCTGATCGGAGCAATCCAACACACTGAACCAACTCATGTCCTTTTACCTGGAAAGGGGTGGGGTGGGAAGGCAATGGGGGCGCCTCTCCTCTATACAACCCCTCCCTCCCCCTTTCCCCAACATCTTATTTATCCCTCTGGTATGCGCCATGTCAGATGTGACGTAGGTAGTGCCTCTATTTTTAGGTTCCGCCAGATTTTCGAGGATGGAGCGAGTGCGAAGTGAATAAGTTTAGAAATTAGGAGGCAGCCCATGGAGACTACTCTTAAAATGCGCACCTCATTAACTCCCACACGGCGTGACGCGTTTACCACTACCGACTCGCTCGAACTTTCTCTTCCTCATCACCACCTCGTCATCATTCTATCTCTCCCTATTCTTTCAGCTTTCCTTCTACTTCTATCTCACTCTTTCTGTCTCTCCCTATTCTTTCGGCCTTCATTCTATCTCAATCATTCAGTGTCTCGATTATCTTTTTCAACTACACCTTTTGGTACTTCCTTCCTATTCTTCTGTTCTATGTTTTTGTTGAGAACTTGTGCCCACCTTTTCCTCTTTTCATTTGTTTGTTTTTTCTTAAAATCTTCTTAATTTTCCATGGTATAGTACTTTTAGTAGGTAATATATACCATAAGTTTAATCTAAATACGTGTTTCTTTATTAGCACTGACAAAGGCATTTGCCGAAAGGTCTAATAAATATTTAGGGGCCATCCATAAAGTACGTCACGCTATTTTTGACCATTTTTAACTCCCCCCTCCCCCTGTCACAAACGCTATTTTTGACCATTTTTAACTCCCCCCTGTCACAAACTGACACAAATCTCGGAACCCCCCCCTAAAGTACGTCACACTTTCGAACCATAATGTTTGTTTTTATTTAACAAAATAATTAAAATTTAATATAAAACACCGTGACGTCACACATGGCCGGAACGCCCTCCCCCCTGTCACAAACTGTCACACTTTCTTATACCCCCTCCCCGCCTCTAGAGCGTGACGTAATTTATGGACGGCCCCTTATTTATCCATCAATAAATCTTTGCATTTAATCACACAATTCGTTTGTGTATCTTGAATTTCATTTGAAAGTTTTATCGCTGTCCAATTCTGTGTAAACATAACATTTTTTCAGCCTCCCTCTTTCTCACTCTCACTCTCTCTGTCTTCAGGAAACGAACTCATCCCTGACATCTCTGGCCCTCCTCTGGATCTTACTCTCTTCTCATAGTCCCTTTACGCTCAAAACTTCCCTCACACTCTTCCTCATTGTATCCAGCGGCGTAGCTAGGGGGGGCGGTGGGGGGCTGTCCGCCCCGGGCGGCACTCATTTAGGGGCGGCATTTGAAAAGTACAACTAATACTGACAACCTCCCTTTTTCGTTTGAAGGGGGAAAACCGAGGTGAAACAAAAATATTCGTAATTTCGAATCTTAATTAACTGATTCGCATTACATTTGTTTGATTTCATAGTAGATATTATAGCTAACGCAAAACCCTTAAAAACATTTTTAATCGCTAACAAAACGTATCCATTTGTTTGGAAAACTAAGCGGTATAAGTAACAGATGACGCTTTTATAAGAAAACTACCCCAAAAACACAACACAGCCGGGCCCAATAATGTGTGCTATTAATATCGCCACGACAGTTTAGTGGAATTTCGACTTCGCAGAATGATGCGCGAACAAGTACTTACAAGGCATGGTGGTTCAAATATTGTGTTTAATTTGCTAGTAGTAATTTATATTACCGTTTCAGTTTTCAGTAAATTATTGTAAGGTTAGTTATTAAAAATTAAATGAAACGAGAGCAGTTGGTGCGCACTATTTTACCTTGTTTGACGGGAACTAAACTATTTTTGATGTTGCGAATATGTGATGTAGACGGACAGCGGTATTAAAATATTAATATTGTTCTTGCGCGTGGTAGAAGTCTGGTGCGTTTAAAAAAAAGGGGGGAGGGTAGCACTAATTAGGGTTATTAAAATGCATTTTCTTGACATTAATGAATATTTTGTCAATTAATTTAAATAAATGTCTATTTTATGCATCGCCATCATCATAGTTTGTGGCAAATACCGAGACACCATGCTTGGTGGGTTATTTATATACACCATAGTTTGGTGGGTTATATATATACACCATAGTTTGGTGGGTTATTTATATACACCACAGTTTGGTGGGTTATTTATATACACCATAGTTTGGTGGGTTATTTTTATACACCATAGTTTGGTGGGTTATTTATTTACACCATAGTTTGGTGGGTTATTTTTATACACCATAGTTTGGTGGGTTATTTATATACACCATAGTTTGGTGGGTTATATATATACACCATAGTTTGGTGGGTTATTTTTATACACCATAGTTTGGTGGGTTATATATATACACCATAGTTTGGTGGGTTATTTATATACACCATAGTTTGGTGGGTTATTTATATACACCATAGTTTGGTGGGTTATATATATACACCATAGTTTGGTGGGTTATTTTTATACACCATAGTTTGGTGGGTTATTTATTTACACCATAGTGTGGTGGGTTATTTTTATACACCATAGTTTGGTGGGTTATTTTTATACACCATAGTTTGGTGGGTTTTTAGACACTATTCTTTTCCAACCAAACAAGTATTGAATAAATTATCTATGCTTTTCAATATTACTTGGCAAAATACTAAATAAGCACAAGCCCCAAATTAAAATTATTCCATAAAAAAAAATTAAAAATGCCCATGACTTAATCCATTCCTAAGCTTGTTGTCATAACTTCGTTAGGGCGGATGTTGTTTCTTTAAATACACTATACTAATTTACCTTTCAAGCTTGACTGGCGTTGTAAATTTAAATATAATTCCATTATCTAAGGAATCGGCAATAATCCTCATGCCAGCCTGTACGGTAAAACTTGAAAAGTTTGACACAGCCTGGTAAACATCAAATAATTGATCCTGACGCTTGCCTCCCAGTGACGCACCTACCGTTGACTCTTGACTCCCTCTTCTTGGGTGGAGGGGGAATGTGGAATATCCAAGCTGCATTCACGACAGGGGCGTCCAAACTTTTTTGTCCAAAGAGGGCCATATTCCATGAAGTAAAAATATGCGTGGGCCGGATTAAGTTAACAAACAAAAATGACATACGTTGATAATAAGTTACGGGCTTTTAAAATCACACGATTGTTTTTTGTTTGTAATTTATAAGAGGAATATCTTTGGAGGGAAAGGGGGACAATGCTATCGCGATTTTTGAGACTTTATAATTAAATATCTTATTCCATCGTATGAGATATTAAAAAAAGGATAACTATTGGCCCAGTTATGGAAATGAACATGGTTATTTTATACTAAGTACATTACAATGAATATGTCTTGAAATATAACTAAATGTTGGGCCGAAAATTGATCTGATTTTTTTTTACATTTAATAAAACGACGCCAAATTTATTTCTTTTCCAAGTTGGCCAAAAAAAATAAATGTATTGAATACTCACGTTGGCTAAAAATAAAACGTAATCGATTTTTGCTGTCATTTGACGACATCATATATTGTCCTTTAAAAAATATATAATTTCGGCTTTTCTTATAAACATAATGTTGTCTTTAAAAAAAAATATACGAAACAGTTACTTCTTTTAAGACGATGCCGCGGCCAATTGCAATTTAAGCGCGGGCCGTTCTGGGCCCGCGGGCCGGACTTTAGATACCCCTGTCTTACGATCATCTTCTTACGCCACATTTATGTGCCGCAGCGTACCGTTTGTCACTGAATTTTTCTCTATCGCATGTGTACCGTAATATATTTGAAAAGTTGGTCGGTTTTCAACTTATAACAGTAAACCAACACGAGGTTTACACATATATAGAATTTCTTCTTCTATTTTTTTATGACCCACGATCATTACTTTGATCGTTAAGGCTCCTTTTACTCAACTAATGTCAGGTATCCATCAGAACTGGGTGGACTGACCTATAACTGTATTAGAATCGTATTTGCACTCCAGTAGTAGTACATGTTTCCCCAACCTCCGTCTGTCACGAAGTAGGTCAGCCGAGACAAGGGCCAATCAAGAAAAAATCACGCCGTGACTCAGGATGGAGAAACAAATTGTGACGTCATTGCTGGTTCTAACAGTCGATAAACTCGTTTGTTTGTTGTTTTACATTCCGAAATTTAAAAATATATTTATACGTAGGAGTTTTCTCGAAAATAAACGAGTAGCCCAGACAAAAAAGCAGCAACTGCCTGGTACTTAAAATTTGGGTCAAGTTCAATGAAAGTGGGGTTTTTTTTCTTTGAAAATTATTTTTTAAAATATATTTTGAAAAAAGAAAAAAAAACCATCAATTAAATTTTTTTAAATGCTGAAATAGTCCACATAAGCATATTGTTAATTATAAATTTTGTTGCATTTTGAAAAACCCACATTCAAGAGGAAACTGTGATCATATTTAATTGAAATGACATGAACCACGGCTTGCCAGATTGCACATTTTTGTCATGAGGTTAATTAATGTGTTTTTATCATTATATATATATATATATATATATATATATATATATATATATATATATATATATATATATATATATATATATATATATATATAGCTGAGGGGCGTGGGATCGAGCCCATGCAAAGCCACAAATAAGTGATACGCCAAGAAAGTCCTCCGCTGACCCCTGGAAGGGAATTGGGGCACCCAACAGATATAAACAAGTCCCGAGTAAGCTCTAATTGAAACATTAGGGATCCCCTTCGACCATCGGTCATGGGACTGACTTATATATATATATATATATATATGGGCTGTTAACGATTAATTAAAATTTAATCGTTAACTTTAAAAAAATTAACGATTAATTAATCGTTAATTTCGATTAAATTCTAAAAATGAAATATATGGTGTCATAAGTCTCATAAGTAGCATTTATTAAACGAAATTGTCGAAAATCAAAATAACGCTGTAATGTTTTCTTTATATGACATCTTTTAACCAACAACGCAAGCAGACAAGTGTATTGACATTATCAGGTTCAAGAGCGGGTCTTATTGATAAATAAATAGAGGTAAAAAAAAAGATTTTTAAAAACCACGTTTTTATTAGTGTACTAAAAAGAAGAAAATAATTTAAAACTAATATGTTCAAATACTTTCCTATAATATGACTAAAAACGTTGGGCGGGCGCTTGTGAGGCTTTACATATGCAGTTCACTCATTCTCTCACTTATAGACTTATAGATATCTTTTTTGCCTTCTTAATTATAAATCTTTCATTTTTATACCAAACACCCGCCCCACGTTTTTTAAAGTTTGCACACGGACCAACGAAGCTTAGATTCAGAAGGAACATTGCATGGTAGGCAAACGATTTCACTCAATGGGCACAATAACCTTTATCAAGATTTTGAACAGTCACGTCAGTCAATAGTTTAAAACCAAAATGTTCGTGTAATCGTCCGGAAATTAGTTTATATTTATCGGCCGAAATAGTTTTCTTTTTCTAGTACATTTATAAGTGGTGGGTCGATTAATCGTTTAAAAAAATTTAATCGTAAAAAATTGTAACGGTTAATCGAGAGATTAATCGATAATTTCCGCAGCCCTATGTATATATATATATATATATATATATATATATATATATATATATATATATGTTCGTTCGTCCGTCGATACGACGAGGACCACTCTAGTCATCCGAGGGTTTTCTGTGCGTGCGCAGATGGCTGATTAGGCCGATCCTTGCACGAAAGGTTCGGGAACAGAAGGGACAGGGGGCGAGTGCGACATCTCCTGGAGGGTTGACAGCAAGGGCCTTTCGGGCTTGCCTCTTCTTTCCTGCGGCGGTAATCCGGTTTGCCTCACATGACCTGGCACCTTCGTGGATGGAAGAGCGCCAGGTGGATCGGTCCATTGCAGCTCGTTCCCACGTGTCTGGATTTATGGCAAACGCTTTCATTGAGGCTTTCAGTGTGTCTTTGAAGCGTTTCTTTTGCCCACCGTGGGACCGCTGGCCATACTGGAGCTCACCATAGAAGATTCTCTTTGGCAGTCTCTCGTCTGGCATTCGGACAACGTGCCCTGCCCAGCGAAGCTGGGACTGCATCAGGAGGGTGAAGATGCTGGGGAGACCTGCCTTGGTCAGTACCACTGTGTATGGGATGGATGACAAAAGTGACTTGCGCGGTATATATATATAGTTATACTAGGGGCAAGTACCCGGCTTTTCCCGGGTTTAACAACAACAGCAACAACAACAAAAACAACAACAGCAAGAAAACAACAAAAACAAACAACAAAAACAAAACAACAACAAACTACAACAGCAACAACAACAAAGCAACAACAACAAAACAACAACTACAACAACAACAGCAACAACGACAAAAACAACAACAGAAACAGCAACAGCAACAACAAACAAAAAAAAACAACAACAAAAACAACAAAATCAACAACAAAACAACTACAACAACAGCAACAACAACAAAGCAACTACAACAACAAAACAACTACAACAGCAACAACAACAAAGCAACAACAACATGAAGGACATTGTCGTCGCAGGGCAAGAGATGTGGACAACAACAACAACAGTAAAAACAACACAAAAGCAACAACAACAGCAACAACAACAAAAACAGCAACAAAAACAAAACAACAACAAAAACATCAACATCAAAACAACATCAAAACAACAACTACAACAGCAACAACAACTACAACAACAACATCAACAACAACAAAACAACAACTACAACAACAAAAGCAACAACAACATGAAGGACATTGTCGTCGCAGGGCAAGGGATGTGGACAACAACAACAACAGTAAAAACAACACAAAAGCAACAACAGCAACAACAACAAAAACAACAACAGCAACAACAACAAAAACAAAACAACAACAAAAACATCAACAAAAAAACAACATCAAAACAACAACAAAACAACAACTACAACAACAACAACAAAGCAACAACAACTACAACAACAACAGCAACAACAACAACAGCAACAACAACAAAAGCAACAACAACAAAAAAATTATTTTATGGCGATAATCGCCTTCTTGTTAATCTCGACACCAAAATGTTTATTATTTTGCGTCATTATTTTACGTCTTAATTTTCAATAATTTTTATTTTATATAGCTCATATAAGGAAAAATTACATTTTGGGCCCCCGGCCCCCAGTATCTTATATATATGGAACGAAACCTGTTTAATAACCTTTCCGGTATAATTTTGTGTACGTGTACCAAATTTCACGTTATTTGGTTGTCTGGATCTTGAGTTATTAGGGAACAGACAGACAACCAGACAGACAACAAATGCGTCTTATATGTATAAAGATATAGAGATATGGCATGCATCCGTCCTCGAGCGACGATGGCGTTAACTTCTGCTCCTCTTCCACTTTCCCCTTTCTCCTGGCTCTTCTCTCTTCACTCCTAGCTGTGAGGGTGGCTTCCGCAACTTGAATGCCCTCACGCACTTTTGACCACCAGAGGTTGCGCTCCACAGCAATGGCCTCCCACGTTTCATGGTCGATGCGCGCCAGAGACATGTCTTTCTTGCAGACGTCCTTGTAGCGCAGGCAGGGCATTTGAGAAAAGGAATGTTTGGGTTAAATTTCAAGGAAATCCCAAGAGGGTACTATTTAGTGAAGTAGAGTAGATACTAGATAAGTGGAGTCGTATCCAGGGCCCCGCGCGGCACTTTTATACATTTTTTAAAACTGGATTTTAAATAATAATTTTAGGATAACTATTTCTAGTATTTAATTGCTCATTTATTAGGAACCTAACAATACCAGGTATAGAAAATAGCAGAAAATACGTCTGCCCGTTAAATTACACTAACAATTTCTAGTATTTAATTGCGCATTTACTTGAACCTCACAGATCAAAACACAATTTCAACCAGATTGTGAGGACTATATTGACGTGGATTGATGTACTCGGTGTTCAAGAAAGATCCACTCACTAGGTATAGTACACAGATCAACTAAATGACATGGAAGATCCACTCACTAGGTGGAGTACGCAGATCCACTAAATGACATGGAAGATCCACTCACTAGGGTGAGTACACAGATCCACTAAATGACATGGAAGATTCATTCACTAGGTGGAGTATGATGATCCACGAAATGTCATGGAAGATCAACTCACTAAGTGGAGTACGCAGATCAACTAAATGACATGGAAGATCCACTCACTAGGTGGAGTACACAAATCCACTAAATGATATGGAAGATCCACTCACTAGGTGGAGTACGCAGATCCACTAAATGACATGGAAGATCAAATCACTAAGTGGAGTACGCAGATCCACTAAATGACATGGAAGATCCACTCCCAAGGTGGAGTACGCAGATCCACTAAACGACGTGGAAGATCCACTCACTAGGTGGAGTACGCAGATCCACTAAACGACATGGAAGATCCACTCACTAGGTGGAGTACGCGATCAACTAAATGACATGGAAGATCCACTCACTAGGTGGAGTACGCAGATCCACTAAACGACATGGAAGATCCACTCACTAGGTGGAGTACACAGATCAACTAAATGACATGGAAGATCCACTCACTAGGTGGAGTACACAGATCCACTAAATGACATGGAAGATCCACTCACTTGGTGGAGTACACAGATCCACTAAATGACATGGAAGATCCACTCACTAGGTGGAGTAAACAGATCAACTAAATGATATGGAAGATCCACTCACTAAGCGGAGTACACAGATCCACTAAATGACATGGAAGATCCACTCACTAGGTGGAGTACACAGATCAACTAAATGACAGATGTGGTGGGGACAGACAGCTCGGGTCAGTGGTATATAACAAAATCCAGTAGATCAGTAGAGCGACTGGAAGTAATTTGAGCTGACTGACGAGTGAGTCAACCACTCCATCACTGCACAAACTGGCCGGGCAGGGACTGTAAGAGACACTCAACTCGTCACCCTCCCCACCGACCCTCTATCACCACACTCCTCGCACCGACCCCCTCAGCCCACCAGACCTTGGATTTGAGGAAGTCACATTTTACGCCGCCAAAAACCTTCATCCTTTAGTAATCCTGCACTGTGAGAGGAACATCGTTATGTAGTGTGCACTGTGTGGCTAGAAGATGTCAGGCTGTCAGTCGCTTAGAGGGGGTTGGTCACGAGGTTGGTGCTGGGGGTTGGTCACTAGGTTGGTGCTGGGGGTTGGTTACGAGGTTGGTGCTGGGGGTTGGTCACTAGGTTCGTGCTGGGGGTTCGTCACTAGGTTGGTGCTGGGGGTTGGTCACGAGGTTGGTGCTGGGGGTTGGTAACTAGGTTGGTGCTGGGGGTTGGTCACTAGGTTGGTGCTGGGGGTTAGTCACGAGGTTGGTGCTGGGGGTTGGTCACGGGGTTGGTGCTGGGGTTTGATCACTAGGTTGGTGCTGTGGGTTGGTAACGAGGTTAGTGCTGGCGGTTGGTCACGAGGTTGGTGCCGGGGGTTGGTCACGAGGTTGGTGCTGGGGGTTGGTCACTAGGTTGGTGCTGGTCATTAGGTTGGTGCTGGTCATTAGGTTGGTGCTGGGGGTTGGTCACCAGGTTGGTGCTGGGGGTTGGTCACGGGGTTGGTCACGAGGTTGGTGCTGGGGGTTGGTCACGTGGTTGGTGCTGGGGGTTGGTCATTAGGTTGGCGCTGGTCATTAGTTATGTTCCGGAGCCATAAATCATGTGTAACCGACCACCCTCGCCAAAGTGTATCTATTTATGCTAGCGTCAGTAAAAATATTTTGATAGTTATGCCATTGCGTATACATGGGAGATGGGATTTATAAATTCAATAAACAAATGCAGGGTGCCAAGACACACAGGAAAATCAAATTAAAGACAGAATTAAAAATTATTTTCTGTGAAAATACTTCCTAAATGTACTATTTTCCACGCACACAAATTTGCAACATGTTTTCTTTTTAAAAAAAATATCCCTAAAAAAGTGTAGAGCTGTCACAGTTTTATTACTAACAAGTGCTGACCGCCTCAAAGATACTATTACAATAAGTCTTTCTAATGTATCCAACTATTGATGGCGATCCTTACATTATTTGTGACTAGCATTGAGCCCAAGGTCGCCCTGCGTTTGTTTAAAAGCATATTTTAATATAATAACATGTTAAGTGAACCAACCGTAACATCCCAGGTCCCCAAGTTTTCGAAAAAAAACACACACACAAAAACAAAAACAAGAACAAACAAACAAAATATTTTATATCTTTTAGGATATTTTTCGACTTGGCCTGGGCATGTTGGAATATCTATATTTATAATTCACCAAAGCGAGCGTGTGCAAATAAGCGTGACGAATGATCCTCGCTGGGGTCGACCAATCAGCTTATGGTTTGGCAAGCGAAGGTGGTGGAGAGAGGGGCAACAATGGTTCTTGCGATCACTTGCGTTGTTCCTTCACAGAAAAACATGTGATTCGTAGTGTAGTGTTTATCACGTCCGCCTTAAGCTGGTATAGATGGTATCTCTGAGATGGTAAAAATGTCACATGAGATGGTAAAGATGGTTACGGGGCTCAATCGTTGTCGATGACACCCATACATTTTCAAAACGTAATATTTCATTCTTTCTATTGTTAATTGTTATTATGGTGATAACCACAGCGTAATCTGCCGTCCAAAGAAACGCCGCCACCCTCACACACCCTGAAGGTCAATTCAAGCGCAGAGCCCATGTTGAGTTAGTGCGCACCAAAAGTCTGTGACATTCGTCTGATGTTTGCCAACGGATTCAACGCAAACTTTCTTCCCGGGTTTTGTTTGAACATGGACTTCGCTTGTTGTGTTTTCTTTCAAACCGCTTACATTTACAGTTACATTTCTCGCTTCAATGTTGTACGACAAAAGAAAAAAAAAGTATTTGAATCAAGTCATATTCAAAATTGTTATTTGATTTACAGTAGCTCATTCACGTATGGAGTAGGTCTACTTCAGTGGATGAAACAAGAGATGTAGACAAAAACAAACAACTTGGGTGTTGATTTTTTTAAAATCAAGTCATCTCTCCATATTAATAAATCAGGTACATAAAAAAAATAAAATGGCATACCACATCAGAACCCACTTCTTCCTACACTACTGTAGCTACAACTATCTTTTAAATGGGCGTAAAACCAACTTCTGTCTTAACGACCCATTGATTCGCGTGCTTTGTTCCGTCACAGAATAGGCCACAACGGCGAGCTGATGGTGAGTTGAGGATTGGGGTCCAAATGAATGTTATGAGAGCCTCTCTGACTCACAACACTGCACCGTGTGCAAATCAGGGGCGTGGCTAGCCTTCCGGGGGAAAGCTGTAAAAGATGCGCCCCCACCCCCAGTATAATTAACATATTACCCTCATTTACTTATTATAATGTGACGTTGTAAGCCTCATTTTGGCATCCCTGTGCCCTGGTGCACAGGGACATATGTACCCCCTGCACATCCCACTACCCCACTGATGAAACCATTTCATTTTTGGCAGTGGGGACTTCAACTCAGGTCACTTGATGCATTTATCGCAGGTCAGTTCTTGCATTCATCGAAATGTCAATGGTTGACACCCCACTAAGATCGCGTGGCATCATACGTATATCAGCTGAGTTGGTCAAGTACGAGCATCCAAAATGTCGTCACGTGACACTTTTATCCACAAAAGTCACGTGATACCAGCAAATGTCATCACGTGACACTATTGGCCACTAAGGTCACGTGCTACCAGCCAAATGATGTCACGTGATTTATCACCAGAAATTCACCCCGACAAAAGGAAAGATAAAAACAAAATATTATTTGTTTAGAACTGTTGGGTTACAAATAAATTATCAAGGCCGCAAAGGATTTGATTTAATCGATCCCATATCCCTTCATTTAGCCTACAAATGTTCCTCAAAGTAATTGTGTTTATGAGAGAGAGATAGAGAGGAGAGAGAGAGAGAGGGGGATATGATAGATATAGAGAGAGATAGAGAGTGAAAAGAGAGAGGAGGGAGAGAAAGAGAGATAAAGTATGAGAGCGATAGGGAGAGAGAGAAAGAGAGTAAAGGAGAGAGTAAGAGAGAGAGAGAGAGGACGGAGAGAGAGAGAGAGAGGACGGAGAGAGAGTGATAGAAGACGGAGAGAGAGAGAAAGAGTGTAAGAGGGTAACTAAGAGTATAAGAGAGAGAAAGGGGGAAAGAAAGAGAGAGAGAGCGAGAGAAAGAGAGAGAGAAAGAGCGAGAGAGACGTGGAAAAAATCGAGGGCTCTAGCGCTCTTCGGTAAATATTAGAAAGTGTCTTCACCTTTTAAGGGAATAATCCTTTTTCCTACCTGGGTATTTTAAGTACAGCAGTGAAAATAACCCGATGGCTAACGGCTAAATCCCTTACGTTTACTTGCTGTGGGGTGAACATTTCTATCCAATTAAGTTAAGTTTATGTAACAAATATTAAAACCTAAAAAAATATAATAAAAAAACTAATTAACCGACATATTTCGTAACTTTTAAAGTTAAAAAGAAAGTCTGGGATTCTGCCACATTTAAAATAATAGCAAAGTATGTCAGACATCTATCAACGACGTAGGACATTTATAAAAATTCATAAAAGACTTAAGACTGACACAGACAAGCCAAATATTTTTAATGTATTTAACAAGTACTTTTTTTTAACTTAAAAAGAAATTAAAAAAAAATTTATATATATAAAAACCAGATCCCCCGATGACATAAAACGAAAATTCTGGGATCATGAATTTTGGCTCGGCTCCTAAGAGGAGGTAACCAATGTTGGTGCAATGATTATTCATTCTATTATAATGAAATTATGTGGAGGACAAAAAATAAGATGAATTATGCCATGCTTAACTTTAAACTAATTCAAAGTCACACAGACGTTAATATACACCAGCACCAACAGCTTCACTAATCACGAGATAAGATATGACGCAATAATCTTCTGTATAGAAGGAGCTTCTGTAACAAATAAGATCATATTTATCCCATAGAAACTAAATGACATTCGTTTCTTTAAATTGATTGCGCCGTACATTTTCGTTTGGGTCTTGAAAAATCTCAAAGTGCGGTGTTCCAATAATCTGTGTTTTCTCTGGGTTTAAATTTTCACTCTGAGCAAAGTCTGGGTTTTTTGTTCCAACATAATATCATTGAAAGTAACCATTTCTGGGCCCCCCTCCCACCGCCATTTTAAGCACGCGGGGGGGGGGAGTTGGTGATAACGTTGGAGATTTTTTTTAAAACGCGCGATCATTGCGACTTTACCCAAAGAGTAAACCTTAGACGATTTATATACATCGCCTTAGGTTTACTCTTTATATACCTAGACTAAAAATATGTATATTTGTCTCATTCCGTTAATAAGAACAATATTAAATAGTGGTTTAATCGTTTAACTATGAAATATTTTTCTTTTAATTTTGCCGTGAGCACCGAAGAACTCCGCACTCAGCATAGATCGGTACTCTCTTAACGCCCCAGGTTATTTTTAGAAGGAGAACGGAAACGGAAAGGTGAAGGCTTTCATTGTGCTATAAATATAATTATGGCGATGATAGCATATATTAGGTCATCTGCTGAGATTTATTTTCATGTTTTGTTGATAGGAGTTTTAAAATAATTTTATTGTATTTGTTTGTAAGTGTTTCTCTCTGTGTCTGTGTGTGTGTTTGTTTGGGTTTTATTTATCTATAGCAGAAATCCCCACATTTTGTTCAAAGTGGGCCCGGTAACTGACTTAATGACGAGTGTGGGCCGCTTAACCCTTGTGTACAATACTTGCACGCCAGAGCGAAGGCTCTGAGAAAAAGGACGTAAAACTAAGATTAGCATTCCGCGTAAATCATGTGTGAGCGACATGCTATGCTCTCTCTCTCTCATTCTCATTCTCTCTCTCTCATTCTCATTCTCTCTCTCTCTCTCTCTCTCTCATTCTCCCTCTCTCGCTTGCTCTCTTTCTCTCACTCTCTCTATTTCTCTCTCATTCTCTCTATCTATCTATCTATCTATTTATCTATCTATCTATCTATCTATCTATCTATCTATCTATCTATCTATCTATCTATCTATCTATCTATCTATCCATCCATCCATCCATCCATCCATCCATCCATCCATCCATCCATCCATCCATCCATCCATCCATCCATCCATCCATCCATCCATCCATCCATCCATCCATCCATCCATCCATCCATCCATCCATCCATCCATCCATCCATCCATCCATCCATCCATCCATCCATCCATCCATCCATCCATCCATCCATCCATCCATCCATCCATCCATCCATCCATCCATCCATCCATCCATCCATCCATCCATCCATCCATCCATCCATCCATCCATCCATCCATCCATCCATCCATCCATCCATCCATCCATCCATCCATCCATCCATCCATCTATCTATCTATCTATCTATCTATCTATCTATCTATCTATCTATCTATCTATCTATCTATCTATTGCATACACACACGCTCACACACACAGAGAATAGTTTAAAAGAAAGAAATTCACATCATACCTAGTGTGCAGCTCATATTCGAATCCACCAGAACCAGACATCAAAAACCTTCAGTGAGATTTGTGAAACTGGCGTTTGGCCTTCAAGATATCATCAAAGTTTGATTTGGAATATCTGCATCCAGCCAAGAGAATCGCTTCCAAATGTTTATCAGGCAATCTCGAGCCGCCGTGTGTTTACTTCACGTACAGAAGGCCAGTATTGATCTTTGTAAAAACAAACTGTCGCGGCATCCTTATCACTTTGACGTATTTTTCAGATGCAACCACCACAATCGTGACGTGTAGTTAACAAAGAATCCAAAGAACCAACACGGCAACAAAAAATGCTCAATCTCAAGAAAACCAGGGTACATGTATATAATAACTTTGGTCGAGAACGTTTTGGAAGATCAATAGAAAAATAGATCGCTTATATTTTAGGGCTGTTCGTGAGCTTCTTGTTGTGTAGTTAAAGAATAGATAAAGTGGGCGGAACAGAACTGCGATACAGCTTTCCAATAAAAGAAAGATACAAGATACACGAGGGATACGGTGACCCGGGAGATGGTGATTTGATGGGGGGATGTCCAAACTGGCACAACCAGAAGTCGTGACGTAAAAGTGTCCAGTGCGAAAGTTTACCCTAGCTGTCTTCGTAGTGTCTTTTTCATCTAGTGTTAAATGATATCATTGGCTATGAATTGTTTTAAATTTCCTTTAAAAGTCTTTTTTTAAAAAAAATCCTTATATAATAAAAGGCACGTTTCTGTCCGTTCTGCCCGGCTCTCGATAGCGATTGGTCCCTCAAACACATATGACTCTTACAGCCAATCACATTGAACACGTTTAAGCGGACGTTCAAAACGAGTTATTTTTGGTGCAGTATTTCTTCCAAGACTTTATTTTGAGTTATGCGCGTTGGGATTTATAGTAAAAAGCTCTGTTTTTACGAGTTATTTATTTTAACTATAATTAATAGTATTTTTGACGTGATGCACATGTATGCCGGTCGAGACGGCTGTTGGAGGGGAGTTACAA
Organism: Ampullaceana balthica; assembly: GCA_944989445.1. Classification (NCBI taxonomy): domain Eukaryota; kingdom Metazoa; phylum Mollusca; class Gastropoda; family Lymnaeidae; genus Ampullaceana; species Ampullaceana balthica. The sequence goes on along the minus strand of CALYLW010001256.1, from coordinate 151,889 downwards.
CATGCCACCGAACGGTGGCGGAACGTCCGTGGACGGGCTTTGTTGCTCGTTCTTTATATATAATTTTAAATCTGTGTTCAATAGAACCAAACATTAATTAACAAAAATGTTTAATTTTTCTACATATTTTAAAGAAAAACAAGTCTCTTTGTTTGATACCCGTGCCTAATTGCTTTCTGATTAATTTTACAAATTATATATTTAATGAAACCTGAATCCTAACCAGCTTTCTAAAAGTTGAGGGCATATCCCTACATCAGGTAGAAGACAAGACGAAGCCTGAGGCAGGACAACATATGAAGAGCTGAAAAATTGCCAGAGTCGAGAGCCCGATACCATCTATTTTTAGCTTCTCATAAGTACGCTTCACTCCTTCCTCATTTACGTTCAGGTTTATTTTCTTTGGTCCTTTCTGAACACATTTGCATGGTTTGTTCTTTTTTAAAATATTTTATTTTGGTTTAGCTGGTAGGTAAACGATCGTTTCAGGTCTAGTTATTTCTAATGGCACATAATTTAAGCCAGACGTGAACCCACAGAACATAGAATTCAGAAGTTTCTAGAAGGAAACTGAGGCGTTGAACGTTACCTGGTGGCTTCCCGTGCTAGCAGTAACGGTGGCTTTTTACGTTTTAGCAGCGTTGGTGATAGTGTTGATGATATAGAGTTGGTTATAGAGTTGGTGAAACAGTTGGTGGTAGTGTTGGGAACAGTGGTGTCACTAGGGCGGTGCAGAGGGGGCGGGCCGCCCCGGGTAACACATTCAGGTGGGTGACACCAAACTGTAAAATTCTGTATGTTCCCGTTATTTGGCACTGGAAGACTCGGATGAGTTCTATGGGTTAAGTCGTTAGGGGGTGACACCATGATCTGCCGCCCCGGGTGACACCAGCCCTAGTGACGCCTCTGGTTGGGAATTTAGTTGGTGATAGAGTTGGTGATAATGTTTGTTGGTTGTTTCTAAAATTATATATCAACAGTTCTGCTACCACTAATAATCATGCTGAAGATGCTAATTATGTATGTGTGTGAGTCACGGTGTTTGTGCTAGCGACTGATTTCAAGACGCCCACGACTTAATATTTTAATGACTAAATCTCTTAACCGATTTGCTCACACATTTACTAAGTAGTAAAATTTGAGTTGGATATTTTATCATTTTGGGGGGTGGGGTGGGTGTAGGCGCAGGTGGAGATGTTTGAGAACTAGGGCTTCGGCAATTTAGGGCTTCATTTCGCCACCATTAAAAGACGATTTAAAAATTAAAAATATGTCTTCTGAATGCATTGAGTTTTTTTTTGTTTTTTTTAAAAATCGGGTTGGGATGGTGGACCTTTTCCGTTATCTATTCGACCGTAAAGAGGACATGGCAGGCGGATCTTTATTCATTACAGCAATCACATGAACTGCTCAGTCCTGCTAAAAGACAACTAGGGAGTGGGGCGCCGAACAGTAGGGAGGGAGCTACAGGCACTTGACATAGTCGTGTCTTTCGCCACCGTCCTTTCCAACATGCACTGACTGCGCTGATGCCCACGCTGAGTAGCCCTTGCGACATGTGAACAATCCTCTTAAATATCAAAGAAACATCGCCAGCCGCCTGAACATGACATACCATTATGTAGCAGTCAAAATTAATACATTGAATATTGACGGTGAGCAGTCAAATTAAAGAAATCACACGGGCAATAATTAAAACATCAGTTTAAAAAAAAATATTAAAATATTTATTTATTTTTGGTTAGATACGAAACTACAAACTCATACAAAAACCAAACTTTAAAACAGGAGGAGCTTAGCTGTAGGTGATAGATCGTCGGCGATCAATACATGTACACCATTTACCACTAAGGGGCCGTCCATAAAGTACGTCACGCTATTTTTGACCATTTTTAACTCCCCCCCTCCCCCTTGTCACAAACTGTCACACATCTTAGACTAAAGTACGCCAAACTTCCGAACAAAAATGTTGTTTTTTATTAACAAAATAATCAAAATTAAATATAAAACAGCGTGACGTCACACTTGGCTGGACACCCCCCTCCCCCCTGTCACAAACTGTCACACTTTCTTACACCCCCTCCCCCCCTCTGGAGCGTGACGTACTTTATGGACGGCCCCTAACGTAAACAGCAGCTTTCGATCTTCACATCATCTTTACTAAATCATCATCGGCGTTCCCTTTGAAACCCGACAGCACCTTTAGTCTTTAGCCTAGTTCCGATGAAACGTTTTGTTGGTTAAAGTAACACGCCCAGATCTGTTTGATGTCCTTGATGTTGAGATTAGAGGCGTGGCGAGTCTGGGGAGAAATTGAACTTGGTTCTGGCTGTAATCTGTACCGATAATGGTGCGTGTATCCCAACAAGCGAGACTTTAGTGCAGCAATAGTACAACACATTTAAAGTAAGTTTAAAAACCTCCCAAATTACCCCAAAAATTTGATTTAACCGATATTCTTTTTTCCACGGCTACGAATCCCATGTGTTTTTTACTTCACACACATGCGCTCACTAGTGAGTATGCTCCTGTATGCATATATAAGATATAAGTTCTCTTAGATTAACTCCACATAACCCGAGGGCCATTTTCCAAGCGTGACTAGAAATCTATAACACCTATTTATTGAGAATATGGCGTGCGCTAAGAAAATCTTAAATAAAAAAATAAAATAAAAAGAAAGAAAATGCCTTTGGTTTATCTGAATAACCACAACCTCTAAACCAAGATCATGTGTCTTACAAACATATGTCACATCACATATAAAATTGACGCTGACCTGTTTGTATGAGATTATGTTGAGTAGGATACCATGTAACTCCGTGGTATTTCATCCAATGGCAAATTATATTAACTCCAACGTGAAATAAATTAATGTGTTGTATTGAGGTCCCCATCCCTCCCCAAAACCAAAACGGCGGCGCACCTGATTCCTTTCAAACGTGTGCTATAAATAAGTTAAAAATCAAAGTTACTTGTTTAATAGGACTGGAAACTACTATTTAAAAAAAATAATACACTTTTGGCTTAAAGTTTACAATAGTTGCGGTACGGCGCTGAGTATGGGATTGGTGCTAACAGTGCACTTCACACCAAGAGTCAAATGCTATAGTCACAATCTGCGGTGTACTTCAAGTGTCAAGTGTTTCATATCCACTGTAACAATGAGAGTGTGGGAATGTGATGCTCGCGTGTTTCATGGGTGCAAAAGCAAAAGTGATTCATGTATCATCCATGTAGGTCTTTTTATTTTATTCTATTTTTTATAGTGAGGAGGTCAACATTGTTGGTTTATCATTAGGGGAGGCCAACATTGTTAGTTTATCATTAGGGGAGGCCAACATTGTTAGTTTATCATTAGGGGAGGCCAACATTGTTAGTTTATCATTAGGGGAGGCCAACATTGTTAGTTTATCATTAGGGGAGGCCAACATTGTTAGTTTATCATTAGGGGAGGCCAACATTGTTAGTTTATCATTAGGGGAGGCCAACATTGTTAGTTTATCATTAGGGGAGGCCAACATTGTTAGTTTATCATTAGGGGAGGCCAACATTGTTAGTTTATCATTAGGGGAGGCCAACATTGTTAGTTTATCATTAGGGGAGGCCAACATTGTTAGTTTATCATTAGGGGAGGCCAACATTGTTAGTTTATCATTAGGGGAGGCCAACATTGTTAGTTTATCATTAGGGGAGGCCAACATTGTTAGTTTATCACAAGGGTAGGTTAACATTGTTAGTTTATCATTATAATAAGAATAGTATAGGGATGTGATTGTTGTTTCAGACAAGCGGATTGTCCATACGGAAGAGAAGATAACTCACAGAGGGGCAATAACTTAATAGCTTGGACGATTTAAAATTATAGCATAAAGATAAATCATCATTTCATCACGCAGCGAACAATAGCAGAGGCAGAGGATTTAAGTTGAAGTAAAAAGTAACAGTGTTAAAGTTTTTGTAGGAGTTTGGGAATCAACATCGGTTGATGGACCTACTGCTGGGTCAACACTATCAGTATTCAAAACTCTAATAAAAATACAAAAATAGGCATAATCCATGAATAAGTGTAAGACGCAATTATCGTCTGTATAGAAGGAGCGCATGTATTATATAAGATAAGATAGCTATTACAATCTGTTAAATATTTAGCTACATTGCAGGTTTTCGTAGAGACTATGAATATGAAGACATGCAGACAACAACGTAAAATAAGAAGAAGAAAATAACGGGGGGAATGATTATTTATAACTTCTACTCACCGCTCACTGTCTGGTGCTGCGCTATAAATAGCCTTAGTTCCAGTGGGGTCTTATCGGAAAGCTTTTCCGCGTGAAAACTTGACCAGGCCAGGCCTTGCCTCACACGATATAAATACTTGTCAACAAAACAAATCAATTTTTTAAATAAATAAATTGCTAAGTAGGTTACGGTAAGCACGTCTCGACTCTGTGTTCACGTATTGAGTATTGATCGGCGACACTGAATGGGTCTGAGAGTAGCGCAACACGCCAGTCACGTGAGTGAGAGCGGGCAGACCACGACACGCCGGGATACACACGCCGAGAATGCAGCGCAATTTCACCTCCCTCCCACCCCCCACCGGCTGCGCCATGTTTACAATCGATAAGGAAATGGTTGAGTGTGAATCAGCGACGGCTCAAACAATCTGGAAGTCACCTTCTTCTTCTTTGCTGCGAAACAGGGCAGTTTCTTTAACCATTCACACGTGGTGGGCCAACAACGTCCTGGCTCGCTGTTAACTGTAACTGCTAACCAGGGTTGCCATATTGGCCTTTTTAAGGCCAAATTCTCAAAATTTGGCCTTTTTTAAGAGGGTTTGGCCTCAAAAATATTTTTTGGCTTTTTGGCCTTTTTTTGGCCTTTTTCTTAAAAAATAAATAAAAATATATAAAATATATATAAAAATAATCTTTATCACAAAATTTAATTAAAAATTCGCCAATAAGTCAATAACCTTATTAATTATTTTTTTTCGATAGCTTACGTGTATGTTAGATATTAAAAAGTTTTTAAAAGTTTAAGGAAGAGGTTATTAAGACAAAGCCAGATACAGAATTCAGCGCACACTTTTAGACGCTATTGTTAGAGTAAGGGGTGAGCTTTTGTTTACAAATAAATGCAGTAAGAACTTTGTCATGTCACCAACAATGCTTGATGACTTGACATCTGATAAAGTCTATTATAATACTGCAAATAGTAGTCTAAAGGAAAAGGATGACCTGAAGCTTTTCTTTCAAATTTGCATGTTAGTATCATAGTCTTTTTATTTTGTGAATACAACCATACATACGAACATTGGCATTTACACATTTATTATCATTTTCCTCCTGGTTTTATCTTCATTTTAAATAGTTAACTAATTTTCAGCCGTTTTGAGCCGTCCATAAGTGGCGTCACGCGATTTTGGCAGATTTTTCAATGTATTTTCTCCCCCTCCCACTTCGTCACACGTAATCAAGAGCTAGACCGTTTCAAATATGACGTCACTGTCCTTAAAAGCACCCTCCCCCTCGTCATACATGGCCACAAATCTATGACCCCCTCCCGCCCCCTAGGTGCGTGACGTCATTTTTGTTGACATTTTTTTATAAAACATAAGTTTGGCCTTTTTTTGGCCTTTTTTGGCAGTCAGTTTGGCCTTTTACCTAAATTATAATCTGGCAACCCTGCTGCTAACATACCCGGCCAATGATACTACAAGTATCTATGACACAAGACTTGCTGGTTATTTTCTTCAAATCAATGATTGATTCTTATCAACGTGGGGAAAGTGGCATGGCTAGGATATTTTGCGCCCGGGGACAATCTATAAAATTGGCGCTCCTCCCGCGGAATAAATATCTTACCCTACAGCACTTATATAATAAGGCTTTGCGAGTCTTATTTTGCCACCCAGGTACCTTGGCGCCCGAGGACATTCAGTAACCCCTGCCCCTCCCCTTTCGCTACATCACTGAGTGTACCGGTATTGGAAAACAGTTGCAAAACGCAGTCCAGCGAATTGGGCATACGCCTCCAATTTTAACAGCAACAACATGCAGGTGACAAGATGGTCTATAGCTAACCAGTATGTACTCACAAATTAAACATACATACATGTCCCCGGTGCTCACAAACATACATGTCCCCAGTGCTCACAAACATACATGTCCCCAGTGCTCACAAACATACATGTCCCCAATGCTCACAAACATACATGTCCCCAGTGCTCACAAACATACATGTCCCCAGTGCTCACAAACATACATGTCCCCAGTGCCCACAAACATACATGTCCCCAGTGCTCACAAACATACATGTCCCCAGTGCCCACAAACATACATACATGTCCCCGTAGCTCACAAACATACATACGTGTCTCCAGTGCCCACAAACATACATACATGTCCCCGGTGCTCACAAACATACATACATGTACCCAGAGCTCACAAACATACATACATGTCCCCAGGTGCCCACAAACATACATACATGCTCCCAGTACCCACAAACATACATACATGTCCCCAGTGCTCACAAACCAATAAGTCCAATGTCGTTTTTGCGTCATACAGATCAGGGCCATCTAAATCTTCGCTCTACTGTTCTCCCAATCAGAGGCGTAACTACGAAATCTGGCACCCGGGTATTAACTATAAAATTGGCCCCCTTTCCCGTTTAATATTTTACCCTTTTTCACTTATAATGTGAAGTTTAAGGCTTGTTTTGGCACCCGGAGACAAAATTATGTATCCCTTTCGCTACGCCAGTTCTCCCCAATGGCGACCCTGGATTTGCTGGACGGCATTGTCAGGTAAAAAAAAATTACTTTACCGATATTTGATGTTCCTCGAGTCGTAGAGGGGGTTAGTGGCGCTATAATATAATTACAATCTATTTTATAATGCTTTTCATGTTGTTTTGTTACACCCAGAGGCGTCACTAGGGCTGGTGTCACCCGGGGCGGTAGATCATGGTGTCACCCCTTCACGACTGAAGGGGCCGTCCATAAATGACGTCACGGTTGCCGATTTTTACCCCACCCTCCCCCAGCGTCATAATTTGTCATAAAAACTTAGACCCTACCCCTTTTTTACGCTATGACGTCACAAAGCTTTGACACCGCCCCCCCCCTTAAAGACGTATTTTCTATTTTAAAATTAGCATGTAGCAAATTAGTTTTTGTCACTTAAATATGTATTTAGGGTAAGTCTGTACTCTAATATCGTAACACGCGTGAAGCCATTGAAAACGTCATTAAATAAATGATAAACAAACAAATATTTAAGTGGAACTTTTATTTAAAGTTGCGCCTTTTTTATGTGACGTCACATTTTTAAACACACCCTCCCGCTCGTCACACATCGTCACAGATGCGTGACCCAGTCCCCATATGGCGGATTAAAAGGGACGTGTTGAACGGGTTAAACCCAGGGGCCCCCAATAATTTAAGGTCCCCCAAACTTATTATAGTGTATAGTAAAGATGCAGGCAAATGTTTGTATGAATCCCTGAAAATGCCTTGGACTGTCATAAGGCAATGCTGCAAATATGAGTAGGAAGTATAACGAAAACCAGGCTATTCTTCGTGAGAAGTGCAGTGTTGCTCATTATGTGCCGTGCACAGCACATTCCCTTAATTTGGTTGGCAAAAGTGCAGCAGGTTGCCTTGCTGCAGTCAGATATTTTGTCTTCTACAAAATCTTTATACCCGACTTGTTGCATCTACTCATCGTTGACAGGTACTTCAAAAACACATGAAATTGATACATGTTACAAGCCTTTGTCTGACACAAGATGGTCAGCCTGGCATGATGCTGTAAGGTCTGTTAATAATTCATACAATGAGAATATCGCAGCATTGGAAGAATTAGCAATGAAAATCAGCCTCGTGACTGTCGACTTGAAGCAGAAGGATTTCTAAAGAAACTTGGACTGGGAGTCGCTATTTTACTTGAAATTTGGTAAACAATTTTAGAAAGGAAGTCTCAAATTGAGTTTGTTAAAAAAAAAGCATTATTAATTTGATTCTTATGAAGACAAAGGAAAGGACAAGTCCGTGGTAAAAAAAAAGTTAAAAGCAATCTTCAATGCTGTAAAAGCGTCTGTTTGATAAAGGGACATCACCAAAACAGTATTCTCCCCGACACAAAAATTCAAGGTTGAGGTATTTCTGGTAATCATTGACAAAATTTCTTAAGCCCTACAACATCGGTTAGAGCATATAAATACTACATGAGAAATGTGTCTTTCTTACAAACCTGAGTTCAGAAATTTCGCCATCCGATGTGCAGCAGCCAAGTTAATGGAAGAATGTTCAAGTGATTTCGAAGACTTCCTATCTTCATAATTAGTCCAATTTTCAGGACTCTTAAAAAAGCTATTGTCCAGCCCCAGGGTAAGAAAACACTCAAAAAGGAAGTAGCCCAATACGAAACTCATACAGTCCTTTACAAATGTACACGTCGCACTTCGCATCTATCTTCCAATGATTACATCAAACTGCAGCAGAGAAAGATCTTTTTCATAGTTGAAAAGAATATAAAATGAGTTAGAATTTGCAGGGGACAACAAAGACTGAATATGCTCTCTCTAATGAGCATTGAAAAGGAACTTGTAAGCTTACTTAGCTTTACTGACGTTATTGAAAACTTTGCCATGAGAAAAATTCGCAAACGAAAGTTGTAGGTTGAAATAATAATAATTAATAATACATATTTTTCAATAAATTTTTGATTTCAAATAGAGAAAACAATTCGTTACCTCATCAAAAACAAACGTTTTTTATACAAAATATTTAAAATACGGAATAACTCGTAATATTATTCTTTATGGGGGCGCGTTCGTTACCACAAAACAGCGTTAATTCGGGATGGGACTGTCGTAACCGGAGGACTACCTGTATATAAACATGCATATTTATGCTTTCACGCCTTTAATAAATATATATAACAAAATATTACCCCAAAGACATTGAATTCATAATTTTCCTAGATAAAAACATCCAACAAAGAAAACCCATCTTTTGATTTTCTGCACTGTTGTGGAGGGAGTTGTGAGGTGGGATTCGTCCATGGTGTCGGTGTGTCAAAGCCCAAATGGCTTTATATCTTTTAAAACATAAGACCCTGCCTCTTTCATGTCCAGCCTTTTTTTAAAGATCTATCCGCTGCGACTGTTTTTTCTTTATTTTTACCTAATTTGTTTTAATGTTGTTTGTGTGCTGGGACTGTTTTGTAATTGCATGTTAACTGATATTTTCATAATAAAAAGTATTAGTGTTCAACATATTTCATTGCATTTCTTAATTTCTTTCTAGATGAAAAAATGTGTATTCTTTTTTAAATCCCTGATATTAACTTCACCGCCGTCTCATTCGTCAATTCGTCCCTCGGTAAAAACAAAAGTCGAAAATGACCCACTTCCAGTGAAGCCATCGAGCTGAAATTTGGCACACGGTCGTATCAGAAATTTCAGATCGATCGAACGTACCGTAATTAAATTAATGCATATGTAGTTAATCTATATAAATCACTATTTAGAACGTTTAGTCGTCGTCTGCTAGAGTTTTGCCATAGTTTTTAAAGCCAAGGGAGATAATTTGGTTTCAGTCTGTAAATGTTTGTCACTTTTGAACATAATCAATACTTTTAGTTATGTCTCATATATAAGGGATTTATAGTCAAAAACTTTGTTTTTACGGGGTTGTTTATTTTCTGACATAAAATCGTACACAGTAAAATTTTAGGCTTGGGTGTCACCCCCTGATGGGTGTCACCCGGGGCGTCCAGACCCCCCCCGCACCCCTTAGTGACGCCTCTGGTTACACCTATACTATTATGGCTAAAATCGTAAGTGAGGGCAGGCAGAACTGTTAAGTCAATTAAAAATAAGATTTTCTAGCTGTGGGAAGGGCAACGACAATGAACAACAAAATTGGTGATAAATAAGCTTGAAGATTTAATGATACATCATACATATCTGGATAGGAGGAGTTCTACTTGGATACAGAAGCACATGTCTACACATTACACAGCCACTACCACAGAAATGTTCAACAGATTGGTTTCTGGCCCAACCCCAGCAGATGTTTTACCACAATCAAAATATCAGTTGTGACCAAGGCGTTTTGTGGTGTTTGCATTCAAATCTGATGAGGGGCCACCCATTCCTTTCATATATGAGTATGAGGGGCAACCCACTCCGGTTATATATGAGTGTGAGGAGCCACCCACTCCTTTTTAAATATGAGTGTGCAGGGCCACCCACCCCTTTTATTAGGTATTCTACTTTATGGAATCATAAAAGTAATCATTGAGTTTGGGGTGGTTCATAATTCCTAACAACCCAAAATGCCAATTTTTAAAAATGGTGATTTTAACAATGCATGAATCAATTTATTAAGGGCTCAAGTCGCTTTTTAACATCAAACCAATATAACTGCCAGTACTGATGAACATAAGGTGAACATAATTTTTAGCAATGACAATGAATTTGAAGCCCTCAAAACGTTTCTTTTCAACTTTTTAGTTGTTAAGGACATCTGTTACCCACAAAAGCTTTTTACGAACTGTGTAAATTTTGTCTTTTCTCTCATTTAAATGCATTGGGATCCCGCACTGAAATTTTAAAAAATAGTGCCACACCCGATTTCGATACAATCCTATTCAAACGATCTGGCATTTTGGTTGACCTCACAATTGTATCCCTTGAAATGACGACAAACACAACCTGTGGTCATCACATCTTTGCATCGGGGACAGTCCACATTAATGACGACAAGCACAACCTGTGGTCATCACATCTTTGCATCGGGGGCAGTCCACATTAATGAAGACAAACAACCTGTGGTCATCAAATCTTTGCATAGGGGACAGTCCACATCAATGAGGATTCCAACAAGAAACATTTCAATAAATGTGTTTTAAAAAAATTAATAATTATGCAAGGAACACTTAGCTTTTTGTTCTGGCAGATTCTAAAGAAACATGACTTTAATTTGTTCAGTCACATGTGCAGAAAAAGAAAGTTCTGACTAAATTAGGCACCAAATATTTGTCACTGAAGAACTCGAATGTAATACATTGTTGGTTAAAATCTTATGGGGAGACAGTTGGTTTATGTGCTGATTAATGTGGGGAGTCAAATTACAGTACGTTGCAATAATCTCCTGTCTAGAAGAAGCGTCTATAATAGATTAGATAAGATAAAGATGCACTTTCTATCTAACAAAATTAGTAGACCAAAACAGTCACAGGCCGATGGAAGATATACAGTTTCATGGGCGTAGAATGTGTATACACTAAGAAAATGTGTTGGTCAAATCTATTAAGGAAATTTTGAAAACATATGCAGGCAATGATTAAAATGATGTACATTTGAAAATAATGATAATACTAAATAAAGTTTTTTTATGGGAATCTTTCATTGCTGCCAACGTGTTGTGAAATTAGACTAGACATTCACCCAAGTTCAAACTCATATGACGGTGCTTCCTCTGCTCAGATTTCTGCCATAACTGCTAGAATTCTAGTTATCAAACTACAGAGGCCCAAATTAAAAAATCAATGTAAGTAATAACAATCATTACATTACATATCAAATCAGCTAAAAGAACAAAGGCTCTACACATGCAAAAGATTCTGTATCCAGATATACACATGACATTACTTTTCTTTAACTGAAACTCAAGAGGAGGGAAACCAATACCACTACTTACTAGAGGAAGAGAAAGTTAAACCATACCCACAACAAAATACAGGTAGGATAACATTATGACCCACCTATCAATTCTAAAAAAAACAAGTTCTTTGTAAATTTTAAGAAAAACACATCTGAAGACTTGCACAGATCTCAACTTCCTTAAAATATTTGCATTACATGAAAACATTTATTAATTTCATTTTACTTCTCTTTCTCTTTAAAAAATTTTTTTTTCTTTTAAATTTTGTAACTAATGTTCTCATTTACATTAAAACAGAACCATAAAAAATTACATATTAGTTTTAAAAATTTCAAACATTAAATAAAAAGTTTGGGTGACAATTATTATGAGAATGAGAACAAAATGGTTTAAAAGGCGGTGAATGATACAAGTACATGGTTGTTCCTCATTACTAAAGATGGTAATGTACAATGCTTCCTGACGTTCTTCCATACATGACCTGATTAGTGATGAGCCCACCTCCCCGGCATTACTGGAAATTAGCATTTGTACAAAAGACATTTGTTTTCAAAGGAAGTTTGAAAGAAAACTTGAATGAAATGAGATTTGTTCAGAACAAAAAATTAATATTTTACAACATGTTCAGATGCCAAATATAACTTTTAATAAAAATTATGCCCCTTCCCCCCAACCCACAGTTACTTCCCTTGGTACAATTGATTACATGCTAATTTCCAGATACGCCCATGAACTTTTAAGCTCTGTTCTGGGATCGATGTAATTCAAAAACTTATTGACAATGTCCAAAGTCTCTAAACTTCAAGACAGGCATTTGTGAGATACAATGTACTTTGGACTAGAACTCCCTATGTTTCAAAAATGTTAACTGACTTTCATTAGCACATCTACACAAAGTTTTAAAAACCATAAGCTGTGCCACTGCGTGTTATCTTCCTGTTGTTCAAATAATATTTAGGTACTACTGAAGATCTTCCATGGAACCGTCACTTGTTTACGCCAAGGAAAACACTGTAACTGGTTGGAATAATAAAGCTATGACACACATTCCATTTAACACAACTATTTCAACCCTCCACACTTTGATTATTCTAACCAAGCATGGCATCGCTCTGATTTAAGAGGCCATAGATGTTTTGGAATGCTTAGAAAGTCAAAAACATGCTGTTTCATCTTGAACCCCACTAAATTCAGCCCCTACAGTTGTGACTACATGATTCACTCCAGCATCACAGTGCAACTGAGAGCATCTCAATTCACAAATCCTCATTCTTTTTTTTAAACAGCTATGAAGTCACACACAGATACTTTCCATGATTTCCATAAAGAAAACCTAGTGTTTTTTTTTCTTTTTCTTGCTCCATTTTATTTTAAGCTATGGGCACTTTTCTACAGTTCTATTTGTAGGTAAACTTGTTTTTCAACAGTGCCAAAAATAAAGTTTTTGGTTATTTAAATGCACTATTTTAAAATCTATTATTTTTTGGATGCAATTATCCTGACTTGTTTAAAAATGAAATAATATTTTGGATCTTCAAAAATATTTTACAAATATCAAAGGATTGAAAAAATTGAATCACTTCCCTTAGTAAGCACAGATGTCACATACACATTCTAATTTTGTTTTCATGAGGGCTCTTTCTGTTTTGAAAGTCAATGGTCTAATCATAATTGATACAAAAATTTAAAAAATATTTTCTGTATAGTAAAAAATGATAATAAGTTAGTTTGAAACTTGCTCTTTTTAAAAGTCTGGAATGACCAATGTGTTTAAACAAAATTAACTAAATGAGATCATTCCAACTTGGCCCTTAGTTTACTTTTCAGTAAAACTGGCAACAGGGCTACCAGGGCAAAAATTGCTAGCAGACCAATATTTCCCCATGACATGGCTTCACTTGTAGATGACAGTTGGTGAAGTGTGGTCCCAGCTTGAATGAATACAAATGAAGGTGGTGCAACACCTGTAGGGGAAGAGTTAAAAGTGTATGTGGAGATAATGGTACATAAGATAATAAAAACGAAATATCATTTATTTCAGTGGTACAAGACAGCTGATAAGAGGATAAATGTATTGTAAGAGTAAAATCGATGAACATATAGATGCTGTGCATGTGATTACGATAGAAGACTTAAATAAAACATGAGAAACCATGTGATTTATTGTCATCAAAGCTGCAGCCAGAAACAATATAAAAATATATCGTCAGTTTTGTTACAGCTATGAAGAATCCATTCAAATACAGTCGAATCGGGTTAAGTCGACGACGTTGGGGTATGAAAAATGGCGTCGAGATAACCGATGATCGAGTTAAACGAAAACCAATATGGTGGCAAAATATTAACATGTGCTTGAAATTTCTTTATGTACATAATGTGCATTAAATAGTGATGGGACGATTAATCTCAATCGTATCGGAATATCGGGACCCTAATATTTCTTCACTCTTTCCTAAGGTTGTTAAGACCGTTTGTTTTTAAGGACCGTTTAAATTTAACTTATTTTACCTATGGTTCCCACTCAGTCAGGAAAACTGGAAAAAGTCGGGAATTCTTTAAAAAAAATTCTCGGTCTTGAAAGTCACGAAATAGTCGGGAAAAGTTATGACTAGTCTGGAATTTTTATATATATATATTTTTTTATGCTGAAGTAAATGACTTTGATTACGTCTCTGTGGTCAAGTTTTGATTCCATTTAATAAAAAAAAAGAGTTACCAGTTTATAATTGTCTGCGCATGCGTTAAAACTAGGGGTCTACCGATATGCCTTTTTGCCGATATTACTGATTTTTTTTTGCCGATATGAGTGCCGATATGAGTATTTGTTAGGACAAAAACAAGCGGTCATATTTGATGACGTCATTCTTAAATTTATCACTCGTAATTATTTATCTTTTATATCAGGGGACTACCGATATGCATTTTTGCCGATATTACCGATTTTTTTCCCGATATGAGTGCCGATAGGGTATTTGTTAGGACAAAAACCAGCGATCTTATTTGATGACATCATTCTTAAATTTATCACTCCTAATTATTTATATTTTATATTAGGGGTCTACCGATAAGCATTTTTGCAGATATTACCGATATTTTTTTCCGATATGAGTGCCGATATGAGTATTTGTTAGGACAAAAATAACAGCGGTCATATTTGATGATGTCATTCTTAAATGTATCACTCGTAATTATTTATATCTTATAATTAAGGGGTCTACCGATATCCAGTTTTGCCGAAATTACCGATTTTCTTTTCCCGAAACGAAGTTTCCAATGTGTTTACAAGTTCCAGATCATGACCTACATGGGACTCATAACAAAACGAACCGTCCTTTATAAAAATGTACAAGCATATTAGGTACTCCTTTTGAAACTTCAACCTTGACTAATAATTATTAATTCTAACCAATAGTTTAATGGCTTTTGCACACGGCCACCTTTTATGAATGAAACAAAGAGAACAAAGTACAATAGTAATAGAGTGAAAATTAGGCTGAAGGTTAAATGGTTGCCAATGACAACAAGTCTTCACACGGTACATTTTGTTATTCCATACGAAACGAAATGTTTTAGACATCTGCGATTCTGCGTGCATCTTTGCTATTAGAGCAATTACGTGAACATAATGTTTACATGTTTACATCTTTGCTATTAGAGCAAATACGTGAACATAATGTTTACATGTTATACATTTATTAGAGCAATTACGGTATACTTGGCATCGGCACTATTTACACAGTATTTCTGAGTAAACGAAAATTGGCCGAAACCTAAACAATATCAAAGCACATGGCACACTGTATCGTGGCTGCACATATTAATACTAGGACTCTTTTCACTATTTCAATACCGGTATCGGGGTCGATATAATAATTTGTCGAGATATTGTAAATCTAAATGATAGTTGTTTTGTTTCCGTTCTTTTTTGGGAGTCAAAATGTCACTTATTATGAAATATCGGTGACGTCAATATCGGGACCTTTACATGCTACCGATACCGATATTGTCAATTTGGGGACACGGTGGTCGAGTGGCAGCGCACTGGATTGTCGTACCGATGGTCACGGGTTCGAATCCGTGTGAAGGCAAGGGTTTGTTCCCAGGGCCTAGGGCGTCCCTGAGTCAACCCGCTCCGAATGGGTACCTAACACTGCGTGTAGTTAGGCGGCTGGGTAATGCGTGGAACACACAAAGCCATGGCCTGTGAATGCTGCATCACTTGCCAACAGATCATCTGTCATGGTCTGTGGACGCAACTATCTTCTGCATAGAAGGAGCGTCTGTATAGATAAGATAAGATAAGATTGCCGATAGCCAGCCGATATATCGGTAGACCCCTAGTTAAAACTAAGGTCAAATTTTTCGCCTCGCCTCATGGCGCGTGGTATGTCACCGCGGGGCGCGTTTACAATGCCCGTCGAATCAGCGAAAAAAAAATTTTAACATATCAATATGGTAATTTTAAGTTTAATGCTTTTGACGTGCAGGATATCTGTCACTACGAGACCCCACTCGAATTTCCTCAGTCAATCAAACTTGTAAAATAAATAATAACTATTGCGGCCTTGACCGTTGATCACAGCACGCTGTGTGTTAGACCTCCGCAACTAAGCGAATTTAAAACAAAAAACTCAGAACTCGACCTACAACAGTGATGACGTGTATATTTTATATATACAGGAATATTAAGAAAATGATTTGATTTCACTGTCACGCGCATGTTAGTCACGTATCTTAATGGTAACAAAGCAACAACAAACTTTTAAAAGAATAATAATTTTTATTTAATTAAATAAAAACCACCGTCGATTCTTGATACAAACCTTTATTTTCTTTTCTAAAGATTCGTTTATCTTAAAAAATAAAATGATTAATGCGTCAGATAATGAATTAAGTTTAATAATAATATAACATGCACTGCAAAATAATGACGATTAAAGACCGCTAACGCGATTTTCGAGCACCTTGGGTGAATACATACTCCACGGACACACGTCAAACTAATTCACACACGAATTGAAACAAGTAAAAACATCCGTTAATATTTATTGAAATCTCGTAGCATCACAAAATAGCCGAAAGTCTAGGGGAAAGCGAGATGTTGACACTATTTTGAACTAAAAATGCCATAGTGCATCGCTAGGCGAACAGACGGGGATCGAGTTAACCAACGTTAAGTTGCAAATTTGGCCCTTTTTTGTGCTCGAGGTATTAGGTTTCTGCGACTTGAAAAAAAATCGAATTAACCGATGAGAAAATGCTAAGACAAAGAGAGAATTTGGCGGTTCCAATAAAAAACGTCGACTTAATAGGGTTGGCGAGTTAACCGGGCTCGAGTTAAGTAGGTTCGACATCTACATTTGTTGCTTCAGTAAGTAATTGGCTATTCAGTGGTCATTCATTAATTTGAAAAATCCTTTCCAGATTCCTGTGTAAAGTTCCATGTGTAAAGGAGATGTTCTCATTTAAAATAAAGATCAAGGGGAACAACTCCATAAGAAAAGGTTTGGAAAAAAAAACAACCCAAATGAACTTATTTATTTAACAGAATATTTGTAAGAAATGAAGTTATTAGCATTCATAGTTGGTTGCCTGATGTTCTGTATAACAACATTTCAACAGTTTTTTATGGAATAAATTCTTATAAGTCAATTTACAAATACTCAACTTTTAATGATTCAAACAATAAAATGGAAAATCTAGTATTGACATAACTTTTGAGAACAACTCTTTTCTGATGTATCTATTTCAGTCTGAAGACATTTGCATTTAAAAGTTTGAGATTTCTGCTCGCTATATTGCAAAATGTAAACATGGTGTTGCATGGCTAACTTTGGCCACTAAAGGGTTAAACCAATACTATCTTGCTTTGGCTGTTATGAGATTGCACCCTGTGGCAATGAAAGTGTGTCTATCAGCTTAATGCCCCTTAGACTATTTCACTTGGCAAGCACTTATAAAGAACGCTACAATATAATGCTAGAAATCAACTAACCTAGAGTTGTTCCAATGAAAAATGTCCAGAGTGGAACATTGATCACAGGTGATGTTATATTGATGAACCAGTTGGGCAGGAAAGGTGTTATTCTAAGAAACAGCATGTAGTTCAGTAGGTGAGCTCTGTGATTATCCACCTGAAATCAAGAGATTTTGATCACTTCATTTATGTTTCTCTCCGGGTCTGGTTGTCAACACAAACATTTTCATTTCCAGCCAATGCAGTAGTTTGCAATGCCCATAAAATTAAAAATTAACTTATCTTTTTTCTTTTTTTTTCTTATATTTTTATATTTTAAAAAAAAACTTAATTAAATACTTTTGATTTTGAGTTAAATCTAAAAGGTAATTTTTTTTTAAAGGCCACTAAAGCCAAAAAAAATCATTGTCCTAAATTAGCTGAGAATCTATAATAAAGTTTAAAGAAATGGTTTAATTACATGCTTTTTCCAATCTGCAGCTCGCTGTGGAAAATATTTTTGTACAATTCTTCTACCGACCATGTATGAAAGAAGGTAACAGAATGAAGCTCCTATTGCAGAGCACTGAAAAAATAAAATAAAATAACAACAGTACACTAAAATTAAGACTTTCAGGGACATAATTATGAGCCATCTTCTTATTGATATTATTATTAAATATGTTAAAAATAAAAATTGATTTTAAAATACTGGTTCTTACAACAATAAAACACCTTTTTTTAATGCTAGACTTACCAAACACACTAATGGTAATGCTAATATAAATGGATACAAGAAGCCTGATATGATACTAAGGAATATGGAGCCAGGTATAGCAAAAGTTTGTAAACTGGAAATTAGTTAAGGTAAAATAGTTCTAAAGAAAAGATAATTGTGAATATTTGTTTATATTTGATAAAAACAATCCCTAGGTCAAACTTTTACTATTCCCTAATTATCCTACCAATTATGCTGATTGATTAACTTGAGGTATAAAGGTAAATGACATAAATTACTTATTGACATAATAAAAAGGATACAATATAAAGACAACAAAATATCCAAGTAACACTTGGTAATAATATTTTTCCTTGTAGTGATGCAAAACATTCCCCAAGTTTTTGGCATCTTCTATATTTCTGGGAAGTTTAATATATTGAACTTCATTTCTGAAATAAAGTAAAAAAGAAAAGCCAAACAAAATTGACTTTACTATCAAATACTCAACAGGAACATAACAATATCCTTAAATCTAAGACATTTTAAGTTCAAAAGAATTCACAATATAAATTTAACAGTAAAATCTTTTTTAGAAGTTAATAGAAGTAAAAATATTTTTAAAAATTGGATGGTAGTTATATATTGTTAAAATTAGTAGCATCAATAATTAGCAAATAATTGAAAAAGTCATAAAATTTGTTAAACTATTTTACAGACGCTCCTTCTATATAATATAGAAATATAAACTATCAGCATTGCAAAAGCATGTCTGTACTCAGTGGAAACAAGGTTTTTATTATAGTTTCCTCTTAGTTTTGGGGGCCAGGATTGAAAAAGATACATTTATAAGTAAATCCTACCCTAAGGGTTCACGGGAAAACTTGATGGTAAAGTGTAAGAATTAATTTGTAAAATTGAAAATAATTTTCATTTGGTATGTGACACTAATATTCTATAGTTTCAATGGAAAAGTTAAAACTAAAAATAAATAATGTTTTCATGGGGTGGAGCCAACAGTGTGTAAATAAAACAAACCCGTAAAAACAAAGTTTTTGACTATAAATCCCTTATATATGAGACATACCTAAAGGTATTGATTATGTTCAAACGCGACAAATATTTACAGACTGAATCTGTCTTAACTCCCCTTTGCTTTTAACCCGGGGGCGGGGGGCGGAAGAGGGGAAAGGTCTTGTCACCGATCGCTGGACCGAGCTCAGCGTGACAAGCAAAATGTAAACAAAAGCATGCCGGTACACCTGGTTAAAACACGAGATGTGTTCACCTATGGCTGGGGTGAAGTCAAGTGACCCGTAAAATGTAAATGATAGCGACTTCTACATATAGTTTATATAGATAAACTAAAAATGCATTAATTTAATAACTGTACGTTCGATCGATCTGAATTTTTGATACGATGCATTGTTAGGTGACACGGGTCAGTGTGCCAAATTTCAGCTCAATGGCATGACGGGAAGTGGGTAAATTTTGACTTCTAATTTTCCGTGATGCCCAAGACAGAGAGAGACGGCGGTGAAGTTAATATAAGGGATTTTTTAAAAGTTAACATTGAAGGAGATATTTTCTTAAAAATTCCCTTTAATTTAAGCCAGCAATAATTAAAATTTGAATATAACAATAAGTCAAATTAAACTCTATCACCTCTTTAAAAATGAGTTAGTCATTTCAATTTTTACTTACCACAACACGATAATTAAATAAAAATAAGGCGAATATGCTGCCTTCCAGATCTTTCTCTCATGAGATTAAGGGCCTACTGATGCAGTCAAAACTAGTTTAAAATAAATCTTTCTACAGATGAAATGAGTTAAGTGCTACCCTCGTATAACTACAACTGCACCAAGTCGACCCCCAGGTCAATGTTTCACAATACTCACGCTTCCAGCTGCGGAAAGCTGGCATAAACCACCCCCAGTACGACTAACGCACTGAGAAATATCAGTGCAAGAATGAGTAAGGATTTTTTTGTGCTGCCTTCTTCCTCAACCACTATGTCAATTGTCTTTTCCCTCAGCTGTGTGAACTCCTGATCTCTTAGCTGACTGAAACTGTTGCTACCATAATCAACAGTATCAATTGAGCCTGTTGGAAAAAAATTATGAAACTTTCAATTCGATTTAAAATTATCTAAGCAAAGTATAATCACAATTAACGGCAAGGAAAAATTGTTTGCCTATGTTTTGAACTTGATATTATTAGTCTGTAGTATGGAGTTTTCTGACTTCAGCATTTCTACTGAGGGCATACATGTTAAACTGCCTCAACAAGTCAATTCTATCTGAACATGTACCCATAACTGGGACAAGAGCCAGATTCACTCAAAGAGGCAGACAATTAATGTTACAAATGCAACTAGTACTTCACTTATATTTATATTTATTTAAAAAATTACTTTCTTTAACATGTAATATTAGTAATAAGATTTGAATTTTAAAGTTTACAAACGTTTATAACAATTGTACAATGAAATATTTTTATGAAAAGATGAATATAAAAATTGATGAAGCATGATAAGTAGTAAGTAGGCTAGAAAACAGAATTTATCATGGAAAAAAAATGACTTTTTAAAAAATAAATAACTCTTGACTTTGTTCTTTCAAAATAAATTATTTAAGAAAATAAACAAGTATGCAAAGTACATGAAGCCCGAAACCGGATAAGATTCGTGACATGATTACAAGTCATGGTAATTTCTAATGTATATCGTGCCATGCCGTGCATTCTGCAAATTGTCTATCTATCTGGGTAAGGTAAAAGCAGGTGTGTTTAGATGAAATATAGATTATCAAGTCTCATCAGGTTCACCAACTAGTAGACAGTCTAAATTTGTCCAAAAATTTTCATGATTTTACTATCTAGAATAGTAAACTAAAGATGCAAAAATTATTAGAAATAAATAGAAAGTAACAGTGCTGATCTTCTTAAACAGGTTTCTCACATTACTTTATTAATACTTTACTAATATCTTTTATTTGATTAAATACAAAAATTTAAAGCAAAAGAGGGCGTGGAGTTGTAGGTAGCCATAATCTAAGGCGCATATTTATTAAGCGAAGTGTCTGCTGCTACGACAAAGTAACGGCAGACAACTCGACGGGATGTTGCTAGTGCTACGACATGTCGTAACACTAGCAACATCCCAACGAGTTGTCTGCTGCTACGACTAGTCTTAAAAAATATGCTGTATTTTAATTATGCTAATACTAATACTTTAATACTAAACAATAGTTCTCATAATCAAATTTCATGATTACTAGGTAAGCCGATTAATTAAATTTTAAAGGTTAAAAAAAACTTGATTGGTGTCCATTTAATGACAAACGGTTATAATTTTTTAAAAATGAAATCTGACATGAGCCTGGCTATACGAAGTGGTAGTCAGATGAGTTTGATGTTAAAACCGATAGTGGGATCGAATCAAGCTCCCGTCCAATTTTTAAAAATTTAATTAAACATTTTTTAAAACCACAATGAGTGTGCTGGTAATTGTAATTTTTCTTCTTCTTATTCTGAAAAGCGGATACGTTGATTAAATCTATTTAGATAAATTTAGGTTTTAGAATTAATCCACGCATAACACATAAATAAGCCCTAGATCTATTAATATCGTATTATATATGATATAAGCGTGTAAAATATTATGAAGAGTTTGTTAAAATATTATAGCGACTTAGTTTTTTCGAAGCGTTTACTGCTAAGAGTACTAAGACTAGTCGTAACCATACGAAATACTTTTATTGCTACGACTAGTGCTAATGCTGTCCAAAAAATTGTTTAAAAAATAAATAATAATAAATAGTTATAATTTTTAAAATTATAATCCCAATACGTTCGTCTATTTTTTCTTCTTCTTTTTAAATTTTTTTTTAAATTATCGTTTTTTATATACAGTATTTCTTTTAACCATAATTAGGGTGTTGGCAAACCTGGTGATTTTTGTACTGCTTATAAGTTATTCTGTAAAGCAGATACCTTGATTAAATATATTTTTAAATAAATGGAGATTTTAGAATTAATACACACATAAATAAGCCCAGATCTATTAATATAGTATTATAATATGCATATAAAATATGGTGCTGTTAACTTGCATGGTATCATACCGTACATTCTGTTAAAAAAATAACTTGCACGGTATGGACCCGTGTAAGTTAGTAAAAATAATAACTTGTACAGTACAGTAATGTTTTAATGTAAAAAATAGACAACTAAACCTAACCCTGACCCTAAAACTAATAATTACAATATAATTGTAATTATAAGAATGTTAAATTGATTTAATTAGTTTTAGTACTTGTATTACTGTATTTGTTTTTCTATTTTAATGTAAAAAATAGACAACTAACCCTAACCTTGACCTTAAAACTAAAAGATCTAATTTAATCGTAATTATAATAAGAATTTTAAATTGATTTCAAAATATTTGTTTTTCTATTTTAATGTAAAAAATAGACAACTAACTCTAACCGTGACCCTAAAAGATCTAATTTAATCGGAATTATAAGAATTTAAGAATTGTAAAAAAAAATATTAGTCTCATCAAAAATCGAACCCATGCCTGTTTTTCAACATTCCGTTACCAGTCCAACTCTCAATCATGAGACCACAGAAGTTCAGTACATTAGGTGAATTTTAAAAAGTTATATCAGTAGCTATTAAGTGTTCCTCTAATCTCGTGTAACTTTGAACAAAATAACTTACACGGGATGATACCGTGCAAGTTAACACTATCATGTCATAAAATATTAAGAAGAGTTTGTGAAGATATTAGCGACTTTGTTTTTTCGAAGTGTCTACTGCTAAGACTAGTCGTAGCACTAGCCAGGAGACTTCTGTTACGACTAGTCGTAGCAGAAGTTTCCTGTGGGCGGCCGGGGAGGCATAATATTTTTTTTTATACTACAAAAAATGATTTGGCCCTAACTAGCCCTACCATGAGGGAAAATTAGTTTTTGAGGGAAAATTAGTTTTTAAGGCAAAGCTTATACTTACACATGGCATAATTTCATTTTATATTTAAAATTAAAAGTAAATTAAAAGGTTTAAGTTTAATTAAACCTGTCCTGACCTGCATGAATCATGAACATTCAGATTCTTGATACAAAATATTTTAAGAACCACTTTTTATTCAGTTATCCTGCTTAACCAACTCGTTAAAGGCACATTGGTAAAAGCAAAGAGAACGGTGCGCTCGATAAATGGTAATTTTGGCTGCTATATTTGTTTTTTCTATTTTAATTTAAAAAATAGATAACTAAACCTAACCCAGACCCTAAAATTACAACCTTAATTACGTTTATGGATAAAAATAATCGTAGTGTTAACTTGCACGGTATCATACCGTGTAAGTTATTTTTTTTCTAAGTTGCACGGTATTTGCGCATGCGCAGAGACGGTTTTGTAGTCACTTATTTATACGTTTTTAAAATTTTCAAGTACCGAACTTCCGTGGTCTCATAATTGAGAGTTGGACTAGAGAACGTAATGTAGAAGAACAGGCATGGGTTCAATTTTCGGTTCAGACTAATATTTTTTCTTTTTTTTTACAATTCTTATAATTACGATTAAATTAGATATTTTACTTTTAGGGTCAGGGTTAGAGTTAGTTGTCTATTTTTTACACTAAAATAGAAAAACAAAAATATGGAAATCAATTAAAAATTCTTATTATAATTACGATTAAATTAGATCTTTTAGTTTTAGGGTCAAGGTTAGGGTTAGTTGTCTATTTTTTACATTAAAATAGAAAAACAAATACAGTAATACAGGGACAAAAACTAATTAAATCAATTTAACATTCTTATAATTACAATTATATTGTAATTATTAGTTTTAGGGTCAGGGTTAGGTTTAGTTGTCTATTTTTTACATTAAAACTAAACATTACCGTACCGTGCAAGTTATTTTTTTACTAACTTACACGGTATCATACCGTGCAAGTTATTTTTTTACTAACTTACACGGTATCATACCGTGCAAGTTAACGGCACCAAAAATAATTGGACTTATTCCCTTTTTAAGTGTAAAAATACAACATTTCATTCCTGGAAGTACACGCTCTGCCATAACAATGTAAATAGTTGAGCGCACCGTTCTCTTTGCTTTAGACGGCACATTTAAATTGTTAGTACTGACTTTCTTTATTACAGTGAGAATTTAAATATTAGTATGAGTATGAGACTTAGTCAAGAGTGGTAGTGTAGAGTTATGATTATGAAGAGCAGGAGAGGAACTAGGAGGCTACACTACACTCACTCAAAGAGTAAGTAATCTGGTACTCGCTGAGGGGTGGTGGAGGTGGGTATTGCTGCCTAAGACCTGGGCGAGGTGTAGCACCTAACGGACTTTTTGGAAGGTTAGAGATACCTTCTTTGACATACGACTTTGACGTTCTTGATGAAATCCGTGTAGTAGACGTATCGGCCATCTTTCTATTGAAAAAAATAAACATAGACATTGCCAGACTTTTAAGTATTACCTTCGGGGACTAAATTATTTCAAATGAAAATAAATAACATTTTAAAAAGCTTGATATTTGGGTGCATGTCATAAAAAATTAAATGAATAATTTTTGATTATTAAAATTCTTCAAAATAATAAAGATAATCAATATATTTTGAAAGATTTACGATATTTAAGATAGAGAGTAATTTAAGATACAATTGGGCAGAAATACCATTTGTTCAGTCATGGGTTAGTCCAATTGCCATGAGACAAACTGTAAGAAAACTGCCAGAATCACAACTTTAAACTTGCAATTGTCCATGAACACACATGAACGTCTACAAATGAAGATACCATTTTTTAAACCCATGGAAACCTTCACAGGGATACCTGGCCCTCAGGCGATTCTCATTGTTTGGACCATTGCTGGGTGCCTTCACTTTCTGCCTATACCTATTCCCCCACTCATTCTGATCACGACATCTTCCGAGACAAATAATCACTAGCTCTATGTTTGCAACCCTCTGTACTCTGTACATCAGAGTTTCTTTACTATGCAATAATCAAACACTAATTTACAAACCCAAGAAAATTTAAATAGTTTTTTACCCTACCGAATCTTTAATGAAGTTCTGGAAAATAGAATTTCAATTTACATTTTAAACTTCAATCGGAAAGTTTGCTGGTCTGAACATTCAAATTAACAAAATAAATAGGGCTGTTAAAGATAAATTAAAGTTTAATCGTTAACTTTTGAAAAATTAACGATTAATTAATCGTTAATTTCGATTAAAGCCAAAAATTGAAATTTATGATGTCTTAAGTAACATTTATTAAACATACTTGTCGAAAATAGAAATAACACTGGAATGTCTTCTTTATATGATATCTTTTAACCAACAACGCAAACAGACAAGTGTATTGGCATTATTTGGTTCAAGTGATGAGCGAGTCTTATTGAAAATATAACCAGTCGAGCTGAACAACCGTTGACATAGCTTTAGATTATCTGAGCTGAAGTTTCTGATACTGAAGTGGATGTTTGGTTTGCAGGTGATATGTAAGCGAAGTGTTAGAACCATGGTAGCAAGTTCCTTTTAAGTAGAGCGGCTGCGCAGATACTTCACCGACGTAACGCAGGAGCTTTTGCACACGGACTACCGAAGCTTAGGGTTCGTCCATAAAGTACGTCACGCTATTTTTGACCATTTTTAACTGCCCCTCCCCCCTGTCACAAATCTCAGACCCCCCCCCCAAAGTACGTCACACTTTCGAACAAAAAAAATGGGTTTTTTATTAATAAAATAATTAAAATTTAATACAAAAAAGCGTGACGTCACACATGGCCGGACCCCCCCCTCCCCTGTCACAAAATGTCACACTTTCTTACACCCCCTCCCCCCCCTCTGGAGCGAGACGTACTTTATGGACGGCCCCTTAGACTTAGAGGGACCATTGCATGGTAGGCAAAAGATTTCTCTCAATAGACACAATAACCTTTATTAACATTTTGAACAGTCACGTCAGTCAATAGTTTAAATCCAAAATGTTCGTGTAATCGTCCGGAAATTAGTTTATATTTATCGGCCGAAATATTTTACTTTTTGAATTCGAGTACATTTTTAAGTGGTGGTTCGATTAACCATTAAAAAAATTTTAATCGTTAAAACCTTTTAACGATAAATCGAGAAATTAATCGTTAATTTCCACAGCCCTAAAAATAAAATAAAACCCTTTTATAATGTTAACGAAATATGGCAACATTCATTTTCATATTTTTCAAACAAATGCATACCTATATATATATATATATATATATATATATATATATATATATATATATATATATATATATATATATATATATATATATATACCTTCACGTGTATATATGTGTGTGAACGATTTTCCTTGGCACCGTTTCGTAAGGAATTGCATAACACCAACCTGTTGGACGTCATCATGGATTGCGCGGGAAAATTCTAACAATTTCGATTATGGTACCTGTGTAGTTCATTCATAAACACGGAATTTGAAGAGGCTATGAACAGGTGAACAAAAGACTGGGATGGACAAACCTTGGCAAGGTGCCCCAGCCATATATCTCGAGGCCCAAATCCTCTTTAGGAATAAGTGGTACCAGTTGCGAAAGAACGGCTTGGCATTGGGGCAATTGCCAAGGGCGCCAGCCTGCGCCAGTTCAAAAGAGCGCCGCTAAATCTCTAATTTATAATTTTTTAAAATAATATCAAGGGCGCCAAAAATAAATTAGCCAAGGGTGTCAAAAACCCAGATACGCCACTGAATGGTACAAAGAATGAACTGACAATGCGACTGTCAGATGAGTTTATGTAAACATGTCATAGCCAGCAGAACAGACCAATGGCGAAAATTGAATCGACAAAGCCAGAGTCTGGTGACTAGCATAAGAAGAGAGTAATACCCTACCGACTCATAATGCAACAGGCTTGACCAGTGCTACTGTAAGTGGTGGTCCGAGGATCGGTACCGATCTGTGGGCCATCCACCGCCGATCCACAGAAGTTATCAATGAAGACAGAAAAATATAATTATTTATTATAACCCCCCATTTGCAACAATTGATAACCCTAGAGAATTAGTAAATTTTCGGCAATAAGCACAGAAAATAAACAAATAAAATAAATTACATTTCACTACCACGTTAGTACAGGTAAAAAATAGTGCACCGGTCCCTGGAGCAATGGAAAAATTCCTGCCAGTCTGCCATACTAAAAAGTTTGAGAAGCACTGGGCTAGACTACAACAAGGATTTGAAAAGTAAGTACGGCAGCCTAAACACCGAAGAAGTAACTCATCTATTAACTTCATGTCCCCGAGTTGTAAATAGTGTGTGTGTGTGTGGGGGGGGGGCTAGGGCAAAGGAAGCATCATGCGATATATGTTATATGTTGCTGCTTAACAGATGGTGCAGGTTGCGATGGAACAACCCAATGCTTTGAGGAGAGTTAACCCAAGCTGCAACGATAGTAATTAATGAAAGCAATTTCAAGGGGGAGGGTGTGGGAAGCTAATTTTCCCGTGTAGGTTTTGTTTTTAAGAATAAAAACAATATTTCAGCTAAAGTTTAGTAATATATCAAACTATTATATGCAAAAAGAACTTGAAAAAATATGCTAAGACGTGGAAAAAAGTAATTAAGTGGCATTTTGACGTTTGCAGGTAAAAATAAATAAATAAAAACAGCAAAAACGCATTATTTGAATATGAAATTTATCACTGTGTCACTTTTCCAGTCCAGTATAGGGATCTCAAATATGCAATCTAATTTTTTTAAAATCAATAAATACTAGTTGTTATAAATTTATAATCAAATTTGTACATTTTGAATTGATTGAAATTTTTGTGCCGATGCCTTATAAACGTATATTTTTCTTTGTTCAATTTTTGTTAATACAAAGTGTGAAAATTAATAATTAATTAAAATTAAAAAAAGATAAATTATTTATTTTTGAAAATTTGTTGCTTTAATTTTTATTATTATTTTGCATAGTGCTTAAATTTATCTTTACATCCAGTGTTAAATTCAAGTAAAATTTTAGTAAAATTCGTCAAAATGAAATGTTTTATTGGTGTATAGTCTAACCGTAATAATGAGTCTTGCCGGATTGGCTTATACACGCCTCATAAGTCTGATTTTGACACCGGTAACAAGTGAGTTGGCCGAAAAATCTTCGTTTCAGTCGACTTAAATAATTTTATTATTGAAATACCATTCTACTTCAGTTTTAAGGAAACATATTGAAGAAAAAATAATTGGGAGCCAGTGGTTACTAAATCATCAGCAATTAAGTCGTCACTTAGGAAGTCATTTTTTTAAATAAAATTTGATGGCTCATTTTTTATTTACACTTAAAAATATTAGTGATCGCTTGGGTTTAACTTATAATTTGGAAAATGTTGTCTTGGTCAAAATAGCTACTACTTTCATTTTACTTGAAAAATGCAATGATAGACTCATAAAAATTTATGCGTTTTATTTGAAAGAAGGGATATGCTTCTTTTATTATGGGAATACTATTCTTCTCAAAAGCTTTCCATTACCGTTATTTCTTCTCATTTTTTTGGTTCTATTGACGCAAGTTACGAAGATCAATGACAATTGAGTTCATTGGCACCCACAAGCTCATTTAGCCAGAGCTGAAATTTTGAGCTCCATTTGACATTACTGTATAAAACTTAGGAGTATATGTTATCAGTGATCTAATTTAACAATTATAATATTTCGAGAACATTTTTTGTTTTTGGCTTTTAAAATCTTTTTATCTGGCAGCCATGAACCGAAACCATGGACGCCTAAATTTTGCAAAGCTGTGAGTGAGATGAACTAATATCTCAGGACGTATAAAAGTGGGTAATGTCAGTAATGATAATGATAAAATGTTATAAAAAAAATTATACCCAGTGCGTAGATATGAATAAAATGATTTCTTAAAAAATTTCTTCTTGTTTTACTCTAACACGACTGAGTCTGTCCATAATTATATCGTTAAAACACCAAGCCATTATAATTCATTAGGCCTACATCAATCACAATCACAGCCATTTACTTGTACAATTATTTGAATCTAAATCAAAGTATTCTAATCCTTAGGCCTTAGGGACCTTAGACTAAGGCGAAGGCTAAGGCCAGATGACAAGTTTTATTTTTATTTATCTATATATATATATAAATCAAAGTATGTATGCATGTCTGTTATAGCTTATTAAACCATTCATCCGATCGCCATGGATATTTTGCAGACTTTTGAGTACGCTCCCGGGATGGAAATAGGCTACTTTAAAAAAAAATTTAACACTCATGGGGCGCCGGGGGCCCATAATGGGGATTTTTTCTTATATCAGCTATATAAAAATTAGTTTAAGGCTTAGCTGCTTGGAAAATGAATGGATCTTGACCAAACTTGGTACATAACAACTTGATAGCCTATATTAAAATACTATAGAGCACTAATTTCCTAATGTCCATTTATTCGGGATCGGGGGCCACAATGTCTTTTTTCATAAACGTTTAAGATTTTATTCCCAATTCAATTATTAAAGTTCTTGAGAAATATAGATAAATATATCCACTATAAAATTGATTGAAATGAATATGTGTTTTGAACTTGATATTTTGCACTAATTGGGCCCTGGGGCCCTTAATGTCGTTTTTTGCTTATATGAGCTATATAAAATTAGTTTATGCGTTAGCTACTGAGTAAATGATTGGATCTTAACCAAACTTTGTATATAAAAACTTGGTAGCCCATATTAAAATAACAAATGGCACTGCACTTCTAATGTCCAATTGTTCAGGGCCGGGGGCCCCAAATGTCTTTTTATTTTGTATACTCTTTTATATTATTTCCCACTCAGTTTTTAACGATCTTGAGAAATATATCCATGAGGAAACCAAATTTAAATGAACAGGTTTTCAGAATGTACATCTTGAACAGAATGGGCCCAGAGGCCCCTTAATGTATTTTTTCATTATATTAGCTATATAAAAATTAGTTTAGATGTTAGATAATGAGAAAATAACTGGATTTTGACCAAACTCGGTATATAAAAACTTAAGAGCCTAATTAAATTACTATAGGACACTGAACTGCTAATTTCCATTTCCTCGGGACTGGGGGCCCTAAATGCGTTTTTTACTAACTTTTAATATTGTATTCCCCATTCAATTTTACACGATATTGATAAATATATATAAATATATTTAACTTCATATGTTAAACTGATAGGCCTGGTGACCCTTAATGTAATTCCTTTTTTTATCTATATGTATTCCTTTTTACTGAGATCGTTGCAACGCACGACGTGTCTGCTAGTTATTTATAATATTGTTGTTGAACTTATTTAATATTGAGAGAATAACAATTATAATCAATACTTAATATACTAATTTAATGATGGTCTGAATAGAAGGAGAGTATGTAATATTTAAGTATAAGATTAGATAATTTATATTAAAATTATTTAAACCCGAAGAGTGAAAATTAGAAAGCTCAGACATGCCTTTCTCTGTGTATGTCCAGAACACTCAGCATCAGCAGGAAAATCAGTTCTTAATACTTAATATCACAGTTGCTTACATTGAATATGAAGAAAAAAAATGCAAAGAAAGCCCCATTAAAAACAAAAATCAAAGACTATTTTCAATTTGTAGCTTTCCTTCTTGCTCTTCTATTATGGCTTGTTTCCTCATTCCTCCTCTGGAAGTCAAGCACCCAGCACATTTAATTATTAATGTCAAATGTATTTATTTTAAGTTTCAAGTTGTTTTCATTGTCATTTTTATGTAGGATGGCTCGAATCAAGTTTGCATCGGACTTTGATAAATCTGTTCTTTTAAATAACTTTGAAAATCGATGCTGGATTCAAGTTGGTCCAGAAGATGACTGGAATTTTTACTGGTACATATTTTTGAATGATAAGTCAAATTACACCGCTAAAATAAATATATAATAAATTAAGTCATCAAAAATTTATTGTAAGAAAAAATTAATTTGATATAAAGCTTTTACAAGAAAATTATGTATAACTAATATAAAAGCCCAGGTCACTCATTCTGTAACGCTAAGGGACATAATCAGCATATTTTTAAAAAATTGAAAATATACACGTAAAATCCTAATCATTTTGGTTTCGATATTAACAGTGTGTTTGCGTTTCTCACTGTAAAATATTATATGACGTCATTGTTTTAGCTTATATTTTAATTTTGGAAAGCGGAACGATGTAAAAAGAGCCGTTAAGAGTTAAAAATGTGAGCTACGCCATGGGTATACATCAGATGTGTCCATGTTAATGATTTATTTTCAACATATATTTGAGGATTTATAATTGTAAAATGTTGTATATAGAGAAATTTTGTGAAAAATAAATCATTCTAATGAACAAAAATAAATTTAATTATTCATTCTTTTTATTGAACTCATTCACAATTTTTGGTTGTCGGACACACTGATTCGAACGTATGCAATGACATTCAAGTAAGTTACTTGGGCTTTTGAAAAAAGTGGGCACCGTAGGCGCCCCAGTACAACCTAGTTTTTATAATAAATCAATAGATTTAAGAATTAAAAAATTCTTTTTTCTCCAAGCCTTACTCAATTTTAAATCAATTGTTAATATCTTTGTAAACACACATTTTCAGTTATTATTACATGCAACTATCAGGAATTTTTAATACCATTTGATTAATTCAACAATACAAGCATTTAATTTCCATTTTAAAATGAAAAATTGCCTTATATTTTTTAAATATTTCTTTTAGGGCTGGAGTTCACAATATTAGGAATGTTTTTAGTGTTGAAAGTGGTTTTAGATTACAGGATGACCAGTAAGTGTACAAATATAGAGAGTAATTTTCCTTTAAATTAGGGCACTTAGAATTTTGTTAACTATATTGCTAAAATATTCAGCTTAGAAGATTATATACCACAATGTCTTGTCTTGTTATTCTGACTTGATGTCTGTAAATATCATTGGTATTTGTAATAAAATCTTTAATTGCCAACTGGATTAATGTTATTGTATTAGAATCAAGAATTTATGTTCTTTATAACTAGTTACAATAAATACAAATTCTAAAGCCCCTCGTTTTTGTCAGTAAAGGCCAAAAATGGAATCATCTACTCATAAGCAAATTACCCTCACTTTTCACCTTAAACATTGAATAAAACTTGGCTTTGAAATGAGATAATAGTTGCCAGTCCACTTTCTGACTGGTGAATAAGGCCACTGTGCTAAGATCTATTGATTAATAGATCTATAAAAGCCTCAGATCTATAGTAGGTAAAAGAGAAACAATGTCGAAGAAGAAAGAAACATGAAAATCTTAGATCACATGGATGTTCTAAAAATTAGTTGTTTTTTTTTACTCATTCTAGCTGCCTGCTAGACTTAGTTGACCCAACATCAAATTTAACACAGCAATTCTAACATTTAATTATTGTTGCCTAATATTAAGTGCTGCTGATATTTACAAACATGTTGCCTTATTTTTGTTCTTGACAATGACATTTTGAATTCAAGTTACATGTACTTATATTTTGTATGCTAATATTTTTATATCAAGTTTCCATTCTGTGACAGATTCAATGTTTAAAATATTTTGACTTAAAATAAACAATTTCTTCCATTCAACAGAGTCATAAATCATTTTCCTAATCATGTTGAACTGACAAGAAAAGATTTAATGGTAAAAAATATCAAGAGGTATAGAAAAGATCTTGAAAAAGAAGGGAGTCCTGTAGCTGAAAAGGATGAAATGGGACGCTTTGTACATTTGGGTTTGTGAAAATAATAGAAGGCATATTGTTAAGAGCATAATATTAAAATAATTTTCAATAAGTCGTAACTAAAATTTGCTGAATTATTCAGACTGTAAAGGTTTGTAAAAATATATGTACATGCATTAAAATAATTTTATTTAAATCAATTGTGCTGTTATTAAAATACATAGATTATAATTTTGATAAGAATAATTATTCTAGGTATTATTTTGATAAGTTAAAATTACATCTGATTTGATTATATTTTGATAACCGTTACATACTTTTTGTCACTACAGAAATGGTATCCAGAAATCTTTTACCACTTAATAAAAATAATCTGGTCATAATTCTAAGTGTTTAAATTATTATTCCTATGCAACTAAAAATGTCTGTGTAAAAAATGATTTCAACATTTTCCCTCAGAAAATATTTTTTTCCATTCAAATTTATCTAATAAGTCTTCTTAAAATTCCTTTTTGTAGATTATTTTGTTGAATATTATAAAAAATGATATCAAATTTTTACAGATTTCATCCCACAGACTTTTATGTTACCCGCTGATTACAATCTTTTTGTTGAGGAGTTTAGAAAGAATCCAAACACAACCTGGATAATGAAACCTTGTGGCAAAGGTGGGTTTAAAAAGATTGAAAAAGTATTAAACATCAGTTCTCTTAAACTTAAATATGGAATTTTAATTTAGATTCACTATACATTTTTATAATTATCAGGGCATTAGTCTTGAAGAGTTCAAAACTCTATTTCTTATCTGTGTTACAACATGAATCACACTTACATTTTGTAATTATAACTTATTCTTTTCACAGCTCGGGGCATTGGCATATTTCTAGTTAACAAATTATCACAACTGAAGAAGTGGTCCAGAGATGGGAAAGGCAACTCGTAAGTGTTTGTATTAATGTATTTGAATTCCGACCTTTATGTTTATTTAATAAAAAGATATAACTTGATGATATCTATATCACAGTTTCTCATTTTGGCTTGGCATCCTCTAAAATATTTCAAAAGTTCATTGAATGTGAGTCAAATAGCAAATCCAACATAATAGCACACTTAAATTTAAAATTACTTGGTTAATTTACTGGTTGCTGTCAAAGTTAAATTGTTTAAATACATAGCAGAAGTAATAGATAACAGTTTTTCTACATCTTCAGCTTTACGCCCCCAACAGCCAAAGAGACATATGTCATTTCAAAATACATTGATAACCCTCTTCTGATTGGAGGAAAAAAGTTTGATCTCCGTCTCTATGTTCTAGTCACCTCTTTTAGACCTCTCAAGTGTTACATGTAAGTAACAAACTAAATTTGAAAGAAGATATTTCAAGGGACTCAAGAGAGCTTATATTTTTCATTACTTTTTCAATACACAGAAAATTTCACTTAGTGATTCTGTAAGCTTTGTAAGAAGTAATTATTTTCTGCTGCAAGTTTTGGCAATGTTTGACTTGCATCTTTTGGAATTATTGGGTGTTTAAAAAGACCTGGACAGAAATAAAGTCTACAATAGTTTAAAATATTATATGTTCTCTTTAAAGGTATCGTCTAGGATTCTGTAGATTTTGCACTGTGAAGTACAATGCCAGCTTGAATGAACTGGACAACATGTTTGTACACCTGACCAATGTCTCCATTCAAAAGCAAGGGGTGAGAATTTTAACCATTTAATTTTATTAAAAAATGTGTACAGTTAAATAAAACTCTTAACTTTTGTATAGTATGTTCCACCTAGAACACACACTACACAAACCATATTATTAAACTTTTTCACATCCCAAAACACTTTTCTTGCTTCACAAGGATGTTTGTCTCCAGGCATTTTCCATACCTCAAATGTATTTTTCAACCCTATTCCTATTCAATCTCTGGAAAATTTCTATGAAATTTTTTTCTTAATATCCTTCTTATTTAATGGTAATTCAACACTTATGACAAACTGTATTCCATAAATACATTAAAAATAAAACAATATTTTAACAAATGCAACACAGAATATTATCTTGCCATTAGGTTTTGTCAAATTAGAGGATTATATCATCACCTTGTTTCCAGGAAGATTACAATGCAATTCACGGAGGTAAATGGACAACACAAAATCTACGACTCTTCCTTGAGAGCACCCGAGGGAAGGAAGTGTCAGACAAACTTTTTGATGAAATTAATTGGCTGACGGTTCATTCCTTGAAGGCTGTGGCTGTAAGCAAAGTGCATGGGGAATTTTATGTTTAGTTTTATGTGAATTTTTGAACCATTGATAAATAAACCTTGCTGCTACTTGTTAATGTGGATATCTATCATAAAAGACTCCAGGATGCTCTAAATTTTTAAGAATCTTAAGTAGTGAAACAATATTTTTGTGTGTGGTTACATGATCTATCATCTTGTGAAATTTTTACATATTTTTGGTTCACTAAAGTCTTTAGTGCTGACCAATGTTGAATTTGAAATAAGCTAACATAACATAGAGGGTAACACTGATAATACATACTATATAGTTCTTACGTATAACTCTTAATGATAACAAGACTAAAAAAAATATAAGAACAATATTTTTTAAGTATTATTTTCTTAGCCTCCTTACCAGCTTTTGGGACCCGAAGGCAATGTGAATTTAATTTGGTTCTTTCTGTTCAGAAGACACAGATTATACAACTTTTCCATAATTGATCAATACAACAATCTGATGGGTTATTTGATATCTGATTAAAGAACCAAAAAATTCTCAATTTGATCTGTACAGCCTATCTGCAAACTACAGAATCATTTGCAATATTCTACAGGGTGTGGTTTCCAATGACAGACATTGCTTTGAATGTTATGGGTAAGAGTAAGAAATCAATTATCGATTGCATCCTAGCTTAAACATTTTATTGAAGAATTTCATTTGTAGATTGTATCCCTTTCAATGATAATTAAAGCCTGTATAATTATAATTTTCAAAGCTACATAGACATTTGGTAAAATTTAACTAAATGTTTCTAAATCTTAAGATATTTCAAGTAATTAGAAAATGAAAAT
Source organism: Ampullaceana balthica (assembly GCA_944989445.1). Taxonomy (NCBI): domain Eukaryota; kingdom Metazoa; phylum Mollusca; class Gastropoda; family Lymnaeidae; genus Ampullaceana; species Ampullaceana balthica. Next base: position 115,717 of record CALYLW010001256.1, on the reverse strand, counting down.
GTATGTTTTTTTCAATGATAGTTTAAAAAAAAATCTCTGCAGTTATGACATCATCATTGATGATAATCTCAAACCTTGGCTTATTGAAGTAAGTTTTTTATACTCTCTACCCATACTCTTATCCCTTGCAAAATAATTATTTAACTGCTTTGATTTGTAAATTAAAAAATATTGCATTGTTTAATTTTTTTAACAATTTTAATTTTGCAAGTTGTGTTTGACAGGTGAATGCTTCCCCATCCTTGTCTGCCACAACATCCAGTGACAGGATTATGAAGTACAGGCTGATTTCAGATGTCATTAATATAGTGATACCTCCTGGTGAATTACCAGAGTAAGTTCTGAAAGCTTTTAATTTTTTTGGTTTATTTTATAAAAAATAATAATAGGAGGCTGAAGTGGTTTGGACTTTTGGATTAATTATTAATCTGATCATGTTATTCTAAATTCTACTATTGACTAAGAGTGGTCAAGTGGCATGCGCTCTCGGCTGGCGTACCGATGGTCACGGGTTCGAATCCAAGTGAAAGCAAGGATTTGTTTCCGGGGCCTAGGGCCTCCCTGAGTCCACTCGGAATGGGTACCTAACACATGTTAGGGAAATAAAGGCGGCTGGGTAATGCGTGGAACCCTTATAGCCGTGGCATGTGAACGCTGCATCACTTGCCAACAGACCGGCATTAATCTCCTGTATAGAAGGAGCGTCTGTATAGATAAGACAAGACTATGTCAAGGAATAAAACGATCAACTTTTATAGGTTTCATCATCATTTGTCTTTTAGTTTTAGGCTCCCTGAGGAACATTGGGCCTCAGTCAAAGCCTTCCTTTTTTTACAGTTTCCTGCCAAGTGTTCCCAGGTGCTCCTTAGCTACTCTCTCGGCCTCATCCAATATGCTACTCAAAGAAAGTATGATTTATTTAATGTTTCTAATTTCACAGTTTGAAACCAGAATTCAAAAGCGATGGGACAACCCACTGAGATTTGGCTACATGAAACACATTGTCATAAAAATAGTGAATCGAAATGAATTAATTAAATGTATTTACGTCACTATTTATGTTTCAGCGTAAGGTGGGGCAAGATTCCTGACAAGGAGAACTATGGCCATTTTGATTTATTGTAAGTCTTTTTGAAAACTGATTCTGTAGCTTCCATCTATTTTTATTTATGAGAGCTGATCAAGATAAAATGTGATGGAATGGAGAAATTACCAATCCTTGTCCCTGGCATAAGCATAAGATATTTTTATTTTTATATATACACATGTTATATATATATATATTAATATATATATTCATTTAAAAAAGTTGAACAATTCCTTTTTAGTTTAAAGTTTGGGTCTGGTAGAAAGATTACAATTATAACCATGTCATGATAAAATGCAGACAAATTATTCATCTGAAAATTAAAAAAAACCCGTAAAAAACCAAGTTTTTGACTATAAATCCTTTATGTACGAGAAGTAACTAAAAGAATGTTCATTAAAATACCATCCAAAAATACAAAATTGTAGTTGTGTCGTAAAACATGTTTAATATAATGCGCACCGATCAGGAATATGTTTATAAAAAGTGTTGTCAATAAAATGCGCACCTTATTCCGCGACAGAAAGGTTGTTCAATATAATACGCACCGCGACGCTCTATCTCAAAAAATAAAATGTTACATAGGAATAAATAAAATAATCTAAAAATTCAATAATTTAATTACGGTACATGCGATCGATCTGAAATTTTGATACATAGTTTTTATCATCGCCACAAAACTGCCTGCAAACTTTCAGCTCGCTAGCTTACGAGGAAGTGGGTTAAAAATCTATCCAAAGTTTTGGCGACCGACAAGCAATCAAGGGTTCAACCAGACACCACGAGTTAATATAAAGGATTTAAAGAAAGGTAGATGCCTGAAGATCTGCCACTCTGATGAGGTTCAGTTATTCATTTATTAGTATCTTGAAATTTGACCTTTCGGTGACTGATTTATTTTACTTGAATAATTAAATAATAGTATCAGGTTTGGTGTAGAAGAAGAAATTGGTTACAGAAAGGTAAAAAAAACCACCACTGGCACCTTTTGGTTAATTTGTAAATGAAATGAAAAAAAAACAAAAACAAAAAAAACCTTTATAATCTCAGTAAATTTATTTGTTAAATTCAAGATCAATTGCCTCAGTGTTCTGCATATGGCACTGAGGATGGCTACTAAATAACATGGCTATATCCCTTTTTCCCAGATATGATGAAGAGTTAGCAAACTTGGACTTAAACAATCCAGACTTACGTGCCAAGGCTGGGGCGATGAACTCTGCCATGAGAGGTAACCCAAGGGATGTTCGCAAGGGATCTCAAGCAACATGGAAATGAATTATCTACCTTTGATTAAGATCTCAATAATTTAATGAACAGTGTTGTCTTTACTCTGGTCAGGCCAGTGAAAATCATTTAGGAAAGTATATTTTGGGCCACATGAAAATGTTTTAATTGGACCAAGGAAACCAGTTTGGTTATTTAACACATTTACCATATGAAAAAAACTATTTAGACATTTTCTTAAAGATTAGTACTGCCACGAGAATGAAAAAATAAAATGATGTGTTGCATCTGGGTCAAGAAAGCAAGCCTGTGCCTAGGCCAAAACTTGTTTACAGCTTTGGGTAATGCAATATTTACAAACACATTGCTAATACATTTTATATAAGCTGAAATTCAGTGTTTGCAACAACGTTTTATGAAAAAAACCTTCTATAACTAGAATTGCATACACCAGTTTTCCATCTGAGAAATAACAATACCTGTTTATGGTTGAACGTTGACTGGTAAAACTATTTCGTTCTTTACTGTGTCTATGCTCTTGGCTCAGTAATATATCATGAAAAGGGCATAATCAGTGCTATGGCAGCCAAAGATTGGACTAAATATGCATAGATATGATCTCAGACCTATGACAGCATCAGGACCACAGCATAAGTGAATAGAGAAATTGAAATTTTTTGCTTAGGATTTCTTCTTTGAAGTTTAAAATTGGCTCTAAATTATAATAATCGGCATCCTTCTGTCTCCCGGGACAAAGGTGCATCACCGTTGAGTTGGTTTGCATTTCCTCAAGTGGCTGTGCAGTCCTATCCTGGCTCTAAATTAACCCTAATAAGAAATCAATTTAATTTATTATATAAATGTACTTTTTTTTTGCCCTCTTTTGTGTACAGCTGTGATCAATATTTCTCTGATTGTTAGTTTAATAATAAAGCTCAAATTTATTGTTTTCATAACATAATTTGTTTGTGTATTTTGTATCTTAATGGCATAGAAATATTCACCACACAGCAAGTAACCATACATGTCTTAGCCGTTAGCCATCAGGTTATTTTGTCTGCTGTACTTAAAATACCAAGGTAGGAAAAGGGATTCTTTCCTTAAAAGGCAAAGACACTTTCCAATATTTACTGAACATTTATAGAGGCCTTGAATATATATTTCCACATCCCTCTCTTTTTTTCTTTCTCTCTCTCTCTCTCTCTGTGTATGTGTGTCTTTCGTGAACTATTGCTCCGTCTCTCTCTTAATTAAAAAAAAATTACCCTTTATGTTTGTTGTGTAATCTAAGCAAATGTTAATCAACTAATAAACTATAAATAAAAGAGTTATAGCACATTGAAATTTATATGGGTTGGAGTGACAGAACTAAGTAAATCTGAAATTGAAAAGTAAAATGTAATAGTTATTTATTAATAACTGATTATAAAAATAAATTTAAAATTAACTCATCGTTTTAACAATATTTTAATAATGTATCGGCTTATCTCCCTTAAATATCATTTTCTACATCTCAAATTAAAAATTCTTTGTTTCATAATTCCTATTTAATTTATGTTATTTTATTCCACCGAAATGTCTAAATTTAAATATATCTGTGGTGAAATACAATGCTGGACATTACAATATTAAAATTGTTCAGGGCCTTTAAAAAAAAAGAGATCTGGTCCATACGTAAATACGTTTTTTTTACTGAAACAAGTAAATTCATTAACTTGGAATTTCACACTTTGATTTAGGTATAATACTTGCACATTATATCTATTACTTTTTCTTTCTTTTTAGATTAACATCTGAAATTATAATAATGGTTTATATTTTCAAAACTTACCTGTCTGTTTTCATTTTTGAAATAATGTTTTAATTTTTAAAAAAAAATAATTGTTGATAATAAAGTATGAAGATTCACTTGGCCAAGAAAAAATGGAATAGAGAGCAAAACAAAAAAATGAATTATTTTTTTTAATGATCTTTTATTTTTAGTTTGTATTTCTGGTGCAGGCAAGCACCAACATTATAAAATAAATGAATAAATAAATTGTATAAATACAGGAATGAGATTCATGGTAAATCAGTTAATTTATTATTTTAATGTCCATAACTGTCAGCTGGTTATAACACATTATATACAAAATAATTCTAAATCTTACCCTACTAGCGCCTTCTTGTTAGAGTAATTGAGTAAAACTGGTTATCTTGGATATGTCTTTTGTTAAAAAATGATTTTACTGAACATACTACAACAATGATCACAGTAGAGATAGTGACAATTAACTGTTTGAAGTTTTTTAAAACCAATAATGGTTTGATAAGCTATGGTTGATAGCATGGGTGTATGACGTAGAGCCAAATTGATGGAAGGGTTTAATGGCTGGGTGGGAAATTGGCTTTGTGGAGTAAACGGATATTTGTGAAAATGGTATTATGCAATTTTCTCTTTAAGCTGTGCGGCAGCGCTGCCGCGCAGGTGTCTGTCCGATTTGCCATACAGCTGTTAAGAATTGCAGCGCAGCAAATTTTGTAAAATATTGCACAAAAAATGGATGCTGGGCAAGTTTGCACACGAGTTGTCCTACTTTGCATACGGACCGACGAATCTTAGAGGGAACATTGGTGTTATGGCTATATGAGAAAATAAATGGTGTTATGGCTAGATGAGGTAATGGTGTTATGGCTAGATGAGAAAATGGTGTAATGACTAGATGAGGAAATGGTGTTATGGCTAGATGAGAAAATGGTGAAATGGCAAGATGAGAAAATGGTGTTATAGCTAGATGAGAAAATGGTATTATGACTAGATGAGAAAATGGTGTTATGGGTAGATGAGAAAATGGTGTTATGGCTAGATGAGAAAATGGTGTAATGGGTAGATGAGAAAATGGTATTATGACTAGATGAGAAAATGATGTTAGTATGGCTAGATGAGAAAATGATGTTTTTATGGCTAGATGAGAAAATGATGTTATGACTAGATGAGAAAATGGTTTAATGGCAAGATGAGAAAATGGTGTTTTTACTAGATGATAAAATGGTTTTATGACTAGATGAGAAAATGATGTTATTATGGCTAGATGAGAAAATGATGTTATCATGGCTAGATGAGAAAATGATGTTATTATGGCTAGATGAGAAAATGATGTTATTATGGCTAGATGAGAAAATGATGTTATTATGGCTAGATGAGAAAATGGTGTTTTTACTAGATGTGAAAATCTCTATAAAAATCTGCAAAAGAAAGATAAAGTAATCTGATGTTTTCTAGCTGATGGGTAGAGGATAGAGCTACGACAGGGGCACTTGTTATCTAGGGGAGCTAACCCATGTACAGCTAACTGCCTACAAGATTGTCTTGGATTGGAATGTTTGGCGGCAAGACGGGCGCTAGTCGTAAGACAAAGATATTTTAACGTGTATTTCAATCTGGTCTTATAGTTATATGGCGTCTGATGGACATTTCCTTTCACGTAAATAGATTATTTCTGGCGTGTGACTCACGAAGAAATGATGACACACTCCTGTTACCAGTTTAACTTTTCATCTCCAGAACCTGTCATTTTACGACCCGTGTCAATCACCGCTTTACGTCAAGATCACTTTATTACAGTCGGGCGCTGTGTAATGAATTTTTTATATCACATTCGCGTTTAATGCATTATTAAAATTTAAAACATTTAATCGGATTTAAAGAAGTTTTATTGAAAAATACATGGCAAATGAGATCACTTTTAGTAAAAACTTTTTTTAAAAAGGAGTTACAAAATTAACTTGAAAGATAAGTTAGCATTATTTATTTCATTGAATATTTTTCAAGGAAAGTATTTATTAGTACAGACATAGAAGAGTGAACTGAGGTAAGTGAACTTGCAAAAAATTTATACCAACTACCCTTAGGGGCCGTAACTTGTCCCGTGTTTGTATTGTGTCAAGAGTTATCATTACTGGCATATTACAGATGCCCCTTCTATACAGAATATCATTGCAGAAGACATTTTTCAAGATGATTATGAAGACAGTATGGCAGGTTTCCAGCACCTTGCTGGCAAAAGGTTTCTTATCTTATCTTATCTCATCTTCTCTTATCTATCATATCTTATCTATTACACACGCTCTTTCTATACAGAAGGAGGTTATAGCGAGATGAGAAAATGGTATCATGAATAAATGTACGAATCTCTATAAAAAAAGCAGCAATAAAAATAAAAATAATCTGAAATTTTCGGAATAAAATAATCTGAAAAAAGATTTCCAACGGTTCTGTCGCAAGATCGACTCTTCATTAAGACCTATGCCGGTAAATAATTTATAATTGCTTTAGAAATAATGACTTTTTAAAGTAAAATTTGCTCAACTGTCGTATTTTGTTTGGCAGTAGAATGGATGTCACTAAGATTATTGAAATTTTAAGAAATTACATTAGTTTCGCAGTGTACAAACTTCAAGCAAAGGGAAGACACCCAGCTGGAAGGAAATTATCACAAAATATTTGAGTTACCATTCTTCGTCCCGAAAATCTGGCTCGTGTGAGAGTAAACTAAACAAAGCAAAACACTTTAAAATCAGGAAACTGAACTGTTTTGGGCGTAAGGAACCGACAGAATAGTACACACATATAACGTAGCCATAAACTTGTTTTCTTACGGTTGTATACACTATTATACGCTTAAGCAGACCATTCAGGAGAAAAAAAGGAGAAGAGACGGGCCGAGAACTACATGGTGCCGAAACGTGGAAAAGATATCAAAGAAACTTGGCCTTCCACGGATGCTGGCGAGACTGGTCGAGGCAGTGGTGGATTAATCTAGCGCGGAGCCTCTGGCTGCAATTCCACCTGTGGCCCGTTTCAGCCCCTTTATTACACAATATAATAAGTTTGGGGACCCTTTAGCCTTAAATTATTGGGGGGGCCCCTGGCTTTATCCAAATCAGCCTCCCCCTTAATCCACCCTGGGCCCAGGATAGAGATTCTTGTATAACTTTGGTAATTGGCCTATATCCTTCTTTGACATACCTGGGGGATGCAGGAGAGACTGGCCCAGGATAGAGATTATTAGAGAACTCTTGTTGGCGGTTTTGTCAAAGAAGAACCACAGTTGTCGATGATGATCAGCTGATATTTTCCGAGGACAAAAAGGCAGACGAAGATCAATCGAATTGACTTGAGCAGGTGGGACAGCCAGGTGAGGCAGCCAGGTTGGGCAGGCAGTCATTACGTCAACAAAATGTAAGATAAGGGGGTGTAGAAGAAGTTTGACAAAAGGGACAAGGGTGGGGATAGGTCAATTCTTTTTTTTTGCCGCTCGACCATAGTTGAGGGCAAGGTGTTGGGGTAAAGAGGGGGGGGGGAGGGGGTAAAAATATCTAAAATTGTTGATATAACGCGTAAGGTACTGTGTTACACTGGGTAGCGAAGTCAATAGTGTGCTCGCCTCACAAGCTGAGGGGCATGGGATCGAGCCCACGCAAAGCCACAATATAAATTACACGCTAAAAAGAGTCCTCCGCTGACCCCTGGAAGGGAATTGGGGCACCCACCAAGTATAAACAAGCACCCGAGTAAGCTCTAATGGAAACATTAGGAATCCCTTACACCCTACGACCTTCGGTCATGGGATTTACTTATTTACTGTGTTATAGTTATTAGATAAAAAATTTGTTTTTGACATTTTGACTGTCTAGTCACATTGTATGTTATAAATCATCTTAATGACATAACAAATATATATATATATATATATATATATATATATATATATATATATATATATATATATATAAATACATTGTATATATTATTGTTTTTTTAAGAAGTTCGAATCACAGACAGAATAAATCCTTGTATAACCAGAAACAATTTAAATCATTTGTAAGAATCACGATCCTAAAAATTGTTTTCAAATGTTGCAGCTAGAAATAAAAAAACAAAAACAAAAAAAAACAAACAAACAAAAAAACAAACAAACAAACAAACAAACAAACAAAAACAAAAACAAACTTATATGTATTGGAAAAAGAACCTTATTAAGAATCAATTTTTTTAAACCGAGATATAAGTATAACGAGTATCAGTTACGATTTTTCACGCTGTTATAAATATTATAGTTTAAAGCCACCCACCACGGACACACGCGGATTCAAAACGTAAACATGCCCTTCCGTACAATGGTGGTGATTGCAAAGTCGTGTGCGGCAGTGCTGGTCCTAAATGTGGGTCCATTTGTTTCATCTGACTTGTGCGAAAGTTCGTTAACATACCAAACAAAAGCTAATAGCACTACGATAATAAAATAAAGTAAATCATGCTAAGTTTTGTTTTATTTTCGTTCTGCTGTTAGCCACTGTTTGCTTTCTTCTTTTTTTCTTCGCTGACGAAGGCTTTTTGTCGACATGCTCGTTGTTTGTGGCTTCCTGTCAGGCTCACGGATACCCTTTAAAGATTAAACAAAATTATGCACACTCTGATTGCCGGCCCACCCCACTGTAATTACGTTAATGTTATAAAATATAACAGCCCTAGTCACTCACTCACTGGTTCATTGGATGTGTAACGCTATGAAGTCATTGTTTGATCTTATATTTTAATAAAGGTGTGCATCGGGAGGTGCGCAAAATCATTATAAATTAAAGATTCTCGCAGTAAAAAAATATTATATGACATCATTGTTTTAGCTCATATTTTAATTTTGGAGAAGGGAACGATGTAAAAAAAGGATTTGAGGATTGTTAATTATAAAATACTTGTGTACATTTCAGGAAGTTTAATATTTCGCATTTATCAAACAAGGAAAAGTTAGTTGGGCTTTTGAAAAAAGTGGGCGCCGTTGCTACCCCAAAAAAAAGTGGGCGCTGAAAATGTTATTAACTTCTGTCCAAAAAAATGTTGATGCAGTTCCACAATACTACACACTGGTCACAATGATTTGACATGGAAAATAGATGAAGAAAAACAAACGTTTGGCGGGTCTCATCATGTCATTAAGGCACGCGATTTATACTGCAATATTCTGGGCAACTCTGCAAGGCCAAAGGTTAGGACATTCTCTAACTCCACCTATCGGAAATCATGAATTTTCCAAGGGTATAACTAGCTCCTCACCGTTGAAGGTTTCAAAATCATCTTAGTATATTGAAGAAAAAAAACATCCGGTCTTCTTATTATTTGGCGAAATATGTGAAATATTTTAACGTGAAAATAAATACTTTAAAATATTCACCAAAGACATTTTCCATCTAACATCCATTGCATCATTGAACTTATTACCCGCCAGCAGGCTGAGTCGTGAACTGTGGTCTGGAAACCTACATAATGGTCATCTTAAATCCCTGGACATTCGTCTGTCCAATTGTCTTGACCACTTTAAGAAAAAAGGTCACGTCCGTTGGAAAAAAAAAGTTTGGGGGTGCGGGGTGGGGAGGTATGGACGCAAGAAATTCTTCAGTAAGTTGAATGTTCGCACAAGGAAAGTTTGTGTTGAGTATTTGGACACTTTCACCAATAAAACCCATGAACATTTGACGTCTAGGATGACGTGGAGCAACAGGTCGTTTGTTCAAAGAAACCATAAACGATAGACGTCTGCGATGACGCTAGAGATAAAACCGGAAATAAGAAGAAGAAGACAAGTGCGGATACTGATATCAGACCACGTCACGTGGGATAAAAAAATCAGAAAATTTCTAGAGACAATAAATAAGATCACAGCAGTCAGAATCCATAGGTCACGTGCGATGACGTGTTCTATTAAAATGACAGATATCTGCTTGGAAGATATCTGAACAAAATATAGCTAGCATCAGCTCATAGCATAAAATAATTTTTTAAAAAAGAAAAAAAAATGTTGAGTCTGAAACTAAGAAACCTTTCTCCGTTTTCGTCACGTGTAAAGCTGCTGCAAAGACTGGTGTTTGTAAACGGGTGACCTTGACCCCGTGACCTGCCCGCCGTGCAGACACTCGTACGGCACAGAGGACTCCGAGTTGTAGTAGTCCAGCCCGTCGCTGGACATGCACCTGCAGTGGTCCTTCGTGGCGAACCTGACCCGGAGGCGGACCCCGTTCTTGTTCTCCTCCGTCACTGTCACCACGCTTGAGCCGCGCCCCAGGCGCTCCAGCGAGTTCCCGCTGTCGGAGTTGGAGACGTTGTTCGACACGATGTTGTCGCGGAGCCGGGACTTGGCGCAGATCTTCATCTCGTACACGGGCCTGTGGAGGTGGCCGTGGCCGCTGGACACGGACATGCAGAGCCCCGGGCTGCGGTAGCTGGGCGACCTCCGGATGAAATGTTCGTGCTGGGGGCAGAAGAGCTCCATGATCCCCCGTTTGATCTTGATGTTGAAGCAGCCGTAGATGAGCGGGTTGAAAGCACTCTGTATGAAGGTTATGGACTCCACCAGCGCCATGACCTCGTCGGGGACGCGGATCTTGTAGTTGCTGTAGATCCGGATCAGCGTCGTGACAAAGTACGGGGTCCAGCAGACGATGAACATCGCGATGATGGCAAACGTCATCTTCAGTGTTTTGATCTTGGCGCGCGGGAACGTGGACTTGCTCCGCGGGCACTGGGACCTCCGCAGCGAGCAGTTGTTGTTCTGGGTGTTCTGCACCACCCGGCTCGCCTTGGACACCACGCAGACGATGCTGATGTAGCAGAAGGAGATGAGGATCACTGGAATGACGAACACGTAACTGGTCAGAAACGAAAAGTACAACATCCGCTGCCACAGCGCCGTGTAGCCTTTCGTCTCGCACTTGGTCACCACACGACCGTCTACGTTCCCCTCGACCTGAACGAAGATGAGAAGCTGCGGGATGGCGAGGATGAAGGCCAGGACCCACGAGACGGCGATGAACTTTTTGGCCCTCGCCGTCGTCGCTCGGTACTTGAGCGGCTTGCAGATGGCCAGGTAGCGGTCGAAGCTCATGGACGTGAGGATGAAGGTGGTGCTTGCCAGGGTGACGCACTGAAAGTAGGGCAAGATCTTGCAGAGCGCGGGGCCCAGGACCCACTTCCCGAAGGCGACGAACAGGATCTCGGTGGTCATCGTGCAGAAGCAGACGGTGAGGTCGCCGATGGCCAGGTGGATGATGAAGATGTTGACGCGGCTGTTCCGCTTCCGGTACCGGCTGCAGGTGAGCATCATGATGATGATGGCGTTGCCGAAGAGCGTGAACACCATGATGAAGACGATGATCGTCACGCGCTGGATAACGGCCGGCTGCCAGATGACGTCATCGTAGTGGCTGCAGTTTCCGGAAGTCGTGCAGTTGACCGCCCCCAGGAGGCTTGTCGCTGCGGTCGCCGTCGTCACGGTGGTGGAGGGCGGAGGTGTGAAGAGTGCCGCCGTGCCGCTGCTCACGATCGTAGAGTGAGGGAATGACGGCATATTTTTAAAAAAAAATTTAATCCAAGGCACACGTGTCAGTCAGTTCTCGAGCCTATTCCGGTGTGCCGCCGTCCGTTGGCGAACACCAGCCATTTTGACACGCTGAGAAATATCATTGTACGCGGAGGTCTCTGTTAGAGTTCTCCGACATCTGCAGTGTGACGAGAGCTGTCCGCTCTTGGCAGTTTCACAAGTTGTGAGGTCGTCACTGAGCGGGGATAACCCCCCGATGACGTCAGTCAAGCCACGCGGACGTTGTTGATGGCATTCGTTCGGTGATAAATAACTCAAGGAAGATTATCTCCTCACCGAAAAAAACAGAGGATGGCCTTGGCTTGACCTGACCTTGCACGTCAAGGTGAGACGACCGGTGAGCTTGTCGCCTGTCTAATTTATTACAGATTATGGGATGTCATAAAAATAAACCAGACAGGATAAATTGTTACGTATTAATAATTATTGTCATCACAGGAATGGGCTCACATCGGTGTGGCGGGGGGAGGAGGCGGGTGGAGTGGTCACCACAGGGTTGCCAGAATATCGCCAACTTGATTCCTGCTGATCCTGTTTGTGCGGCAGAACATACACCATAAATAAGAGCCGAATGACATCGACTCTCTCACACTCTCTGTCTCGGGGGCTGAGGGCTCGCTCAATGTGTGTGATCCAACATGGCCGTTATCTGTGGACGAGTAAAAATAAAACAACATGGAGTCAGTTACAAAAGATAAATAGATGTGTCACTTTTAACAATAACAATGACATTAGAGGGCCGAGAACCCACTTGTGTAAAGAACAACAATCTTACACCTCGCTAATAAATTTTCAGATAATTTAGTTTGGAAAGTTATAACACAACAACAATAGACCAGAGCTGTTAACTCCTGGGAAATTTCCCAAATCGTGGGAATTTTTTTTGAAAGCCAAATTAGGCAAATTTATAGAAATTGGAATTTATGAGGATTTGGCCTTAAATATGGGAATGTTGGAGATTGCTTCGCCAACAGAATTTAATGCAATTGGGAATTTTTAGTCTAACAGCACTGGAATAGACATCGCTAATAAATTTTCAGATAATTTTAATTTGGAAAGTTATAAAGCTCAAATCTTTTTAGTTTCATTACATTTTTCTATTTCTCCGTTGAGTAATGCCTTTTGCCGAAACGTTCACTGTTCTGTGACGTCCTGTCAGGCTTAAACATACCTTGTTTAAAAAACATTTTTTAAAAAAATATCTAAAAGCCTCATCGAAGTCTCTCGCATATTTTATCCTTAACAAATCTTACACATCGCTAAAAATAATTTCAGATCACATAGTTTGGAAAGTTGCACAACAACAAGAAGACGCCTCACTGATAAATTATCAAATAAGATAAGATAAGATAAGATAAGATAATTTAGTTTGGAAAGTCATTAAGCAACAAAACCGCAACTTGCTAATAAAACACCAGATACTTTTTTATCGAGAAGTTATAAAAATATAAACCTGACGTAATAGAATATTGGTATTTACGAGTAACTCAACCGTTGACAATGCTCATCGATTCGAATAAATCTCAACGCCACCATTGCCCACCACTAACCAACACGAATGTCGAGGCTGAGGTGAGTGCAGAAAAGCTTGATTACGTCATGGTAAAAATTGTTATCGTCATTGAGGCATTCGTCCCGTATTAAAGGAAAAAAAAATCCATAAACATGTAATGCTTTTTTAAAGCAGCAAATCAAAGACATTGGTTGCTATGGAAACAAGACAGTAGAGCACTGTAGGGTTTTGTTTTTCTTTTCAAACAAATTCCTCCCCCCTCCCCCTTCCACACTTTTACACAATTCCCAAATCTTTATTCATGTCTGCCAGGAAACTGGGGAGATAGATCATACCCACGTGATCATTAGCTAAGAGTGCTGAAACCTGGGTCAGAGGCCCACCTATCAGGACAGTAGGTATTGTCAAAGCTTAAAGTTAACAAAATTTGAATATTCGCTAAATTTTTGATTGATTTCTCAATCCAATCACAATCTTCTAAAAAAAATCTTTCCACCCTTCGAAGCGCCCTGCCAGATGGAATGAGAGTTACGTGTTTTAAAAGTTGGAATTCTTTCACAGTGATTGGTGATTGTTTGATTGTTTGTTCTCCAAAATATTTAATTTATTAAAAATTATTTTCTTTCTTTTTTATGCTCAGAGAAAAATTTCCTTTGCGAATAAACATAAAATTTCCCTTATAGAGCGACGACCGGGTTTTTATCGAATTTATGTCCTCCACATTTGTTTTTGTTTGTTCGCCGGGGAAGGCTCTTCGACGACACACGTTTTGTTTGTTTGTTTTTTTGGCGTCCTGTTTGGCTCATGCATAACCTTTCAAATATATTTATATATTTTCTTCTCCCTAGCCTGATTGCGGTCTCAACCCACTTATAACCTTTGTGTTCAAAACACTGATACCCATGTGTACGCACAGAGGGACAAACGAGTCTCGGTTCGCAAGGTATTTTATATTAACCACAGTACACATCGGCTCATCTCAAAACTCTTGTGGGCTTCCCTTATTCAGGCTGTTGTGCGGCTGCATGATCGTGTAAGAGCAGGTTTTAAGATCATCTGAGCTATTGGAAACGGGTTTTTTGAGGGTTAGGGGCCGTCCATAAAGTGCGTCACGCTCCGAGGGGAGGGAGGGGGTGTACGAAAGTGTGACACTTTGTGACAGGGGGTTGTGGGGGGTGTCAGGCCATGTGTGATGTCACACATTAATTATTATTATTTTTTTTCTAATTTATGTATATTTTTTAGTAGTATTTAAATAGCTTAAAAAATAATTTTCAAAAATTTGGTGAAACATTAGAATTAGTTTTACGTCAAAATAGCATGAAATGCGTATCTCCTGAATGTGTTGTTCATAAATCTGAATTGGATGCAGCAGGACAGATATCGAAGGATCACGAATGGTTTGACAATCATGTTCGCACCAGCCAATATTTCACTCAAATTGTTAAATATCAGGACATGAAATGTTGCGATAAAGCACGAAGCTCATATTTCAACGTTTTACCTTCAAGATTCTTCCCCCCTCCAATCCCAATCAACCAAACAATTGATGGACTCAAAGCTTCAGAAAGAGCAGATGCAGATTCTCATAAATTTCCTTCCTTGTTTGAAACACAAACTCTCAAATTTGATGACATTATGCAGAGATCAACAGGAGTTTTCAAAGTACAATCATATGATCTTTATTGTCCATCTTTGCAGAACAGCTTATTTGATCGACTTTGCAAAATATGTCACTTATTTTTTGTCTCACAAACAATGTTGAATTAACATTCAGGACAACACAGAGCTCGGGCTCAGGAGAATGTGCCCCACCCAAACTGTTCAAGAATCAACTCAGATAAAAATGCACAAGAGAAAATGCACATACAGAGGCTGAGTGGCTAGATGAGGACAAGTTGATTTGTCTGCAATTATCCTACCAGGAAACGATGATTGTGAAAGATTGAGGTCATTCGTAACTATGGATCAACACTTCACTTCACCATTGTAAGATGATGTCCAGTGAATATTTTTGAATGAAAAATAGGACCACAATGAACAGATTCAATATAGCGCTAGAGTTGGTCACATAATTTGTCAATCAAGTCTTTTTAATAAAAAGTCAAATTGTTTTGTTTACTTTTATTATTTAATCACTGGTTGAGGTCAAGTTTCGCTAATCTACTTCTTATCCTGTGTCAATAGAATGCATAATCGGAAGATTATCTGAAACTTGACCTCTGACCTCACCCATTGTAAATGAAAAGTTAGCAGCTAAATGATGTCAGCTATAATTGTAATGTCTAATTTTTTCAAATTTTGTTTTCAAATTTGATCTAGATTGAGGAACTGTTTCACTGAATAACTGTGACAACTGTTGACAATTAACTATTCTGGTATTAAAGTCATTTTAATAATCTGATAGTTTTTTTAGTGGGGGTGTACGGGATTTTGGCTCCAGCTCCGCCTAATCCGGAATCCAGCTATTGTTAAAAATCCGGCTCCGGCTTTGGCTCAGGCAGGATTTCACTTCATAAATCCGGCTGGCGGTAACTCCCAAATTTATATATATATATATTCATAATGGCGCCGGCAAAGCTGGAATCCGGCCATTTTAACAAATCTGATTCCGGCTACAGCCGGATTTCACTTAAAAAATCCGACCAAATTCAGCTCCGGCCGGATTTCAAAATTTTGAATCTGATACATCCCTACTTTTAAGTGGAAATTTTATATTTTAATACAGTTTAATAGTGAAGTGTATTTTAAGTATTAAATTAAATATTTTAATTAGGTGTAATTAATTTTTTTTTCAAAAGTGTGACGTACTTTAGAGAGGGGGGGGGTCCCGAGATTTGTGACTGTTTGTGACGGGGGAGGGGGTAAAAGGGTCAAAAATAGCGTGACGTACTTTATGGACGGCCCCATAGCTATTCATCACGATGATTAATTCAATGCACGTCTGTACACTTTGCACTTATATATTGTATATACTTTTTTAATGACGTGCTAATGTGCGTTGTGAGTAGACACCCGTCTGTGTGTGGGTGTGTGATTGATTGCGAATCTATAAATCAATAATTATCGATTCGATCACAGCCAGCTCAAGACCTAATCGATAACTCAGGACACGAATGTTATACCCTGCAAGTCAATGGCGTCATCGACTCTGGGCGTCACCGGAGTCGACCCATCACCATCGGCAGCAGCCCCACGCCACTGGGCTTGCCGCTATGCAAAAAAAAAGACAGGTCGAAATCCAGGACTTTGTCTTAAGTACTCCATCAACCTGCCAGGTATCATAGTACAAATGTCAGGATTAGGTTTGTAGTAGAAAATTCAGGACAAGGCATCCGGGGAAAACCCCAGGACGAGGTATATTTTACACAATTCAGGTCCTCTGTATTTTACACTGTCCATGAAAAACTGCGTTAAAGTGTACACATGTCAGGATCATGCATACGTTGTACACAATCAACCAATAGCCAGGTATTTAGTAAAAATCTTAGAAGCAGTTAGTCTGTACACAATTAAGGACCGTCGTTTATAGTACACTATCCAGAACCACGTATGTTGAACTAATTCTTAGGACAAGGTATTTTGTACAAAATCCAGAACCAGGTATTGAGTACAAATGATCAGGATCAGATATTTTTAACACAATCCTAAACCAAGTATTAAGTAAAAAAATTATGAAGAAACAGGTCCAAGCCTACACTAAGTAAACCCAGCACCAGGTTCATAGTTACATTTCATGTTCTAAGTTAACCGCACTAATCCAAAGCTGAGATATTCGGTAAAAACCAAAAGTTGTGTCCGTGTCATTGGTTCACAAACTTAGCTCCAGGTGTACAACCATGCAGAGTGCCCTCACCGAATTACTCAGTGCGGTCATGCATATTTTAAACTTCTGGTAGAATCAGCCAAATGATTAAACCCAACCAAGTGCACGTTACTGCTTTAGGGCTATTCCCATTGTCAGGCAGGTCTTAGAGAAATCCCCTTTAAAATCCTTGCATCGGCTGATCATAAATACCACGATGACATCATTTGCTTGGGTTGCCAGATGGTGGTCGAACCATGTCGGTGGATTGCTTAGAATGCCACCATGTCGGTGGATTACTAAGAATGCCATCATGTTGATAGTGCGATGTGTTTCCTGATTTGTAAAAGAAACCCCTTTCGCGCCCGAATTCAAGACGGGAAGAATGCGAATTTGTATGTGTTTGTTCTTCCATGTGGAACAAGAAAAGTGGTTTTTATCCTTTTGTCTATCCGAGTGTTGAATTAGATTACCTTTGTTGCTTATCTCCAAATGCATTCTTATTGCTGTATGCATTATCACTACTTTGCTATTTGCTCTTTGTTCTTCTACCCTCTAGTGTTTCTAAGTGTAATGATTTAACAAATGGTGTTACTCTTTTTAAATCCTTTATATTAACTCGTGGTGTCTGCACCCTTGATTGCTTGTCGCCAAAACTTTTGATCGATTTTTAACCCACTTGCTCGTAAGCTAGCGAGCTGAAATTTTGCAAGCAGTTTTGTACCGATAATAAAAACAATGTATCAAAATTTTAAGATCTATCGCATGTACCGTAATTAAATTATTGATTTTTTAGATTATTTTATTTATTCCTATGTATCATGTTATTTTTTGAGATAGAGTGTAAGGGTGCGCATTATATTGAACAACCTTTCTGTCGCGCAATTAGGTGCGTATTTTATTGACAACACTTTTTATAAACATATTCCTGATCGGTGCGCATTATATTAAACATGTTTTACGACACAACTACAAATTTGTATTTTTGGATGGTCTTGCGCTGCGTATTATAATGAACATTCTTTTAGTTACGTCTCCTACATAAAGGATTTATAGTGAAAAACTTGTTTTTTTACGGGTTTTTTTAATTTAATTTTGAGTGTTCTCCAGAAATGAAACTTGCCGCTCTTCTTAGAATGTATCTGACTTTGTTCTAATGTATCTATGTTTTCTTTGGTGGATGGGTCGCATACGGAGAGTCATATATGTTACTCGGGTTGTCTTGAATAAATATACAGTGTGGCTCTAATAAGCACCTTAACTGAAAGCAGTTGTTATTTTCCTCCTCTAATCAAATCATCAATAACTTATTCCACGTTTTTTTTAAAGCCAGGCTCCGACCTAGTCCTGTGTTTCCCAATCACTTGTCTACGGTCTAATGGTGCACATCGCAGATGTATTGGTGATCGATGACGGCTGTTCGATATCCGTCATGATGACAGCGCGCCGCCGCCTCCCCCCCCCTCCTCCCGAGACCTAATATCTGGTTTAATGCTGCGCACTCAAGTCTTACTCTTGAACAAATAATAACAAAAATAAAATAATTACTTCACACGCTGAGTAAATTTTGCTAATGGTGTAGGCGTAACTAGAATGTGTTATTGGTGTGAACGTACATGGGTGTGCGATTTACTGGTACATGTGTACCAGTGATTGTGTACGTGACATTTGCACTTAAAAGAGTTATTTTATGAACTTAGTGACAACTTCTTATCCCTCAAAAAAAAACGTACTAAATTTTCCTTCATTTCTTGTCATTCTTATATAATAAAAGACTATGTTCCGTGCGGTCATCGATAGCGATTGGTCCTTCAAACACATATGACTCCTACAGCCAATCATATTGAACACGTTTACGCTGACGTTCAGAACGAGTTATTTTTGGTACAGTATTTCTTCCAAGGCTTTATTTTGAGTATATATGCGCGTTGGGATTTATAGTCAAAAGCTCTGTTTTTACGAGCTATTTATTTTAACTATAATGAATAGTATTTATGACGTGATGCACATGTATGCCGGTCGAGACGGCAGTTGGAGGGGAGTTACAACATGCAACCGAACGGTGGCGGAACGTCCTTGGACGGGCTTGGTTGCTCGTTTTAAATAATATGGAGTAGTAAAGAACTAGACTTTAGTCGGCTATATGTACATCTTCCGTACGTTCCTCTGAATTTAGCTTATCATCTGTCGCCCTTCAATCGTCTGTCTGTCATAGTTGTGTCCATGCTATTTCTACACTTCTGATGTCTGTCCGTTCTGTTTCTATCTTGAATCTATAATAGTTCTGTCCATGCCTTGTCTGTATAATGTCTGAGGTCTCCGTTCTGTTTCTATCTTGTTTATATCACAGTTCTGCCCATGCTGTGTTTACACGTCAGAGGTCTGTCCGTTCTGTTTCTATCTTGTCTATATCATAGTTCTATCCATGCTGTGTCTACACGTCACACGTCTGTCTGTTCTGTTTCTACCTTGTCTGTGTCAACTCTCTCCCCCAACGGCCAGTCCATATTATTCGTCATCGCTTGCTATATCTCCGCTCGGGTGATTTTTATTGGCCGTGGTTTAAACAATAATCGTTTTTTTGTTAAAGATGGACAGCAACATTGAAACTACACGGGGGCCAGCAAACATACACAGATCAAGGGAAACCATCCTGGTGTTAGAGGCTTGGTCAGCTCACGGTCTATCTACGACGAGGACTAAACAGTGAACCAAGTGTCATTACCTCCCTTCATGAAGATCCCAATTACCCGCGGGGGTATAAGATCGACCTTGGGGAAAAAATTGCCAGACCATAATGTCCGATAATGACGATAAATCTCGGAGTAGAAGTAAATCACGTGACAATTATCTTTTTTTTTGGGGGGGGGAATAGCCGATCTCGGTAGAGCAGGGATTCTAAATCTTTTTGCATACTTCAATTCTTTTGACAAATTTTTAGAACACAGTCGTCACAATGGGGTCATAGTCAATGTTCCCTCTAAGGTTCGTTGGTCCGTGTGCAAAGAGAAAAAACTCGTGTGCAAAGTTGCTCAGCATACATTTTTTGTGCAACATTTTACAAAATTTACTGCGCTGTAGTTCTAAACTGCTGCGCGGCGTCAGTCAGATGTCTGCGCGGCCGCGCAACCGCGCAGCTTAAAAGGAACATTGGTCATAGTACCATCTTTAATCAAAACATGTTCTACAAAGTCATAACTTCTAGAAATGGATGTTTGCTGGTGACATTCAGTTCAACATCATTGACATTTTACTGTAAATTATGAATTGATTATTGTCTGTGATTCCTGGAGCGGTTCTTAAATTTAACACCGCTATCCCTTGTATATAACATACAATAACTCCCCGCAATGTTTAAATACTTTATACTTTATACCACTGTGAAATTCATAAATGTTTATGGCATTGCGAAAATCCATTATGAACAGAAACACACACAAATCACGTAGAAAAAAAAAGACACCACCAACTAAAGTAAAGTAAAACAGAGGTCTTCAACTATAGTTGGGTGGGGGGGGGGAGGGGGTGATGTGATTTTCCTGCTACAACTGGTGATGTAAGAACAGTTGGGGAGCTCCAGTTTATGGCGCAAAGGGGGGGGGGTAAATTTTTGACCACTTAAAAAAAAAGACCCATCACTACTGTACTTTTCTTTCTTTTCCACGGGCGGATCAAAGGTTTTAAAATTAAAATGTGGGACGTCTCGTCTCCCGTGAACATTTTCTCTTCATACCCCCACTCAATTTGAAAGCAGGAGGGCAGTGGTTACCAACTTTTGTCCCCTGGGGTTTGATGTTTACTTCTCATGGGCTTTATTTCTACTCACAAAAATGATAGGTTATAAAAATATCACACACACACACAAGTTTTTGTTGTGGTAGCCTTCGACTTGTGAACTTGTGAATAGCAGCGAGGGGCCATTGATAGGCTTGTTGCATTCATACATCGAGTTTTGTTGTTGTTGTTTTTTTTCAAACCACGTTTTAATAACTCGCTTTCGTTCCTGTGGCATTCTTTGTCCAAGATTTTGTCAAATCTGCCAACGTAAAATTGCACCACTTCTAATGGTCCTAGAGATCTGAAAATTTTACCACAGATAGATCTTGGATGACAATACATTGTATCAATATTTCAGATCGATCGAATGCACCGTTGTTAAATTATTAAACTTTTTAGTTTATCTATAGTCTATTTATAAGCATCTGTAACCGTCTGCTTTTGTTGACATCCGTGAGTTTACCCCGTGACCACATCACAATGTTTTTAAAACGTTGGGCGGGCGCTTGTGAGGTGTTTGTTAAAATAAATAGAGGTAAAAAAATATTGTTAAAAACCAGGTTGTTATAAGTGGACTAAAAAGAATAAAATAAATAAAAGTTAAAAAAAGATTTTTAAAAACCACGTTTTTATTAACTCGCTTTCGTTCCTGTTTGTTGGTTTGGTTGTCCAAGATTTTTTCAAATCTGCCAACGTAAAATTGAACCACTTCTGATGGTCCTAGAGATCTGAAAATTTTACCACAGATAGATCTTGGATGATGGATGACAATGCATTGTATCACAATTTCAGATCGATCGAATGTACCGTTATTAAATTATTGAACTTTTTAGTTTATCTATAGTCAATATATCTGTACCGCGGCTTTTGTTGACATCCGTGAGTTCGCCCCGTGACCACATAACAATGTTTTTAAAACGTTGGGCGGGCGCTTGTGAGGTGTTTGGTAAAATAAATAGAGGTAAAAAAATATTGTTAAAAACCAAGTTTTTATTAGTGGACTAAAAAGAATAAAATAAATAAAGGTAAAAAAATGATTTTTAAAAACCACGTTTTTACAAGCGGACTAAAAAGAAGAAAATAATTTAAAACTTATAAGTTCAAAGTACTTCGATTTAATATGACTAAAAACGTGGGGCGGGTGTTTGGTATAAAAATTAAAGATTTCTAATTTAGAAGGCAAAAGGAGAGATCTATAAGTGAGAGAATGAGTGAACCGCATATGTTAAACCTCATAAGCGCCCGCCCCACGTTTTTAGTCATATTAAATCGAAGTATTTGAACTTATAAGTTTTAAATTATTTTCTTCTTTTTAGTCCGCTTATAAAAACGTGGTTTTTAAAAATCTTTTTTTACTTTTATTTATTAAAAAAAAGCTTCTATAATCTTTATCTTAAGATCGTGTCATGAGTTTGTAGTTTAGTTGACCTTATTTATTTGACGGCTGGATAGCGCAGTCGGGGGCGTGGGATCGAGTCCACTCAAAGCCACAATATAAATGATGCGCTAAGAAAGTCCCCCGCTGACCCCTGGTAGGGAATTGGGGCACCCACCAGGTATAAACAAGCCCCGATTAAGCTCTAATGGAAACACTAGGATCCCCTACGACCATCGGTCATAGGACTTACTTTTTATTTATAAGAGCTACTTCATAGAATCGTTTTCGTCATAAAAGAAGAAAAAAAAAGTCTTCTTATCTTTATGAACTTTATCTTATCTATTACAGACGCTCCTTCTATACAGAATATTATTGCGCCCGACGCTTATGCATGGTTTATATCTAGTCTTGCATTGTGATACGAGTTTTTAAGGTTGACAGAGTGTCGATTGTAATGGTTTGATCAGGCAAACAATTCCACGTCCGAATTCCAAACAGAAAGAACGAGAATGTGTTTTAAAATTTTTTAAATAGCATACGGAATCAGAAATGTGTTTTATCCCTACGTCTATCTGAGGGTTGTAATAAATTATCTTTGTGCTGTATTTACCAGTTATAATTCAAAATCTCTGGCATCAAAAATACACTGTCAACGGAAATAAAAAAAAGACAATAAATCGTATGGTTACTGGTACATCCAAAACAATAAGTCTTCCTTATACACGACAACCCTGGTTTGGTCGCCTCTCATGAGGTCCCGTCTTCCGACACTTATCAAGAAATATCCTGAAGGGGATGTTGAAGTCTTTCTTAGACACTAAACCCTGGTTTGGTCGCCACTCATGAGGTCCCGTCTTCCGACACTTATCAAGAAATATCCTGAAGGTGATAGATCAAGTTTATATAATAAAACAACTTATAAACAACACGATATCAGATTATTGGAACCATTACTTCACTGTCACCAACTTCTCTCGTCCCCATCGAAATTCTCTAGTTTTTCCCAAAAAATGTTTCTTACATAAACTATAAGCATTTAGAATCCCTTAAAATAAAGATAATCTGCTCACAAATCTTGCTACAATGTTCAGAAGACACAATAGGCTCAGCTATCGTTAATTTTAGGGATTAAACTTTGAAGCTTACTTTCGGATGTCACCTGGAGAGTTAGTTTTGTGTAGTGATTGCAAATTTTAAAATTTTTTAAAAATTAAGCTGTCATGACGTTTTTTTTCCTGTCACGCTAAAAATAAATCCAGTAATAGAAATATAATATATATATATATATATAATATATATAAAAACACTTTTTCGTGTGTGGATCAGTTGTCAATTCAGTGCCGAAAGGACAAGAGCTAAAGCTGGCCACCAATGACCATGCCCCGAAGGTCGACGCTAAATAATTGCTGGCTTGACAAAAATTCGCTGGCATTCGTCTGACCCCTTTGTGTGACGCGGGCTATGAAAAAAAACAACAATACAAAAAATAAACCTGGCAGAAATTGGAATATGGTGTTTTATTGGTGCAATTTCAGGGGAGACGGGAAAGGACTGGGGGGAGGGGGAGACTCTGGGAGTTCGGTTCTTTGTTCCAGGTTATCTTCGTGAGACGGTGAAGGGGGGGGGGAGGAGGATCAATATCACAGTTTGAAGGGTGCATTGAAATCAGGCGAACCGTCTAATGGGTAGGTAAACAACGGGCAGCGAGGCGCCGATCAAAAGGTCATCGCGTGAATGGTCTGCCGTCAACTCTCTCATAAAAGTTAGAGCGATAAACTCGAAATAAAGACCCCCCCCCCGACCGGCCCCACACTTACACAAACACTTTTAGCTCGTCTCATGAACTCCTTGCGTGCCAAGAAGTTTTTCAATGAGACGAATGAAGACGTCGGAAATGTTACGCTCAAAGATAAACATTCCACACACACAAGTTTATAGTCTACACTCAAAATTATATATTCTACGATCAAAAGTGTATATTTTCCAATATAAATGATATATTTTATAGACTCAAAAATGTATATTTTACAATTAAAAGTTTATACAATCTAAATTTTATATTCTTCAATCAAAACTTGATATTCTTCAGTCAAAACTTTATTTTCTACAATTAAAAGTTCATAATCTACACCCAAATGTTTATACTCTTACTCAAAAGTTCAATGTTTTCAATGAAATCTATCCGAGGGAACTGTGGCAAGCAACTGTCCTAGGGAATTTGTTTTAATGGAAACGTTGGAGGAGAATGGGTGGAACTGTAACAGAGTACGGTTTTGAGAAACTTCCACGGGGAACTACTTTTCTCACAAATAGAAACTGCCACCACTTGTGTGAGAACCGAGAGAAAAAGCCTTGTGAACAAAGCCATCACATTACACACAACTTACGATTAATGTTATAATTCATGGCTTCCTATCTTTTTATTTTATTAACGCCAAACTTTGAAAAAAAAAGCAACAAAAAAAAATAAATAATGAAATAAAAAATTATAAAAAAAAACACGTAAAAAACAAGTTTTTGATTATAAATCATTTATGAACGAGACATAACTAAAAGAATGTTCATTATAATACGCAGCGCAAGACAATCCGAAAATAAACAAAAAACTAAATTGTAGTTATGTGTCGTAAAACGTGTTTAATATAATGCGCACCGATCAGGAATATGTTTATAAAAAGTATTGTTAATAAATTACGCACCTTATTGCGCGACAGGAAAGGTTGTTCAATATAATACGCACCACGACACTAAAAAAAGTTAACATGTTACATAGAGATAAATAAAGATAATCTAAAAATTCATTAATTTAATTACGGTACATTCGATTTATCTGAAATTTTGATACATCATTTTTATTATCGGCAAGAGTCTGCCTGCGAAATTTCAGCTCGCTAGCTTACGAGGAAGTGGGTTAAAAATCGATCCAAAAGATTTTTCGGCACCGCCTCAAGCAAGCAGCCAGCAGACGTCACGTGATTAATTAATATAAATGATTTATAAACAACAGCATTTCGTTTTGATGAGACAATCAATTATACATTAACTTAAACTGAAGTAAACTTAGGTGTCTGTTCGAGTTAAAGTACCAAGGTTAATCTCATTTTCTGATGCTAGGGTGTGGCACCAGCCTCCAGTGAACGCCATTAAGTCACGTGATAAAAGTCTAATCTTTGAATAAGATTAAGTGGAGAAAAAAAATCACCCAGCTCACTTCCATTAGAACTTTATTTGTGTGTCTTGTTTTGCTGCCGGAGAGTAAAAAAAAATAAGAACGTTAATAAAAATCACCTGAATCCTATGCGAAGCTGATTTATTTATAGCCGGCAGTACCCTCGGGGGACTGTAATCTGATTGTTTTTTATTTTATTTGAAAAAGAAGAAAAAAAAGAAGAAAAAAAAAGAAAAAAAAACCCCACGAGTTGTGAACCCCTAGCGTGTGACGTCAGAGTAATGAGCAATTTATTTCTGATGAGAAAGATGGGTCCGAATCTTGGCTTCTTTCAAGTCGGATTTCGAACAGGGTGCGGTGGTGCCAAAAGTAAAGAAAGCGCTAATGGCTATTCTTACGACTGTTGATACGCACTCGCCTGCGGTGTTTAAGGCGGGGAGGGTAATAAAGACGGACACAATGGAGTTTTGTTTCTGCACGAAAGATGGCGTTTGATCTATTGAAATAGATGGCTTTCTTGTTAGTGCTTTTGCTCCACACACACAAAGACGAGATGGTGTATAAGGCGTCGTGCTGTGCTTTTTTTTAGCCAACCGTTTCGGAATGCCGTGGCGGCGGAAAGTGGGTTTCATAGGAAGCCTTGCTCCGTGAAAGTAATACGCCTTCACAAACATGCATACACAACTACAAACAAAATCAACAACATCATCAACAACAAAACAAACACAAATCATAAAAAAACACAAAGAAACAAGTTTAGCTTCATGCTTTTAGCGATACTCATATATGATTGTTTTGATGCATTTATTATGGGGCGCGGTGGTCGAGTGCAAGACTGGCGTACAGATGGTCACGGGTTCGAATCCATGCGAAGGCAACCAGCTCCGAATGGGTACCTAACACTAGTTAAGCGGCTGGGTGATGCGTGGAACCCTCATAGTCGTGGCCTGTGAATGCTGCATCACTTGCCAACAGATCATCCGTCATGTTCAATTATCTTCTGCATTGAAGCAGCGTCTGTAGAGATAAGATATTATCGCCAATACCTTCCTTTACCAACATAGAGAATATCAAGGTTTATGTCGATAAGAAAAAACGAAAACATGAGAACATGATTGGTAAATAATCAAGGGGAACCAGGTCCCGAAAGTGCCGTATGCTAAAATTAGGCCCCGGCTACCCGTCCATCTCGTCCAGAGAAGTTAGGGGCTAATCGATTTAAATCTCTCAAAGAAACTTGATGACCATGGGCAGCAAGGGGCTAAATAGTTTTGCGACGGGATTTTATAAACCTCCTATTACAACCAACTGACCCTAGAATGTTTTGTAATGGTGTTATAGTATCGTGTTTCAAACAGTCATTGTAAAGAGGTATATTTTATGGAGATGTCTATCAGAAGTTACACCAGTCGTAATTCGTATCTATCAGACTTAGTCACCCGATTCCTTACACCAGTCGTAGGTCGTATCTATCAGATTTAGTCACCCGACCCCTTACACCAGTCGTTGGTCGTATCTATCAGACTTTGTCACCCGATTCCTTACACCAGTTGTAGGTCGTATCTATCAGACTTAGTCACCCGACCCCTTACACCAGTCGTTGGTCGTATCTATCAGACTTAGTCACCCGACCCCTTACACCAGTAGTAGTTCGTATCTATCAGACTTAATCACCCGACCCCTTACACCAGTCGTAGGACGTATCTATCAGACTTAGTCACCCGACGCCTTTCACCAGTCGTAGTTCGTATCTATCAGACTTAGTCACCCGACCCCTTACACCAGTCGTAGTTCGTATCAATCAGACTTAGTCACCCGACCCCTTACACCAGTCGTAGGTCGTATCTATCAAACTTAGTCACCCGACCCCTTACACCAGTCGTAGGTCGTATCTATCAGACTTAGTCACCCGACTCCTTACACCAGTCGTAGTTCGTATCTATCAGACTTAGTCACCCGACTCCTTACACCAGTCGTAGGTCGTATCTATCAGACTTAGTCACCCGACCCCTTACACCAGTCGTAGGTCGTATCTATCAAACTTAGTCACCCGACCCCTTACACCAGTCGTAGGTCGTATCTATCAGACTTAGTCACCCGACTCCTTACACCAGTCGTAGGTCGTATCTATCAGACTTAGTCACCCGACCCCTTACACCAGTCGTAGTTCTTATCTATCAAACTTAGTCGCCCGACCCCTTACACCAGTCGTAGGTCTATCTATCAAACTTAGTCACCCGACCCCTTACACCAGTCGTAGTTCGTATCTATCAAACTTAGTCACCCGACCCCTTACACCAGTCGTATGTCGTATCTATCAGACTTAGTCACCCGGCCCCTTACACCAGTCGTAGGTCGTATCTATCAGACTTAGTCACCCGACCCCTTACACCAGTCGTAGGTCGTATCTATCAGACTTAGTCACCCGACCCCTTACACCAGTGGTATCTCGTATCTATCAGACTTAGTCACCCGACCCCTTACACCAGTCGTATGTCGTATCTATCAGACTTAGCCACCCGACCCCTTACACCAGTCGTAGGTTGTATCTATCAGTTTTAGTCACCCGACCCCTTACACCATTAAACCAGTCGTTGGACGTATCTATCAAACGTAGCCGAATCCTCATACCAGTTAGCAGCAGCAGGCCGTAATTATGAGACTCAGCTTTCAACTCTCCGCTCTAGTCTCAGGTCAGGTTGACCTGTCTAAAACCAGAATTGTGACAAATCTGTCTTTATGAGTCTGGGAACTTCTGGCACAATCATCAGACTATAATCCTTTTAAAAAAAAATTATTAGTCTTAATATTTTATATACTTTCTAAAATTTATTGTTGAATTTTATTTTCAAGGCTAAAAAATAAATAAAAAAGTCTGTATCTTGATTTTCATTTAATGTAGTGTTAATCCACACCCAACGTAAGCCTATCCAAATTTAGTAACAGAATCCTCCGTTGGCTGGCTTCACTAACTCAGCTAGAGCGCAAGGGACGTAACAACGGTTGATTTTTTAAACAGTTGACCACCTTTTCGTACCAGTCTCCTCAGATGTACTTAATTATTTCCCATCCTTACCCAAGGGTATCGTTCACTTTTTTTGTGTGAAACAGAGTTATTTGCCGGTGGCTCAAACCATTTCGATTGATTCGTGTTCAATACTCCTGAACCATTTGACAGCAACGGAGTACATATCTCATTAAAACCATTTGACAACAATGGAGTACATATCTCATTAAAACAATTTGACAGCAACGGAGTACATATATCATTACAACCATTTGACAGCAATGGAGTACATATCTCATTAAAATCATTTGACAACAATGGAGTACATATCTCATTAAAACCATTTGACAGCAATGGAGTATAGATCTCATTAAAACCATTTGACAGCAATGGAGTACATATCTCATTAAAACCATTTGACAGCAATGGAGTACATATCTCATTAAAACCATTTGACAGCAATGGAGTACATATCTCATGAAAACCATTTGACAGCAATGGAGTACAGATTTCATTAAAACCATTTGACAGCAATGGATTACAGATCTCATTAAAACCATTTGACAGCAATGGAGTACAGATCTCATTAAAACCATTTGACAACTGAGGACAGATCTCATTTAAACAAAGTCAGTAATTAAACAACCCCATAAAAACAAAGTTTTTGACTATAAATCCCTTATATATGAGACATAACTAAAAGTATTGATTATGTTCAAAAGTGACAAACATTTACAGACTGAAACCGAAATGATCTCCCTTGGCTTTAAAACTAGGTCAAAACTCTAGCAGACGACGACTAAACATTCTAAATAGTGATTTATTTAGATAAACTAAAAATGCATTAATTTAATTACGGTACGTTCGATCGATCTGAAATTTTGAAACGATGCATTTTTAGGTGAGATGGGTCCGTGTGCCAAATTTCAGCTCGATGGCTTCACTGGAAGTGGGTAATTTTCGACTTTTGTTTTTCCGTGGGCGGACGGGCGTCGCGGTCGAGGGACGAGAGGGACGACGAGGGACGACGAATGAGACGACGGTGAAGTTAATATAAGGGATTTAAAAATAAAATTAGTTGTAAAAAAACAAACTAACATTATGTTGTAAGCCCGATGAATATTTGTTTTCCCACTCGGAATTCATGATATAGTCATTAAAAGCATGTTTACTCAGACAAAACCATGACAAGAACCAATGACATGAATGGTGAAATTACAGGCACTAATCAATTTCGCCATTTCTGCTCTTGGAAATAAAAAAAATAAAAAAAGAAGAAATAAACGTTTTTACATTCTATGTAAAAGTTTCACGGGGAAAGATTATTCGTAATTTCGTTAGCTAGTCAGATGTTTATTTAAAGAGTAACTTGTGAATGGTTCAAGTTTTAATGCATCGTTAATTTTGTCAGACGCGAATAGCGCGTGCGATACTCTAGCTGCGCAAGTCGACTGAGCCGAACTGCTAAAAAAATTTGTTAGTTTGTTAATTATTATTTTTATTCTTTCTGTTATCTCCCCACCCCCCGAATCGCGCGTCATAGCCTTTAACTGCACACCATTAGAGTTCAAAAGCTTACTTTATCAAGATTTGGAGAACAGAAGGGTAGAGACAGAGTTTTGCTTCATGCTCAACGGAAATACATTGGTGTACAGCAAGACACGTGTGTTAGTCAATATAAATGGTGTTAGAGATTATAAATGGGATAAGAGAATATAAATGTTGTCGTGGAATATAAATAGGGTTAAAGGAAGAGCCTGCAGTAATTGAAAATAAATTGGGTTTTGAGCGAATGTATGGGGTCGGTGAAAATAAATTTAGTTAGATGAAATGAATGGTGGTAAAGAATGTAAATTTCGGTAACAAAGAAAAAATTGCCGCGCATTATACATACCCACACAATTTAGTGGGCGTAATTAAATGCTGTTCGAAACTAGGGAACAGACGGATAGGGTTTTGTACTGTTTGCCGGATCCGGATAGTTTGGCCCTAATATTTGCCGAATCCGGATTCCGGATCCGGATATCTCCACATTTAAGTGTAAGAGCTAAAAGGGTGTACTTTACTACATTATATCTAGTATTTAATACTATTTGTTAAAATATTTATTATCCAACAAATGGATAGTAGCTGCTATCTAAAATGACGGTTTGTGACACTGTCTACGTCAACGATGAACATTTTACAATGCATTGCATGAACGAACGTGAACGAAGTTCAACGTACTTCGTAGTGTGTACCAAGCGAACAGTGTTGTACTGAGTGTGTAGTGTGTACCAAGTGAACAGTGTTGTACTGAGTGTGTAGTGTGTACCAAGCGAACAGTGTTGTACTGAGTGTGAAGTGTGTACCAAGCGAACAGTGTTGTACTGAGTGTGTAGTGTGTACCCAAGCGAACAGCGTTGTACTGAGTGTGTAGTGTGTACCAAGCGAACAGTGTTGTACTGAGTGTGTAGTGTGTACCGAGCGAACAGTGTTGTACTGAGTGTGTAGTGTGTACCAAACGAACAGTGTTGTACTGAGTGTGTAGTGTGTACCAAGCGAACAGTGTTGTACTGAGTGTGTAGTGTGTACCGAGCGAACAGTGTTGTACTGAGTGTGTAGTGTGTACCAAGCGAACAGTGTTGTACTGAGTGTGTAGTGTGTACCAAACGAACAGTGTTGTACTGAGTGTGTAGTGTGTACCAAACGAACAGTGTTGTACTGAGTGTGTAGTGTGTACCAAGTGAACAGTGTTGTACTGAGTGTGTAGTGTGTACCAAACGAACAGTGTTGTACTGAGTGTGTAGTGTGTACCAAGCGAACAGTGTTGTACTGAGTGTGTAGTGTGTACCAAGCGAACAGTGTTGTACTGAGTGTGTAGTGTGGTGTACAAGAAGTCGTGATCTAGAGACATAATAAAAACTGTTCTTTTATTCAGACGATTCACGTTTAATATTTTGTTAGTTAACTTAGTTTGTTATCTCTCGTGGTAGAGTAATATCTCTACTTGTAACTTAATATTTTTTCCTCGTATTGAAATTGATTGTTTAACTATATTTTGCATGGCTTTGAATGATTTCATAATCAACGCTTGTTAATTTGTCTATTTTGTTCTATATTGATAATTTAATCTATAACTTTTTAATTGTTATTTAACTTATTTTGTATAATTATAATATTACACAATAGATTAGAGTTTTAAATTTATATGGCTGAATGAGATATACCACGTGAGACAAGCAACCTTTTTTTATTTTTAAGTTCGCAAATCAAATCACAATTGCAACCAGCATTTAAAGTTCAACTCAAAAAACAACAACAAAGAATATAAAATTATTACAATGATATAACTTACATCATATAAGTAAAATGTTTTAAATGTAAATACTGAATTTAAAGTATTGAATAATTGACTACTGTAAGAGTACTAGTCAATGACAAAGAAGTTAAAAATTAAAAACGAAAGCCTGTCCCAGTTTCCAAGGCTCCTGTTTAGCTATAAAGTTTATAGTATAAACTAATAATTACAAATTAAACCTAAACTTATTATTTTTAACATAAAATTATTATTTTTTAAAACATGAAATTAATATTTTAGCTATATAATTTAATGGCATGAGTAACTAAAATAGTTACTTATAAGTAGTTACTAGTTACTAGTAAGTTGTAACATGGTGTGTGTGTGTTTGACCCCCTTTCCAGTCCATGACGGACTATGGGGCAAGTGATGTAGCGTTCACCAGTACCCGGGCTTGAACCCGCGACTCGGGATCTGCCTCGGATCGATAGTCCAGTGCGCTACCACTTAGACCATCGCGCCCCATCTGAAGTTTGTAGTTTGTTTCTTCAATTTTTAAGTTTTGAAAAATTAAGTGTTTGTCATACCCAAATTCTTTTTCAAGAACAATAACATCACAAGTTTGTTCGGCGACAAGCGAGAACGCTTATCATCATTCATCTGCCCCGCTGTGCTGAATGCTCTCTCACTATCCATTCTTGTTAAATGTACTGATTTCTGGTTATTGTTTTTTACTTTTAATATATTTTTTAATATACTTCTTAATTTTAATTTAATTTGGATTAAAAAATCTTTACTAAATTAATATCCGGATACTATCGGGATCTGCCATAAGTATTTTCCGAATCCGGATATTTGCTAAATCACGATATCTGGTCCGATTATCCGGCATTCTGGATATCCGGCTGTCCACTATTCGAAACATAGGCGTGTGAAAAAATCAAAATAAATAAATACATAAATGGGTTTTGCAGGAGAACATAAAAAAATTATGCGCTTTTAGGTGGATAATGTCATTGACCCCAAACACATTACGGTCATTTACGTCAGCTGACCATACACCTGGAACTGACTGATTTAACCGAACGACTTCCGCAGGGTTCCACACAATTTCGCGTCCATCCTCCAATGGGCTTAATTAAGTAAGACTCGATCCACTTTCACTCTCTCCACGGGTGGACACGGATTCGTGGGCAGGGATTAAAAAGCAAAAGTGCGTCATCAAAAAATAGTTCCTCTCGGGCTGAGGTCAACAGATCTAAAACAAGACGTGTAATCTGGAGAATGAATCAAACAGCCTGGATTTTCTGACCGGAGCTGGCGTCACGGCCCGGATATCCCAGAATGTCGGGGGTGGGGGGTGAGTGGGGTGGTTAGTGTGGTGGTGGGGATTAGCAGGTATCGGAAGTATCTCCGTCACCGTGTGGCCAGAAATTCGTCAAGTAAGATGTTTTTTTTTCATAGGGAGGGAATTATCTCAGGTGTTGTATAATTCGGGGTGGGGTATGGGAGCCCTCAGGTGACCGCGGGTCATCTAGAGATGACGTCGGGTCACGACAGAAGCCGATATATTCCGGTGACGATCAAGTATCGCCCTATTCAAAAGTGTCATTCTTGGAGACTCGAGGCTGTAAGCAGAGAAGCTGCCGACGCCGCATATTTGTGTGTGTGTGTGTGTGTGTGTGTGTGTGTGAGTGAGTAGGAGCTTGGCCTCATTGTAAATGTTTTGTTGATACTGAACCCGTCACAAATTGTAATCTTTGCAGAAAGAACCAGCCACCCAAGAAGACGTTTTTGCATGTTACTATTATTATTTTTAAATGAAGTAATTCAACAAAATCGGAAATTGTTCAGTCAAATCTAAATCACCACACTCTTCTCAATCAAACTCTCTTTCACACACACACACACACACACACACACACACACACACACACACACACACACACACACACACACACACACACACACACACACACACACTCACTCACTCACTCACTCACTCACTCACTCACTCACTCACTCACTCACTCACTCACTCACTCACTCACTCACTCACTCACTCACTCACTCACTCACTCACTCACTCACACACACACACACACGTATCACTTGTACCCCACAAAACGCGATCCACATACAGGCAAATAAATGTTTATGGACAAATTCATTTTTGAACTAAATAGCTTGAGGATGATTGGAAATGTTTCAAGATGGCGTTCTCATCCTGCGAACACAATAGAAAATCTCTAGCTTTTACGCAGTTGAAAATTCTAAAAGCAAAACATGTTTTAAATTCCACACTTTTGAGATTTTTAACATGCTGAAAATTTACGATTTGTATTCGAACCATTTCTGAAAAGGATCCCTCTATTTTAGACAGACCGCAGACCAAATGTGCCGCCAAAGATATTAGGCAGACCGTAGACAAATGTGCCGCCAAAGATATACGCATTTACATCAACCAGAACAGACCCTCGACCGGCGGTTCGGGGCTTGAATACATTTGTCAAGTACACTTGCATAATCACTAGCTCGACTCGACGGCAAGGGAGGCAAAACTAATTAAAGAACCATCACTCTTGCTGGTTTTCGATCATTGGGACTTTATTGACGGCTTCTGAAGTCCAAGCCAGACAAATTGGGGCGGAGAGTTCGGGGAAAAGGTGGGTGGGGGAAACCAACTTTTCAAGGAATCAAATAATTGACGTCATTAAGAAGAATGGAAGGCTGGCTTTGTTGTTAACAGGAATTAAGATTTTTTTTTGTGTTTTTGTGTGGGTCTTTCAGCGACATGCCATGTTTTGGGGGTGTGTGATTTTTAGGCGTTAGTTGTGACAACACTGTGAGTGATGAGTTTTTAATTTGCTTGTATGGGTGGAGTATTTTTGAGTGGGAAGCTCAATTTTTATATTGGAGGTGTAACGTTTGAGTTGGAATTGTTCTTGATGATTTGGAGTCACATTTGTTGATTTGGAATTGTTCTTGAGTTTGTTAAGTTATTGTTGAGTGGGAATAGTTCTGGATAAATTGTAATTGTTCTTATGTTTGTTGCAGGTGTGTGGTATTGTATATTTTTTTTATTGGAAAACGTGTTTTCAGGATAAAGTGTTTTTTTTGAGTGGGAAGGGTTCTTATTGAATGGAAGATTTCATTTTTTCGAGTGTAAAATGCTTCTAAGTACCGGAAAGTTGTGTGATAAGTTTCTTTGTTGGGCGGGAAGTGAAACTCTCAAAAGACACGTCAACCTTGTGTTCCCATGTTGGAGTGTCGCACAATGAAAACTTGTATACTATAAACAGATGTTTCTTTGTGTCGGCGCGGAACGGGTTAACAGATATGTCCCAAGAAATTTGTTCTACAAAGGACCCTTTCCTGCTTTAAATTTGTTCTACAAAGGACCTTTTCCTGCTTTAAATTTGTTCTATTGATAGGCTCCCAAGAAAGATGGGATGCGAAAAAAATCCTGTATCGTGAATTACATTTAAATTTTTTACACGTTCGCCTATTCTCCCCTTTCCCACGCGTGCCTTATCACTATAGCGTTATGAAAGAAGATGAGACAAAAATTAACAAGATCTATTGGCCGCTCAACGTCACCAAAAATATATATTTAAAAAATATAAAAATGGGATATAGATTAAATGACTTTTTTTGGCAGATTAAGAAAAAACGGGGGAAGTAACGTGTCTGATTTTATTTTTAATCTGTTGACTATGTGTGTGTGTTTTGACAAGAAGAATTGGAAAGCTACATTTCTTCTGAGAGCACTTAAGATGTTGTTTTTTTTAAAATTCATGATAATTGATTACTGCCCTCACAGATTTTTATATTACATGTTACATTTGTTCCTACTCACACTCAGCCAAGACTTGCCGCCATGAAATCTAGTGCCGAATCCCAGTTGCGTGTAACGGATAAGATAATATAAGATTGTGCGGAAGGTGTGGACCATCACAAGGGGGGGGGGTGGTGGCACCAACAAGCAACATTTTGTGTGTTCCCGTTATTTTGGCACTGACAGACTCGGAGGAGGTGTATGGGGTAAGTCGTTAGGGGGTGACACCAACCCTAGTGACGCCTCTGCCAAAGTCACCGTGAAATCTACCGTCAAGTTTCCCGTCAATTAATTAATAATATATCGTCTAATTGGATGCCGAATGTGCCATCAGATCTACCGTCCAATCTATTGTCGAATCTTCGGTTAAATCTTCCGCCATATCCAATTTCAAATCTACTTTCAAATCCACAGTAAAATATACCACCAATCTACCATCAAATCTACCGTCCAATCTATTGTCGAATCTTCGGTTAAATCTTCCGTCATATCCAATTTCAAATCTACTATCAAATCCACAGTTAAATAAATGTACAGCCAATCTACCATCAAATCTACTGTCCAATCTATCGCCTTTCTAAGAAATCTAATATCTAAACTACGAATGCTTTAAAACTATTCTAAGTTCATCAAATGAAAATATACATGATGATGTATTTGGAGTTGGCCAATGATGTGTGCGCATCGGAGCGTCAGTACGTCAGTTGAAAAAAAAACACAACACACACACAAATCAGAACTATATTATCTCAATTTTGATTTTGTATTGTTCAACTAAAAAGTATAAACATCGTTTTATGCATTCACGTTATCTTTAGATAAATAACTTTTTGAACAAGGAGGGTAAGAATGAAATACTGCTCGTGCTAGATTATAAAGGAAGAATTCTCAGTAATATTAGATCTTTTACGTCAATTTTTCTACAGCTGCGAAATTTAAAAAAAATTATTTTACCTCCGCCTTCCACCTACGCCATCGGCCCCTAGACGCTCGGCTCCTCTACTTGATTCTAATCGCTTTCCCCATTTTCCATATCATCTACGTACACTTGTATGTTCGCCTCGCTTCTTTGCCCCCAAGTTACCCTTTCAATCATGTTTGCATTAGCGAATATCAGGCGAACTCCCTGCCTCCAAAAACCACGTACACACACGCGCATGCATGCACACACACTCTCTACCCGTACGCACATCATCAAATCAATGCATCACTTAGCGGAGAATTGTAGATGGCGAGAAACGGAGGCAGCACGACGCTAGGGGCAGCAGGACGCTAGGGGCAGCACGACGCTAGGGGCAGCACGACGCTAGGGCCAGCACGACGCTAGGGGTAACACGACGCTAGGGGCAGCACGACGTTAGGGGCAGCACGACGCTAGGGGGAGCACGACGCTAGGGGCAGCACGACGCTAGGGGGAGCATGACGCTAGGGGCAGCACGACGCTAGGGCCAGCACGACGTTAGGGGCAGCACGACGCTAGGGGGAGCACGACGCTAGGGGCAGCACGACGCTAGGGGCAGCACGGCGCTAGGGGCAGCATGACGCCAGGGGCATCAACATAATATGGAGGCTCAATGCAGGGGGCGTGTATCAACATATGTGAGCGTAGGGAGGGGGCGTGTATCAACATATGTGGGCGTGGGGAGAGGGCGTGTATCAAGCATGTGGGCGGGAGGAGAGGACGTGTATCAACATATGTGGGCGTAGCGAGGGGCGTGTATCAACATATTTGGGCGCAGGTAAGATGGCGTGATTTAAAATTTTTAATAGTTTAATGAAACGAGAGATGTGTTAAACACGGGAAAATGGTGTGTGTGTGTGTGTGGTGGAGGGGGGAGGGCAAGGTGGTAGAAAGTGTCAAACCATATTTTATTTGTTAAATTCCAAATAAATGGGTGAACTTATGTCATTTTCAAGGAGAACATTTTCGCGAAATCTCCGCAAAACGCAGTTTTTCTAACCGACATCTAACTATCGTGAATATGCCGTCAAATAAATAATTTTAAAAAGCGACAAAAGACTTGCCATCAGTGCTGGAGAATTGATGAATACTTTATTATAAGGTGGTGTCCGGCTTTGGGTTTGAGTAGCTTAAACATTCCACAGGCGTAACTAGGGGGGGTGCCATCACAAGGCGTGACACCAAAGCGTAAAATTACGCATGTTCCCGTTATTTGGCACGGGCAGACTCGGGTAAGACGTGAGGGGGTGACACCACGAGCTACCGCCCCGGGTGACACCAAGCCACGTGACGCCTCTGAAACATTCTGTATACTCTGCTACCACCCTTATCTTATCTGTACAGACGCTCCTTCTATGCAGAAGATAATTGCGTCCACAGACCATGACAGATGATCTGTTGGCAAGTGATGCAGCGTTCACAGGCCACGGCTTTGTGGGTTCCACGCATTACCCAGCAGCCTGACTAGCGTTAGGTACCCGTTAGGTACCCATTCGGAGCTGGGTGACTCAGGGACGCCCTGGGTCCCCAGGAATAAATCCTTGCAAACACATTGATTCGAACCCGTGACCATCGATGCGCCAGTCGAGCGCGCTGCCACTCGACCACCGCGTCCCCAGAGCCTGACACATTCGTGTGTTGAGCTGTCGGGATCACATCCCAGACTTATCTGTGCTGATATCGACGGAATGGACGAAGGTATAAGAAGCCCCACCCTCCACCCTTACCACAATCTCATTC
This sequence comes from Ampullaceana balthica, assembly GCA_944989445.1. Taxonomy (NCBI): domain Eukaryota; kingdom Metazoa; phylum Mollusca; class Gastropoda; family Lymnaeidae; genus Ampullaceana; species Ampullaceana balthica. The sequence goes on along the minus strand of CALYLW010001256.1, from coordinate 77,522 downwards.
CAACCCACTCCTCCCCCCCACATTATCCCCCGGGTAATCAAACACCCACACACGAACTCTGCCACAAGCAACGTTTCACAATTTGACACAAAATTTAGCTTTAAACATCAAGTTTAAGTAGAAAAAAAAGCTAAATCCCTTCACCCAATTCATTTTTCTTTAAAATAAAAGAATAAGGAATTAAAATAATCTTCTGACACGTTGATGGACAAGCCTTTTATTGAGGTCAAGGTCAAGGCCCTGTTTTGTTTGGATTTTAAAGCCGTTGCGACCGTAATCGACAAGAGGCGTTTTCCAGATAATTTCCATCTGACAGACATCAGCTTGTCCGGCAACACCTTTTCAGCTAGTGACAAGGGGTTTAACGGCAGCAACCAGAGACGACTGGGCGAGGACGAAATCGAAAAGCTATAAATAACAGTGAGAAGAAAGAGGCCTCCTTCCAAAAAAACACACACAAAGTGCGTGCGGGATTAATCTCGGGATTAGGTGACGTCACCATGCTAAACACCCACGACCCTTCCCCTAGGCATTTTTTCCCTGTACTTTTAGAGTTGAACCAACTGCTTCTGGGCGCATCAACCAATCACCTACTTCGGTCAATGTCCCCGAAGATATGGGCTAAACCAGTGCTTCTCAAACTTGTTAGTATTGCGGACCGGCAGGAATTTTTTCCTTTGCACCAGGGACCGGTGATCTATGTTCCCTGTACTGACGAGGTAGTGAAATCTCCTTTCTTGGTAACTACTGCGGACCGGTATCGTAAGGCCCACCGACCGGCACCGGACCGCGGACCACCACTTTGAGAAGCACTGGGCTAAGCCATTCGTTTGGGTGGGGAGAGGGGAGTAATGTCATTAAGAGCTCTTAGTCTTTCAGAGCACCGGCCTCAACTCACTCATTCAGAGCACCTGCCTCAGCCTAGTCATTCAGAGCACCGGCCTCAACTCAGTCATTCAGAGCACCAGCCTCAACTTAGTCATTCAGGGCACCAGCCTCAACTTAGTCATTCAGAGCACTGGCCTAAAATTAGTCATTCAGAGCACTGGCCTCAACTTAGTCATTCAGGGCACCAGGCTCAACTTAGTCGTTCAGAGCACCGGCCTCAACTTAGTCATTCAGAGCACCGGCCTCAACTTAGTCATTCAGAGCACCGGCCTCAACTTAGTCATTCAGAGCACCGTCCTCAACTTAGTCATTCAGAGCACAGCCTCAACTTAGTCATTCAGAGCACCGTCCTCAACTTAGTCATTCAGAGCTCCGGCCTCAACTGAGTCGTTCAGAGCCCCGGCCTCCACTTAGTCATTCAGAGCACCGCCTAAAGTTAGTCATTCAGAGCACTGGCCTCAACTTAGTCATTCAGAGCACCTTCCTCATCTTAGTCATTCAGAGCACCACCTCAACTTAGTCATTCAGAGCACCGGCCTCAACTTAGTCAGCCAGAGCACAGCCTCAACTTAGTCATCAGAGCACCGTCCTCAACTTAGTCATTCAGAGCCACGGCCTCAACTGAGTCGTTCAGAGCACCGGCCTCAACTTAGTCATTCAGAGCACCGCCTAAAGTTAGTCATTCAGAGCACTGGCCTCAACTTAGTCATTCAGAGCACCGTCCTCATCTTAGTCATTCAGAGCACCACCTCAACTTAGTTATTCAGAGCACCAGCCTCAACTTAGTCATTCAGAGCAACGGCCTCAACTGAGTCGTTCAGAGCATCAGCCTCAACTGAGTCGTTCAGAGCACCAGCCTCAACTGAGTCGTTCAGAGCACCAGCCTCAACTGAGTCGTTCAGAGCACCAGCCACAACTGAGTCGTTCAGAGCCCCGGCCTCAACTTAGTCATTCAGAGCACCGCCTAAAGTTAGTCATTCAGAGCACTGGCCTCAACTTAGTCATTCAGAGCACCCTCTCATCTTAGTCATTCAGAGCACCACCTCAACTTAGTCATTCAGAGCACCGGCCTCAACTTAGTCAGCCAGAGCACAGCCTTAACTTAGTCATTCAGAGCACCGTCCTCAACTTAGTCATTCAGAGCCACGGCCTCAACTGAGTCGTTCAGAGCACCGGCCTCAACTTAGTCGTTCAGAGCACCGGCCTCAACTGAGTCGTTCAGAGCACCAGCCTCAACTGAGTCGTTCAGAGAACCAGCCTCAACTGAGTCGTTCAGAGCACCAGTCTCAAACAGTTTAATTCTACACGATGCTTTTTTAAAGAATTTTTATGTTCAGTAACTCTCAAAAACATGAATTTATTGGATTGACGTCAATCTTGGTTTAAAAAAACAACAACAAACAGTAACTCTTGCATAGTTTCTAAATAATACTATTACTAGGTTGTGCTGCGGCGCCGTGGCGCCTGAGGCGCCAAATTTAATTTAGGGCGCATATGGCGCCCACTTTTTCAAAAGCCCAACAAACTTGTCCTTGTATGATAGATACGTAATATTAAACTTCCTTAAATGTACACAAAGTATTCTATAATAGGGGTTGTAGGGTGCCTACGGCGCCCACTTTTTGTGTGGTCAAAAGCCCAAGTAACATATCCTTGTATGATAAATACGAAATATTACTGAAAAGTAAACAAAGTATTTATATATTTTTTACAGTGCTAATCACTACGCGATTTTTAAACTAATTTTAGAAAGCAGCGCACCAAATTACTGCACCAAAAATAACTATTTCAGTCCGTTAGCACTGCTTACAACACAAAAAAAAAGCAGAGTGATGTCCCTTAGCGTTAGGCGTGAGGCAGTCAGCGATAATGAGCGTAAATATATATATGATGATGGCACATTTAATTGCACATTTAAATACTTAAGCGTTTGTGTGACGTGAAAAATGTTTCCTCGCCCCCATCTCCCAAGGCCTCAAAAAGAATCCACCGTAAATACCTTCATTAAAGACAGGGCGGTTACAAAAATATGGAGGGGGGGGGGTTAATGACCATGTTTACAAATCCTAAACCCCGACCCATCCCGTCCACCCTCCCATCCACCCCTCCCGTCCACCCCTCCCGTCCACCACTCCCGTCCACCCCTCCCATCCACCCTCCCGTCCACCCCTCCCGTCCACCCCTCCCGTCCACTCCTCCCATCCACCCCTCCCGTCCACCCCTCCCGTCCACCCCTCCCGTCCACCCCTCCCATCCACCCTTCCCGTCCACCCCTCCCGTCCACCCTTCCCATCCACCCCTCCCATCCACCCCTCCCATCCACCCCTCCCGTCCACCCCTCCCATCCACCCTTCCCGTCCACCCTTCCCGTCCACCCCTCCCGTCCACCCCTCCCATCCATTCCTCCCATCCACCCCTCCCGTCCACCCTTCCCGTCCACCTTTCCCGTCCACCACCCCCATCCACCCCTCACGTCCACCCGTCCCATCCATCCCTCCCGTCCACCCCTCCCATCCACCCCTCCCGTCCATCCTTCCCATCCACCCCTCCCGTCCACCCCTCCCATCCACCCCTCCCATCCACCCCTCCCGTCCACCCCTCCCAACCACCCCTTCCGTCCACCCCTCCCGTCCACCCTTCCCGTCCACCGCTCCCGTCCCACATGACTGCGGGGAGGCCATTTCTATTTCTCGATTTTTTTTGTACCAAATGGTATTAATAACGAATGGGTTTAATTGTCCCTAAACTAGAGAGCTGGGCGTCTTATAGTATATTGTTATATCTGACCTTGTATTTTGTCTGTGTGGGCTGGGACTGATGGACAATTGTTGTTTTAGGTCATATTGTTATCTTCGGTCAAATTGTTCTCTTATGTCATATTGTTATCTTTTGGTCAAAGTGTTATCTTTTGGTCAAATTGTTATCTTTAGGTCAAAGTGTTATCTTTTGGTCAAAGTGTCGTTGTTCTTGTTCTACAGTTTATTTCTGTTCTCGTTTTCATCCATATTGACATATGACGTCAAACGTTGACGTAGCTCAAGAGCCGTTGGGGGCGTTATAAAACTTTCGCCCACCTTCTGTCGCGAAAAAGGTTTAAAAAAAAATAATTTTAAAAAAATAAACGAAAAATAACCTCACCTTTGTATAAAAGTCGATCACTTCCCTCTCCTCTCTCCCACCCACTCCCTCCATATTAAGAAAAAATAAACACCAAGGGTGTCCACCTCCTTACGGCACCCATCGTGAAAACCGTTTCAAAAAACCGATTCGTTAGCAAGTACTTCATTACAGATGGCAGGGGCGGACACAATCCACGCCTATGTGTGCTCACGTCACATCCGTTTTATGCGCCTGTTCCAACAACAACTGCGATTACGGACGGAGCGGGGGGTTGGGGTGGGGGAGAGGGAGATCACTCAGACACAGAAATCCCTGGCCACTAATCATGTGCCACGTGATCTACGGTCAGGCGGAAACATTGGCGAGCAGTAACGATGGTCACGTGTGCAGCTCTACGTCACTAGCATAAATGAAAGACACGGGCGATCAAGATGGAGGGCAGCAGAAACAAGATGGAGGACAGCCAGGCAAATGTAATCAAAACTCGATCAGGTGAAGTCATTCTGTATCAGTGGTAGCCTACCTTCCCTTCTTTATAACTTGCTAAGAGTGAGCTTATTTCATAATTTTACTCAAAACGAATCATAGTGGTACAGCGTCCTAGTAGAGTGTGAGTATTAACGACCTGTCCTCCCAAATTTTAAAGTGTGAGAAACACTGGCCTGTCTCATTTGAACGCCCGAGGGGCGATGACCTCTTTTGTGAAGTCCGAACTTCTCAGGGTTTCTCTAGTTGTAATGACCGTGGTTTTCATACAAGAAAGAGGTTGAGGATACCTGTACCTACGGTACCCATTTAATCCATGGAAATGTATCCATGATACAGGTCTTTTAAATCGTCCCGTACATGCACGCACGACCCTTTTCTATTCATACGGCATATCATTCTGTTTACCCATTTCATACATGAAAATGTATAATGAATTGAGTGATTTCACGTAGGGGTAGAACGAAGACTTATTGTATGTTATCTTTAACTAGGTTGTACTGCGGCGCCGTGGCGCCTGCGGCGCTCACTTTTTTATGGCGCCTACGGCACCCACCCTTTTCACTAACTTGTCCTTATATGATAAATACGTAATATTAAACTTCCTTAAATGTATACAAAGTATTTTATAATAGGGGTCGTAGGGCGCCTACGGCGCCCACTTTTTTTTGTTGGTCAAAAGCCCAAGTAACTTATCCTTGTATGACAAATACGAAATATTCCTGAAATGTACACAAAGTATATATATAATATTTTTTACAGTGCTAAAAACACACACGATTTTTTAAAACTAACTTTAGAAAGCAGCGCACCAAATTACTGCACCAAAAATAACTCTTTGAGTCAGTCAGCACTGTTTACAACACAAAAGCTGACGTCATAGGTTCGTGCGTTGTTTGGTTAATGTTAATCTGAAAACCAAAAGGATTATGATTTTTAAGTATATTTTTTCGATTAAAAAAAAAGCTGAGTGATGTGCATGAGCGTTAGTCGTGAGGCAGTCAGCAATAATTGAGCGTAAATATATAAATGATTATATCTTTTATTACCGACACTCCTTCTTTGCAGAACATTATATTTATTTATGGTCCTACATTTTAAATAGAGCTTTAACAGTTGATAGTGTGTTGTAACAGTTGATAGTGTGTTGTAACAGTTGATAGTGTGTTGTAACAGTTGATAGTGTGTTGTAACAGTTGATAGTGTGTTGTAACAGTTGATAGTGTGTTGTAACAGTTGATAGTGTGTTGTAACAGTTGATAGTGTGTTGTAACAGTTGATAGTGTGTTGTAACAGTTGATAGTGTGTTGTAACAGTTGATAGTGTGTTGTAACAGTTGATAGTGTGTTGTAACAGTTGATAGGTTGTTGTAACAGTTGATGGTGTGTTGTAACAGTTGATGGTGTGTTGTAACAGTTGATGGTGTGTTGTAACAGTTGATGGTGTGTTGTAACAGTTGATGGTGTGTTGTAACAGTTGATGGTGTTTTGTAACAGTTGATGGTGTGTTGTAACAGTTGATGGTGTGTTGTAACAGTTGATGGTGTGTTGTAACAGTTGATGGTGTGTTGTAACAGTTGATGGTGTGTTGTAACAGTTGATGGTGTGTTGTAACAGTTGATGGTGTGTTGTAACAATTGATGGTGTGTTGTAACAGTTGATGGTGTGTTGTAACAGTTGATGGTGTGTTGTAACAGTTGATGGTGTGTTGTAACAGTTGATGGTGTGTTGTAACAGTTGATGGTGTGTTGTAACAGTTGATGGTGTGTTGTAACAGTTGATGGTGTGTTGTAACAGTTGATGGTGTGTTGTAACAGTTGAAGGTGTGTTGTAACAGTTGATAGTGTGTTGTAACAGTTGATAGTGTGTTGGTTTTTCAGGTTTTATCAGGCAACCCATTCTTCGTCCGAATTTCAGGTGAGAGGTACGAACATGTGTATGTGTGTTTTTTCCCCCTTGCATACGGAATAGGAAAAGAGTTTTTATTCCCTTTGTCTATCTGAGGGTTTATTTTATCATCTTTGTGTCGTATTTCCAAGTTATAATTTATTGCCATTTGTTTATGTTTTATTACTACTTTCTTCTTCGTTCTTATATCCTCCAGTGTTTCTGGGCTTACTGATTTAATTAATGGTTTTATTCTTTTCAAATTGAATATTCTAGAGCGACTTCTAGCCGCGGCCTTCACATAAAATCTTCTGTTGGCGGAACTATGGGTGGTTGTCCTCGGCGCAAAAAATTCTCGGGGTGGTGTGGGGGTGGGGGTTTGCAAAATGGATTACATCCCCTGATCATCCGGATGAATGGACTGCTGTCTGTCCACAAAGCAGGAGTGAATAATGATTGACTCGCCCCCGGGCGCTGCAGCCCACGCCACGCCACTGGGGCGTATTTTATCGTCATGTTCAATCTGGTTTCCAGGGAAACGTTTTCTGACCAACAATGAGGCGTCATAGAAACCAAATATCACAAAAACATAATCTTAAGTCTATTTATGCATTCATTTTATTTACAGACCGCAAGGGCAAGTAATGAGGATAACCCTGGTTTATTTTTGTCGTTTGAAACAGTGTTGACTTTTTTTCCCCCACGTAAGACTGTTGCATGTTTTTGTAAGGATCGGGCAGTTAGATTGGCTCCCCCCCCCTCCTCCGTTGAACCACCATTACGGAAACTAGACGCCCATCCAATAAAGGGCCCGCCATCTCGCGAAGGGTTGATTGTATTTCCGGTTATGACGCAATTTGTAAGACGTCATCTGGAATGAGCGTCTAACATGACGTGTATCAGCCGGTGCAAAACATTTAGTGGGCTCCACCTCTGGGAAATATAAAATATTTTTTTAATATCTTTCTTCCCTTACGTTCTATGTTGTTGTTTGCATGAGAGAAAAAAAAATCTACCCTCGTTTGCACACCATGTCAACGCCCACAATCCGATTGGCTCTCGGGAATTTCCGGTCAATCCGAGTCTGATTAATTCGAGTTACTCGTCCGCTTGGACAAGTTTGCGGTCTGTGCATATAATGACCGTCTCCTCGCTGCTGAAAAGTCTAGACGTCCTCGCAATAAGCTCACCAAACTACATAACTCGGGGACCCTCGCCGTCTCCTCAGACATGAGATCGGATTAAGCACTTGTTTGAGTTATTCATCGAGTTATTCAAAAGGTTAGCGTGCATAATGTTTTCCAGATATCCCGATATGCCGCTCAATGTTTAGTTTTAAAAAAATCGAGAATCCCGTAGATTTCGCCATCTTAAAAATATTACAGGTAAAAATTGTATGATACATTTTTCTTGTTTACATTTATCAGACAAATTTTAAAATAAAGGAAATACGCAAAATTGGGTTATGTCATTTTCCATCAGTAGCTCTAAACTAAAGGTTCTCAAACGTTCCAAAGCCACGACCCCATTCAAATAAATGAAAAGTGTCCTTTTGATAATACAATTAACCGGTTGATATACTTGAAAAAATAATTTTTTTGAACATAACTCTCCAGTATTGAAAATAATGTAACTTGCAACTTATTAATTAGTTACACCGAAACTGTAGCCGAAAGATTTAGATACAATTTAGGAACAAGAGGAACGGGCCAACATCATAACTAGAGGGGTATATGCCAACATGTCCAGGCCAAATCGAACAGACCAATGGTGGAAACTGTGTCGCAAAAAAAAACAACAAAAAAAAGCAGGTTTTTGTGACTCATATGAGAACGTAGCACTACTGCAACAACTCACACTTCAACAGGCCAGAACACAACATGGGCTCAAAACTGGCGGCATTGCATCCTAGCCTCCGAAACAGTGGTGCACCTGTTGACTTTGTGCCCGGCAACGGCTGGACATAGCTGGGGAGGTTAAGGCGTCGAGAGTCCTACGCTCAGACAATGTCGTATGGCACTGTTCAACACTGCTCGGCAGATGAGGCAGGGTGCCCAGGTGTTAGCCAATGAGACTAGATCAACGGTGGCCAAACCGTGGCTCGCCTTCACATTGCGGCTCGCGTACAATTTACAAAAGATATGTTACAAGGATTACTGGAAGATTTCCAAGCCAGGTTTAATGACTCGTAGTGCTTCAGTGCAGCCCTCGACAATTTAATTATATTTTAAAATGGTTCTCAGTTACTACAGGCCTGGCCCAATGTTCCCTTTAAGCTTCGCGGCTGCGCAGACATTTTACAGAGGCTGAACATCAGTTTAGAATTACCGCGCAGCAAATTTTGTAAAATATTGCACAAAAATGGATACTGCACACCTTTGCACAGTTTTTTTTTACTTTGCACACGGATCAATGAACCTTAGAGGGAACATTGGTCTGGCAACCCCTGGACCAGAGGCGTCACTAGGGTTGGTGTCACCCGGGGCGGTAGCTCATGGTGTCACCCCTTCACGACTGAAGGGGCCATCCATAAATGACGTCACGCGAGGTTGCCGATTTTTACCCCACCCTCCCCCAGCGTCATACTTTGTCACAAAAACTTAGACCCCACCCCTTTTTTACGATATGACGTCACAAAGCTTTGACACCCCTCCCCCAAGCCGTATTTTCTCAATAAAAGTTAGCATGTTGCAAATTATTTTTTGTCATTTAAATATGTATTTAGGGTAAGTCTGCACTGTAATATCGTAACACGCGTGAAGTCATTGAAAACGTAATTAAATAAATGGTAAGCAATCAAATATTTAAGTGGAACTTTTATTTAAAGTTTCGCGTTTTTGATGTGACGTCACATTTCTTAAACACCCCCCTCCTCGTACCACATCGTCAACTATGCGTGGACCCCTTTGGCGGATTAAAAGGGGGGGGGTGCTGAACGGGCTAAAGCCCCCAATAATTTAAGGGCCCCCTAAACTTTTTATGAATTATAGTGTATAATAAAGAAGCAGGCCATTATGTTTGTACGAATCCCTGAAAATGCCTTGGACAGTCATACGGCAATGCTGCAAATGAGTAGGAAGTATAACGGAAACCAGGCTATTCTTCGTGAGAAGTGCATTGTAGATCATTATGTGACGTGCACAGCTCATTCCTTTAATTTGGTTGGGAAAAGAGCAGCAGGTTGTCCTACTGCGGTCAGATTTTTTTGTCTTCTGCAAAATATTTATACCCGACTTGTTTCATCTACTCATCGTTGACAGGTACTTCAAAAACATATGAAATTGATACATGTTAACAAAGCCTTGTCTGACACAAGATGGTCAGCCTGACATTATTCTGTAAGGTCTGTTAATAGCTCATACAATGAGAATATCGCAGCACTAGAAGAATTAGCAACGAATGAAAATCAGCCACGTGACTGCCGACTTGAAGAAGAAGGATTTCTAAAGGAAATTGAACAACTGGAAGTCGCTATTTTACTTGAAATTTTGGAAACAATTTTAGAAAGGAAGTCTCTCATTGAGTTTGTTAAAAAATAGCATTCTTAATTTTATTCCTATGAAGACAAAGGAAAGGAAAAGTCCGTGGTAAAAACAGTGTAAACAATCTTCAATACTATCAAACAAAAAAGAAAGCGTCAATTTGATAAAGGGACATCAACAAAACAGCATTCTCCTGGAGAAAAAAATTTCAAGATTGAGGTATTTCTGGTAATCATTGACAAACTTTCTTAAGCCCTACAACATTGGTTAGGTGCATATAAATACATCCATGAGAAATTTTGCTTTCTTACAAACCTAACTGAGCTCAGCACTTTCGCCACCCGATGGGCAGCAGCCAAGTTAATGAAAGAACATTCAAGTGATTTCGAAGAAGGGGTCGGGTAAATCCGAAGCAACCGTTTCGTCCCCCCTCAATTTACTAGCAACGCCATCGAGCGGTGCCGGTTTAGGGCCAGGAGCGCTTGTACGGATTAGCAAAAAGTGCCGCGAAGAACGCATTGGACGCCAGCTCTGAGGAAACCTTCCAGTGGGGGTTGCACCCTAGGTAGGTCTTTGATTATCACCCGGTCTGCGGCGGTCCTAACCTTGGAGACCCGTGTGCTTTGCTGGGATGGCGCCAAAGTGGTAGCGGGTCGTAGTAGGAAATTCCACCACCTCCTTGTGAGGGCAACTTAGTGGGAGGCATCTTCGACTGTATGTCCTGGATGCCCAGGTGGCCACTTCAGAAGCGGCCGCTTTTGGGGGGGTTCCTCAGCTGTTACGTCCCTTTGGTGGCCAGATTGCTAAGGGGGTCTTCCGGGAAGACCCATAAAGAGCACTAGGCTCGGGGCTTCTAATTTTCTTCCACGTGTAGGTTCATGCGTGATTTCGAAGACTGCTTACCTTCAGAATTAGTCCAATTTTCACAACTCTTAAAAAAGTTATTTTCCAGCCCCAGGCTCAGGGTTAAGAAAAGGAATTAGCACAAAGTGAAACTCAAAAAACTTGCACAGAGCTAAAAATTTTGCTGCTTTTGAATGAGCTATATTTCACACAGTCATTTACAAATGTACGCATCGCACTTCGCATCTATCTTTCAATGATGACATCAAACTGCAGCTGAGAGCGATCCTTTTCAAAGTTGAAAAGAATATATAATGAGAATTTGCATGGGACGAAAAAGGCTTAAGATGCTCTCTCTAATGAGCATTGAAAAGGAACTTATAAGCTTACTCAGCTTTATTGACTTGATTGAAAACTTCGCCATTTGAAAAATTCGCAAACGAAAGTTGTTGGTTGAAATAATAATCATACATATTTTTCAATAATTTTTTTTATTTCAAATAGAGAAAAGAATTCGTTACCTCATGGATTTTTTTTTAAAATATGGAATAACGCGTAATACTATTCTTTAAGGGGGCGCGATCGTAAGCACTAAACAGCGTAAGTCGGGATGGGACCGTCGTAACCGGAGGACTACCTGTATATAAACATGCATATCTATGCTTTCACGCCTTTAATAAATAAATATATATATAAAATATTAACTCAAAGACATTGAAATCATAATTTTCCTCAAGAAAAACATCAACAAAGAAAACCCATCATTTGATTTTTTTTCTTTGTGATAAAAATCGTATTCCCCCCACCCCACTGTGGTGGAGGGATTCGTGAGGTGGGAATCGTTCATGCCTTTATATCTTTTAAAACAGAAGACACTGCCTCTTTCATTCCAGCCGTGTTTTAAACATCTCTCTGCTGCGACTATTTCTTTTTTTTTCCTAATTTGTTTTAATGTTGTTCGTGTGTTGGGACTGTTTTATTATTGCAAGTTAACTGATATTTTTTAATAAGAATTTTCACGTTTCACGTATTTCATTGTATTTCTTAATTTATTTCTAGATTAAAAAATGTGTCATCTTTTGTTTTCTGACATAAAATGGTACACAGTAAAATAGTCACATAGTGACGCCACTGCCCTGGACTAGACCATACGCAATCAAGAAAAAATCTCAAACCAGTGGCAGAAGTTTAACCGTCCAAACAAGACTGATAGATTGCTGATGTGGAGAAAGACTTGCAATAGCATGGGGTTGGAACATGGAGACCGGAGGGCAATGCATCGCCCTGAATGGTAGAATGTTGTTGACCAGACCAGGACCCTGCCTAGGCCGCGGTGCCACTGATGATGATTGAAAAAAAATCCTATTTGTTCTGTATCAGCTGTCGCAACTTGGAGGCCATCTCCCATGTTTTGGAAATGTTCTGTTAGTTCAGTGGTTCCCAGCGTGTTCATGGAGTGTCATTTGCACTCTTAGTTCAGTGGTTCCCAGCGTGTTCACGGAGTGTCATTTGCACTCTTAGTTCAGTGGTTCCCAGCGTGTTCATGGGGTGTCATTTGCGCTGTTATTTCAGTGGTACCCAGCGTGTTCATGGAGTGTCATTTGCACTCTTAGTTCAGTGGTTCCCAGCGTGTTCATGGAGTGTCATTTGCACTCTTAGTTCAGTGGTTCCCAGCGTGTTTACGGAGTGTCATTTGCACTCTTGGGGAAACTGCTTTGACTTCTTTTGGGTCACGTCAACAAAATGTAATAATATTTGAAAAATTAAATCCGCGTGAGCTTGTTTTAAACACACGTTCATTATCTGACGGTCTTTACTAAACATTTTATCTTCACAAACTCACACGTGCACGAAACAAGACAAGCAGAGCAGGCAAATAAATCATATAGTTAAATTAACGACGCCCTCCCCCCCCCCAAACCCACTCTTGTACTTATAATGCATGGATGGTAACTTTATCGAAAGGTTTTAACTCAAAATACTCCAACCTACAACGCTTAGTACTGAGCTTGTTTACCTGATTTTTGAAGCTGTGGGGGTGGGGGGGGATGAACAAACAACGTTTTAGCTGTTGTGAAAATAGATTTCTTATAGAAATTTGATAACAAATGTCGCATTGAGCTCGAGGCTATCTGGTTCTCATGTTGAGATGTTGGAATAAACACAAGTCTATGTGCCAATAGGCTAATTGCTGCCGTTTATTTTTAGAAATGAAAATTAAAAAAAAATGAAAACCACAAGGATACATTTTCTCTCAATTTCGTTACTTGTAGAAAGACATGAAGCCAAAAAAGAATGGTTTGTGAATGTAGCTTCAAGATCTGCACTGAAGGTAGATTAAATGTTAATTATATTTTTGAAATTGTGATTTTGAAACTATTTTTGACCTCTTTCCGCATTGCATTAAAAGTTTTTTTTGCTTTTTTTTAAAAAAAAAGAAATCGACCCAACCTAATACCGCGTATATTTCTATTAATAGATTTCTGCCATTTAATGGCAAAGTCAAAATTTAAATTTCAGTAGGTCTCGCAGCCTCTCACCAATACAAAATAATTAAAATAACACAGATTTTCATTAGAAGATAGCAGTGATATTTTAAGATGATAGCTAAAAAAAAGTCAAAATCTGTATCATCTCGTAATACAGTAGTACCTTGAGATACGAGTGCCCTGACATACGAGCTATTTGAGATACGAGCTGTCGGGCGACATCTCAGGAACTGACGACCGATGAATTACAAGAGAGCAGCAGCATTCGGGGGTCCTGCAAGAAATTCGTTTTGAGGAAGAGCCAGAACCTCATGGAGGAGGTTATCTCTACAAGAGAGATAAAATAGATCTTGGGAATCTTTATCTTATCTTTTATCTTAGCTATACAGACGCTCTTTCTATGCAGAAGATAATTGCGTTCACAGACCATGACAGATGGCAAGTGATGCAGCGTTCACAGGCCACGGCTTTGTGGGTTCCACGCATTACCCAGCCGCCTAACTAGTGTTAGGTACCCATTCGGAGCTGGGTGAGTCAGGGAACAAATCTTTGCCTTCACATGGATTCAAACCCGTGACCATCGGTACGCCAGTCGAGCGCGCTGCCGCTCGACCACCGCGTCCCATGTGGGAATGTGGGAGAGAGTTTCACAGTTGGTGGAAAAGAAACACCCCCAAAAAGTTGCAACTGGTCGTGGATCAGAGCTATTTAATGACACTTGTTAATGACACTTGCCTAACTCATTTCCGCAGCATTCTGAAAGGGAGGAAGAAACAAACCTCCTTGGACAGTTTTTTTTTAATCCGGCAAAATTTGCAAAGACCAGTGAAAAGAAAAGCAGTTACTAAAATTAAGCATACAGAAGCATTTAAGTTGTGTATAGTTACATGTAAGTGACCAAAATAAAAATATGTATGTACACTTAACAAAACCAGTTGTTTTGTTTTTTTGCTTTACATTCTCTTTTAATCTGTTTTTATACGATATTTGTCATTTATAAATACATCTTTCTTATTTTAAAAAAAAAGTAACAAAAACAATTAGGGGTAGCAAATATTTGGGTTGGAACGGATTAATGGCATTTTGAATTAATTTCAATCGTGAAAATGGCTTTGAGATACGAGCAATTTGACCTACGAGCAAGGTAACGGACGAATTAAACTCGTATCTCGAGGTACCACTGTATACACAGAAATAAATTTATCACTTTCAATGGTTTTGTCCCTTATTTAGGTCACGGCCCATACAAGCACTCAAGTATCAGAGCCTAAGGCGTCAACGCCAAGTGTTCAATACCTTAAATCAACTTGAGCATTCTTACTTAATAGTGCACTCAGAGGGTGACATCAATGGGACACGACAGGAAAATGCCACGTCTGGTCAAAGCTGGCCATTGCTGTTTACTCTGTCCGGAGATTCTTGAGGCTTGAGCTCGTAATGTTGCTTGGCGTGCACCGACTTTCAGCGGCTGACGTACGGGACTGAGAGAGAGAGAGAGAGATAGACTGAGAGAGAGAGAGAGAGAGAGAGAGAGACTGATAGAGAGAGAGAGAAAGAGAGACTGAGAGAGACTGAGAGAGATACTGAGAGAGACTGAGAGAGAGAGACTGTTAGAGAGAGAGAGAGAGAGAAAGAGAGACTGAGAGAGAGAGAGACTGAGAGAGAAAGATACTGAGAGAGAGAGAGAGACTGAGAGAGAGAGAGACTGAGAGAGATAGAGAGAGACTGAGAGAGAGTGAGAGAGAGAGACCCGGTCAAGAAAGTTTAGTTGTACAACGCAGCGCTGTGATTATGACTGTATATTTATATTTTGTATTATACATGTACCTATGACTGTATCACTAGGTCTGAGTGCATCACGGATGGAGTCGGTATCAATAAAAATAAGAGGTTATTAAATAGGGTGTGGGTAAGTGTGAAAAACAAAACGGACCAGCCAGCTAACAAGGCATACCTTTTTAAATCCCTTATATTAACTTCAAAACCGTCTCTGTCTCTCTGTCACACTGTCGTCATCTCTGTCTTGGTAGGGTGGAAAAACAAAAGTAGAAAATGACCCACTTCCCGTAATCCGATCGAGCTGAAATTTGGCACACGGACCCGCTTACCTAACAATGCATCGTATCAAAATTTCAGATCGATCGAATGTACAGTTATTAAATTAATGCATTTTTAGTTTATCCTTATATAACGTATGTAATTCAAATTAACTGTTTGTTATTGTTTTTTTTCCACGTGAGAGCTTGAGTTGACGCGTTGACGCGACCCATCGAAGTACCGGCGTGCTTTTGTTTACATTTTACGTGTCACGCTGAGCTCGGTCAAGCGATCGGTGACCAGACTTTTCCTCTCTCCCCCCACCCCCCAGGGTTATGAAGCAAAATTGAGTTAAGACAGATTCAGTCTGTAAATGTTTGTCGCGTTTGAAAATAATCAATACTGTTAGTTATGTCTCATATATAAGGGATTTATAGTGAAAAACTCTTTTTTACGAGTTTGTTTTATTCTCTTCTTTTACCTGGACTATTTTAACACGTGGGTTTTGAGAGTGGATGGAATTTTGCCGTTTTAGCACCAGCCCCTCGTAATAACTCAGATTAGAAGCGGCCTCTCATTCTACCACCATCAATATGCCTGAGTTGAACATTAACGTTGAGTGAAATTAACAGGAAAGCCAACGAGCAACGTTACAGAANTAAAAAGGGACTGGAACATGATATTTTAAAAAATCGATGATTAAATAAAGGTCAAGTTTTCTTTGTATTTTGATACTTCGTTCTCTTCTTGGACGAGACAGTTCTTAAATTTTTTTATTTTTTTTTAAAGTTAAGTCGTCCTATCAGACCATGATGGCCTATGGAGAAAGGAAAGTGAAGCAGAGTTCATACGTTACTGGGTGAACTCGGAAACAAGACCCTGCCAACGAGACTCAATCGAACCCGTGACTCTCGGAACAACAGCCGTGCTCGCAACCGCTCGACCACCACGTCCCACCTTAGGGTACATTTGGAATAAAATCTAGGATTAAAAAAATAAAATAATCTAATCAACTTTACTCTCAGCATTTTCCAAAATCGAAGCTAATAGAAATTCTAAGGTCTCCGCGTCCCACCTTAGGGTACATTTGGAATAAGATCTACGATTTCAAAAAAATAAATAATTTAATCAACTTTACTCTCAGCATTTTCCTAAATCGCAGCTAATAGAAATTCTAAGCTCTCCGAAATCACAACAGTATGAGAAACGATTCCTCACACAACAACAACAACAAAAAAGTTTCGCTTCGGATACGAAAAATATATTGCAGATGTTATTTTCAACATGAAACACCAACCTCTCATATAATTGCTATTACCTATCAGTGATATATCATCATTAGAAAGATTCCATGATTTAAAAGATTTCATTATAAGTTCTGTTTCATCAACATAACTATTTCATCTTTAGAACTATTTCACCAGGTAAGCACTTTCCATGAAATCCAATTAATGAATTTGCGCATCGTTCCAAATGAACAAGCCAAGCGTGTTTTTGTTTTGTTTTCTACATTAAAACCTGCGAGTGTTTTTGTCCTCATTGCAAAAGCAAACACCGCGAGACCGTGGGCGCCCAGGCGATGTGCTATGTAGTGTTTTAATGGATTCCAGTGGTTCGAACAACAGCAGCGCGGTGAACGACCCATTGATTGATTCTGCAAATAACTACGAAGGCAGAGAAAACAAATGTCTTTTTATAGTCGATGTTGAGAAGCTGTTGATGAAAGTTAGAAGCGTTTAATGAAATTATCCGGCAGTTTTCGGGCATTTTGTGTGTAGACCTTCGATTTAAAAATAAAAAAAAATAATTTTGGGAAGGGGGGGTGGTGGGGGTGGGGGTTACGCTGTAATAATTTGTAGCTGTAGAGGTCATCATGTAATTAAAAGGTCCCAACATAGGACAAAGCAAATTAACTACTGACTTTGGGAAACGAAGACGGGCAGGGAGCACGGCGGTTCTGGCTTGTTTACCTTGGACACAATATTTGTTTGTTTTTAATTAAATCCGTTATGTTAACTTCGCCGTCTTGTGTGTCGTCGTGATCGCGGCGGAAAATCAATAGTAAAAAAATTTACTCACTTCCCGTGATCCTATCGAACTGAAAATTTGCACATGGACTTTTGTTACCAAACGATGCATTGTATCAAAATTTCAGATCGATCGAAAGTGCCGTAATTAAATTTATGAATTTTTAGTTTATCTCCATGTATCTCTATGTAGCCGTCTGCTATCGTTGACCTCCACGGGTCACTGGAGTTCACCCCAGCCATCGATGATCAAATCCCCGTTTTTTAACAGCAAGGAGAGTTCAGTCACGTTCAGTCTGTAAATGTTTGTCGCGCGGTGCGTATTATATTGAACACAATCAAAACTTTTAGTTATGTCTCATATATATAAAGTATTTATAGTGTCAAAAACTTTGTTTTTTCGGGTTGTTTAAAACAAATAAAAAATTTGAACTTTCGATTTATGACGAGCACGTCTAAGTGTGTCATGGCGATGAGACGAACGTTTTTAAAACAAATTATACAAATGGAGTTTTAGGAATTAAATTCATTTAAATTGTTTACACATAGCAATAAAGTTCTTGGTATTTTGTTTGTTGTTGTTGAGTGATTCTCTCGGTGTTGCGTGTTTAGGACCTGTGTTAATGAAATACATTTATTGATCTAAGACAGCGGTGTCCAAACTTTTCTGCCGGAGGGCCGCATTAACTGTCAAACAGCAGTTTGGGGGGCCGACTACACACAGTTTTGTGGTAAACCACAGGTGATAATATCATATATTTTTGGAGATTAAAATGTCTCCAGGGGCCGGATGAGAGGGCCTCGCGGGCCGCATCTGGCCCGCGGGCCGTAGTTTGGAGACCACTGATCTAAGACAAGCGATGGGCTGATCCCTTTGATGATCGTGGCACTACACTACAGACATGAGCATCTTGACGACCTGTTATATGTTATAAGTGTAATATAATGATCCGGTCCGGTTCACATAATTAGGGGTGTACCGGATTCAAATTTTTGAAATCCGGGCGGAGCCGGATTTGGTCAGATTTATAAAGTGAAATCGGGCCGAAGCCGGAGTCGGATTTTTAAAAATGGCCGGATTCCGGATATTCCGGAGCTATTATAAATATATCTATTTTATGGCTCTACCGGCCATCCGGATTTGGCCGGATTTATGAAGTGAAGTTCTGCAGAAGCCGGAGCTGGATTTTTAAAAATGGCCTGGTTCCGGTTTTGCCGCAGCCGAAATCTGGTACACCCCTAGACATAATTTATTATGTAATGATCCTGGCAAGATGACACATTGTATATATAGCATTATGATACTGGAAAGTTTTATAAGAGCAATCGTACATTTATATCAGTGGTTCCCAAACTTTTTTGACCCACGGACCCCTTTTATACTTAAAATTTCCCCACGGACCCCCAAGTAAAAAAAACAACTTTATAAATGCATAGTACAAAATTACAAAAGCAACATTTTGATGAAAAGTACGGTATTTATTAAAATTATTGTTTAAGATAAAATTGAAAAAAAGCAAAAAAATTGGATTAACGTGATGAGATTTTATTAGTGTATTTATGCCTGACTTAATGTTTGTGTGTCATCATCATCATCATCGCCCTTCGTCCCATTTGGGGCATAGGCCGCGAACAAAGTCTCTCCAGGCATCCCGGTCCTGCGCCAGTCTCTCAATCTGCCCCCAGCTGTGCCCGCTCATTTTTGTGTCTGCCTCCAGTTCTCTTCTCCAGGTCATTTTGGGACGACCTCTTTTCCTTTTGCCTTGGGGGTTCCATGTGAGGGCTTGTCTCACAATGCTGGATGTAGACTTTCTGAGAGTGTGGCCAATCCATCTCCATCTGCGCTGGCGTATTAGCTCTTCCACTGGCTCTTGTTGTGTGCGTTGCCAGAGGTCCTCATTGGTGATGACATTTGGCCAGCGGATTCGGAGAATTGCTCGGAGACATGTATTTATAAAGGCTTGAAGCTTTTTAGAAATGGCTGCTGTTATTCGCCATGTTTCTGCTCCATACAGTAGGACAGGCTTTACTGTGGTGTTGAATATCCTGACCTTGGTATGAAGAGTCAAGTTGTTGCAGTTCCAAACTTTTTTTAGCTGTTTAAATGATGATCTTGCTTTGCCCATTCTCACTCTTACATCGGCGTCTGTCCCTCCTTGTGTGTCGATGATGCTTCCAAGGTATGTGAAGCTATCCACTTCTTCCAGATTTGTTCCTTCCAGTGTTATTGGAGTGTTGCTTGATGTGTTTATTTTAAGGACTTTGCTTTATCCCTTATGGATGTTCAGGCCAAGGCAAGCAGAGAATTGTGCTAAATCGTTGGTTTTCTCCTGCATCTGTTGCTGTGAGTGCGATAATAAGGCCAGGTCGTCCGCAAAGTCCAGGTCGTCAAGTTGTTTCCATAGTGTCCACTGGATACCATTTCTCTTCTGCTCTGTAGACATTTTCATTATGCAGTCGATGGTTAGCAGAAATAAGAATGGTGAAAGCAGACACCCCTGTCTGACTGCGGTCTGTACCTCAAAAGCCGCTGTTGCTTGTTGGCCATGGACAATTCTACATGTAAGTCCTTCGTAGGAAGCCTTAATTATGTCAGTCAGTTTTTGTGGTATCCCGTAGTGTCTTAGTAACTTCCACAGGGTTGGCCTGTCAACACTATCGAAAGCCTTCTCATAGTCAATAAAGTTGATGTATATTGGTGAGTTCCACTCCAGGGATTGTTCCAATATAATTCTCAGAGTGGCAATATGGTCAGTGCATGATCTATCTTTTCTAAAACCTGCTTGTTGGTCTCTAAGATGGGTGTCTATTGCGTCCCTCATTCTGTTTAGCAGCACTCTGTTAAATACTTTGCTTGGTATGGATAGCAGAGTTATTCCTCTATAGTTGGAGCAAGAGCTAAGATCTCCTTTCTTTGTGAGCTTAATGAGATGTCCTTCTTTCCACTCCATCGGAATCTGTTCTTCCTCCCATATTTTCTTGAAAAGAATGTGTAGCATTGCAGAGCTAGTCGTAATATCTGCTGTCAAGGCTTCTGCTGGTTTTAGGAACCGCAAATCTTCACGAGCATCAATTTCTAGTCATTTTTAAAAAATTATATTTTTGTTGTTTTTTTTATGATGAGGCTCATAACGCCACTGAATCTTTGTTCTACCAAATAGAAAGACAGGAAAACAGTCCAAAATAATTCATTACAATAACCTTTAATGCATGATATAAAATTGGGATCTGACTTTGTAACCAGAATTTGTGGTATCCTAGTTCATACAGTAGTATAAGTTCCTCATTTGTGGATATTTCAATAAGCTGCTCTTGTATTAGTATTTATTCATCTGTGTTTGAGATCTGAGTTTGTCCACGCGCTAAAGAGCTCAACTGCCAGTCGGAAATATCCTATAGTGGCAAATGCCTACAAAATGTCTGCATGAAGAGCCGTTAAGTTTTGGCAGTAAGCAAGCAAACCTTTAACTATTTGG
Organism: Ampullaceana balthica; assembly: GCA_944989445.1. Taxonomy (NCBI): domain Eukaryota; kingdom Metazoa; phylum Mollusca; class Gastropoda; family Lymnaeidae; genus Ampullaceana; species Ampullaceana balthica. Next base: position 56,788 of record CALYLW010001256.1, on the reverse strand, counting down.
CAATTTCAAAAGATTTGAAAACTGACAACATTCTCCTGTTCCTAAGTTTTGTTTGCAAAGAAAAAGATTTGCACCAAACTCAGATATAACGCTTTTAGTTTTGATTAATTTAATTGGTTACCTTGTAGTAGTTGTAGCTTCAAATTAGTTTTGTTAAAGCTGGGTAAATAATTCATTAATAAAGGATATGTAATTTTTTTGAGTTGTTTGTGATGCTAATTGTCTTTGTTTTCCAGGAATTTGGACAATGAATCAAACAGAGTATAAAATCGATTTAAATATCTACGTGAGGATAACCAGCGTACTTCTATGTGAATAAATAATCCATTATAGTCTTCTTCTTCATTTTACAAATCGTGGTGAGCAAATAATCTCTCATCGAAGGCATTCCTTTTAATAAAATTTGGTACAGCATGTTTTAAGTATGCCAGAAATTCAAGTGTATTGCTTTAACTTCAAACATTTTTTTTTAATTCAGTAAATAACGTTTCAAGTTTCGTATCTGTTTCCAAACATTTAGGCATTATAATACCTCAAATATTCAATAACACTATATTGTCGGCATTGTTTCATGTGTCTTCGGCTCACTCAGTCCTGGATTTACCTATTAGCTAAACAAGCTATAACTTAGGGCCCCTGTCTTCTTGGGGGCCCCCGGAAGTTTGTTTTCATATTTGTCACTAGACTTTAAAAGGTCCTTAAATAGGGCCCCATCAAGTCTAAATCCAACCTTGGGCTCACTCATTCTCTTATCTGTTGTAACAGACCACTGTTAAGAATTATTAACTATTTTCAATGGAATGCTACAGTAAAGCCCTTTTAAAAATATTTGATGGTAGGGTACAATTTAGAATAATTTAAATAAATATAACTTCCAGGCACATCAAATAATACACAACCTTGCAACCCTCGTAGATTTAAGTTAAAAACTTGTATATTTCTACTTATAGTTATAGGGAATTCGGCATTTCATCTGCATCAAGCTTGACCTTTCAACAAACCAAATATTTTGATTGGTTATAGATGTGGGAATTACAGTAGTTCTAATACTTTTTTTTAACGTAAAACAACATTGTATCCATGAAGGATAGCACCTAAGATGGTATTTAATTAGTAGGCATTCACATAGGCCTACTATTTGATTAATTATTATTTATTTTAATTCCAATAATAATACAAAATTAATGAGTTTTATTATTTGATTTTTAAACCTTGCGCGGACCCCCTGACGTTGTTCAGGGACCCCCAAATCAATTTTTATTTTCCACGGACCCCCTGAAAGGTCCCGCGGACCCCTGGGGGTCCGTACGGACCACTTTGGGAACCACTGATTTATATCTTCAACATTGAATAGTGGAAAGTGCGAACACAATGAACACATGCCGGAATTTCTGATACATTAGTTGTTCCAAGATTGACAGTGTGACAGGTATAAGTGACAGCGTGACAGGTATAAGTGACAGCGTGACAGTGATAGGCTACAGCGTGAAGGGCGTAAGCGACAGCGTGACAAGTATAAGTGACAGCGTGACAGGTATAAGTGACAGCGTGAAAGGTGTAAGCGACATCGTGACAGGTATAAGTGACAGCATGACAGGTATAAGTGACAGCGTGACATGTATAACTGACAGCGTGACAGACATAAGTGACATCGTGACAGACATAAGTGACATCGTGACAGGTATAAATGACAGATTGACAGGTAAAAGTGATAGCGTGAAAGGTATAAGTGACAGCGTGACTGGTGTAAGTGACAGCTTGGTAAGTTCATGAGCGAAAATGTGGCCTATGAGCACATACTAAGTGTGATTGATTTGGGTGACATAAGTGTGACAATTTAGCTGGTAGAAGAAAAAGAACGGTCACTCCATGGAAACGGGCAAATCACATGTCTCTAGGCGACCTAAAGCAGTTAACACCCTTGGTTCTGACCCCTGTCTGGAACATTCTATTCACGCCCCAAACTTGTACAAACACCAGTTGGTTTAACAAAAGTTTCATTCATGAACAACCGATTTCACCCCCTTCCCTTAAAACAAACTCTCCCTACTCCCCCCCTTTTCCACACACACCCTCAGAACTCAGCAACCTTCATTACTTTTTCTTCTCTATTTTCAAGCTTTGTGGAGTTGTGGAGACCACTTACGTCTGCCCAGTTCGTCAACCACGCTCGCCCCAATCACAACCTTCTACATTACTTTTTTAAAACCCTTGTCTTTCATTTCTTTAGAGAAGTGGTTCTCAAATTTTGATATTTTCTTTTGTTATGCGAGGTGTCCCTTTCAACATTATTCGATAGCTCGTGGATACTTTACTAAATCTGCGATATAATTTAAAAAGAACACATACTATGAATAATTATGCGTTCTTTTTTTCGAGATCCCACCGAAGCCGCTTAGTGCTCCTCTGGGGGACCACGGACCCCACTTTGAGAAACGCGGCTTTGGAGCAACTATCCAGGAAACTGTCCGTCAGCCGAGCTCAAGTGCTTCACGAGTAAGCGGCAAAATGGTCCGAGGGGTGGTCACGAACGGCCGCAGCTATTTAATAAAGCAACATGTCTCTCAGGATTGGGGTGACGCGACGGCTGGTAGGAACTAGAAGCCGCGGGAGCGAAAAGGATGTTGGCGGAAACTCTCATGGTTTGAAAACGAGTTTTAAATTATTCAAACTTGGGGACATTCTGACCAGCAAGGGCTGACAATCAGAGGACAGCGGTGCCGCAACTAGGGTTACTGTGATCCTGGGGGGTGGGGGTGGGGTGGGGCTGGGGGATGGGGCGGACCGAGATTTTGGGCGGCACACTTCCACGGATTGAAATAACAACGAAATAACAACCCAAGCGGGAGTATGGTGCTATATAAGTTCCCACATATTATCATTAATTTTAAAAGTGTGCCAACCAACTTGTTCTTCCTACCAACTTATATAGAGATTTGTTGTTTGTTTGTTCATAACTACACAACGAATATTTTGATTCTGTTCCTCCCACTATGCATGTCCAGTAAGCCATAATTTTCGCTTACCGTCATTGAGACCGTCTTAAATAGAGAATGGATCTTCATTGAGACTGTCTTACTCTTGTAAATGGATCTACCTCCAGAGGAGGTCACTCTAACCTTTCTGCCTCCCCCCACTCTCCCCGCACCACGAACGTGTTCCCTGCAGCACGTGATATTCACGGGAGAGCATCTCGCGGTTCCCAAATGCCGACACTTCCTGTGTCGCCACGGCAACCAGTCACGCCCGCGACCATGCATGACCAGACGAACACGACGCTGGTCATTTCAAGTTCACGCCTGACATACTGTGAAATCAGTCAAGTGATAAACAGACCGAAGGGAAAAAGAAAGGGGGGCGGAGAGATGTTGTAGTTTTTCTCTTTGAAAGTTGGTTAGAGAAAATTTATTTTTAAAAAAATCCCTCCAGGAATAAATGTCAAGGTTACTCTCGCTATCGATCAAATTATTGGCGGCTCCAGCGGCTCGACTATTATCGTGATGGAAAATATAAAAAAGTAAATTGGGTAAAATTTTCTCCGGAACAAAATATGTCTAATATGATGATGTGTTCAGGCTTGTTGGCTGTCTATTGTGACGTAAGTGACGCCATAGCGATGTATACCCCACAACCCCAGTTATTTCATTATCTGATCGTTGGTCTTGTACCCAATAACCAGTGCATTATACAGTAAATATATATTTATAATGCAATAACCATTAACATGTTTATTATTATCCTAAACAATTTTAATTATTTTTTATTCGGTTCCCAAATTGTTATCCAAAGTCAAATTTATTATCCATTGGTCAGTTTATGTCCAATTTAGTATCCAAAATACCCATGCAATTTAATTATTAAATGTCTTGTTTATTATCTAGTTATCAGTTTATTATCGAAGTCCAAGTTCGGGGGCGCGGTGGTCGAGTGGCAGCGGGTTCACGGATTCGAATCCATGTGAAGGCAATGATTTGTTTCCGGGGTCTAGGACGTCCCTGAGTCACCCAGCTCCGAATGGGTACCTAACACTAGTTAGGCGGCTGGGTAATGCGTGGAACCCACAAATTCGTGGCCTGTGAACGCTGCATCACTTGTCAACAGATCATCTGTCATGGTCTGTGGACGCAATTATCTTCTGCATAGAAGGAGCGTCTGTATAGTTAAGATAAGCTAGTTCGACAAGTTTATCATCAAATGCCGAGTTTAGTATTCTATGGTCACACAGAAGAGGAATGCGCTAAAGCTCTCAAATAAAATAAAACATACACAAAAGAATTGTGTGATAAAACTTGACATTAAAATTTTATTTAAGTACTTTTAAAACTTTAGCTTCTTAATTACTTTTCCATTGTATATAATGTAACATATAATGTAAATTTAATTTAAATACTTGTGTTTATTTATGTTTTACTCAAGGAAGGCCGGATTTAGATTTGATGGGACCCTAAGCTATTTGATATATGTGGGGTCCTTTTGAAGTCCAGATATTCTTTGTCAGTGCCAAATATGAAGAAAAAAAATTCCCGGGGGCCCCCAAGAAGGCGGGGGTTCCAAACTATAGACTGTTTAGCAAATAGGTAAATGCATCACTGGTTTTACTGATGAAGGCATTAAAGCGGAAACCTTAACTTATGTTCTAGTCCATAAATAAAGTCTTGATGTATTGTTTAATCGCACTATTCGTTCTTGTATCCTATATTTTATCCAATGGAAAGCTATGAGCTATGTCACCGTATGTTCCTTTTATGACCTAGCGGGCAATTAATTATATGTATGCATGGTAAATAGCTCAAATTTACACAAAATTTACTTTACGAATTCTCTATGGCTTGCGCTAAAATGTTTTCGGGAATTTATATTCTTGATTTGCAATTCTCATCTTATAGTGTGGGAACCCCTCTAGGCCTCTCTGTATTCACACAGAACTAACATGAACCCGTGTTCTTTAGTATTGATTTTACAATGTTCCCTGGATGCATTGTTGCAATTAAAAAAAAAGTTTTTGATTAATTAAAGTTCCCAGATCAGGCAGCGATCCTTAAATAGAGAAAAAAATCTTTTTTTTTAAAGGGAGGATAAGAAATATAATCGAATTGAACGAACAATTTCTTCACCGACATGTATTTTCCTGTCTAATCGTCTCATTGGTTTGTCCGCTTTAACCTCAGTTTATTGAGGCAAGTTCTCTCAGCCCTGGCTTGAATGACGTTATGCTTGTTGTATTCAGTCACTTCAAAATTATAGTTGACCGTCCGATTTAGTTGAGACTTTAATCGGAAGGGGTTGGCCTTTAAGGGGCCCGGGAGATAAGTAGGGTTGCGGAAGTGGCTGCGACTTGAAACTGACTAACCCCGGCGAAATTGCCAAAGCATACGCACTGGAACCTTCCGGACAACCGGAGGGTGGGGCATGGCCTCACCGAGAGGCCCGGTGCTGGGTGTGGGAGCAGACCCATACCCAACAGTGCCCGACTAGGAACGCCGAAGACAGGAAGACCCTCTGGGCAAGGGGCGGAACGCACTCGGACCATCCTCAATGGGTTGAAGATTTCTGCCTACCCCCTCTCTATTCTATGGTTCATATATCGAAAAAAACAGGTCCCGGAATGGACCTTCTAAACCTCTTCTCGGCGGATGGTGGTACGTCGGGTCGGTTGGCTACCCCCCTCTTAGAGGCATGGTGACGAACGACAGGCCATGTCCAAGCGGTCAATCGGTGACTGGCCGTCCTTGTATGGGTGCGAGGGGCCATCCTGAACAAGCCCTGGTAGTTTTACAGTTGAATGTCTGTGGCATAAGGCAAAAGGCACACGAAGTAACCAAAATACTCCACGAACGGAAAGTGGATGTAGCACTGTTCCAAGAAACGCTCCTTAAGGGGAAGCCGTTCCATATCATTGGTTACTCGCTATACCATTGCAAGTGTGACCGGCGATGTCGAGGTCTTGCCACAGCGGTCCGGAATGATTTAACGATGGAGCTGCTCGAAGTTAAGTGTTACAGCAACACTGATACTCTCACGGTGAGAGTTTTCAAAGGCGTCGTTGGCTTTACAATCACGAACGTCTATAATACGCCCAGAAATCCAATCGCACTTCCAGTTGGGGAAGATGTCATTTTTGGAAGAACGATAATAGCAGGAGACTTTAATGCACAGTCTCCTGACTGGGGCTATGCCGAACGGAACGCGTCAGGCCGCTACATCGAGGATGTCTGTATTAATACGAATCTCATCAGGCTACAAAACGCAGACAGTGAACCAACACTACTGCACACGGGACACAGCACAGAGTCCCGCCCAGATCTAACGCTTATTTCCGCTGACCTAGAGTCGAAGCATAGACTGGAAGTATTAAAGGAAGTTGGTAGCGATCACTTACCAATCCTGATTGAATTTGGACTTGGTGCAGGCAAACCTCGATTTGAACGAAGGCATTGGCAGTTCCGTAAGGCAGATTGGCGAAAGTACGAGGCCGAGAGCGAGACCAATACTCGCTCTGCTGGATGTTGCAGGAGACAACATGGATGCCACCTACGGGCAGTTTATTGACACAATCCTTGGGGTTGCGAGGCGAACGATCCCAAGGACGAACGGGAAACAGAAGTTCAGACCTTACTGGGACAAGAGTCTGGCAGAATTGGTGAAGCAAAGAGCAAAAGCACGGAAAAAGGCAGCCAAGCTGAAGACACCCGAAGCTCGTAGGGCGTACAACAGACTGACGGCTGAAGTCTGGGCCGCTGTCGACAAAGCGAAGAAGGCGAAATGGGTAAATACGTGCGAAAAACTTGACCTCGTAGACGGAAGAAAAGTTTGGCGGCTCTTAGATGCATTATCTGGCGCGGGGAAGACACAGAATTCCAACACTTTGACGACACCAAAGGGCTAGTGAAGTTAAGCGCGCACGAGCACTAAACAAACACTTTGCCCAGGTTACAAAAAAGGCGCAGATCTGAGTTTAGCCAAACAATCGACCGAATGCGCAAAGAGGGCTCAAGGAGACAAAGTAAGGGCCCTCAACTAGAGGTTTTCGCGGCCCCTTCACAATGACAGAGTTGCAAACCGCACTCAACAAGTGCCAAGCTGGCAAAGCACCAGGACCAGATAAAGTTCACAATGAAATGCTCAAACATCTGGGCAAGACAGGCCGAATGAAACTGCTGGGTTTCATAAATAGAATTTGGACAACAGGCACGCTGCCGAAACTGTGGAAAAAGGCTACAATAACCCCAATTCCTAAAGAGGGGAAACCAGGCGAACACCCGTCCAGTTACCGGCCAATTTCCCTCACGTCGTGTGTGGGGAAGGTAGCTGAATGGTTAGTGAACGCACGACTCTACTGGTTCCTCGAAAAGACAAATGCATTCCAATGACTCAGGGTGGGTTCCGAATGGGACGCCAACCGATGGACCTAGGCTCTCCGACTAATTCAGACAATCACGAATGAACTCCAGTCGAGGAATCACACCGTTGCGGTGTTCTTCGATCTAAAGCAGGCATACGACAAGGTGTGGCGTGGAGGGCTACTTTATAAGTTGCCGCAATTAGGTGTTACTGCGAACATGTACAGTTGGATAAAATCGTTCCTTACGGACAGAACGATCAAGACTCGAGTGGGTGAGTCATTATCCAACGAAGAGCGCCTGGAGGACGGACTCCCACAGGGGTCCGCCCTTAGTTGTACATTGTTCTTAGCCTACGTCCATGACCTACAAGGTATTCTGGGGTCACAGAATGCCATGTTTGCTGATCGATCTGGCTATATGGAGTTCCGGAAAGGACGTTGCAACCTGCAGAACAGGCTGCAGGAAGATCTGAATCGAATCGAAGACTACGCCAACCGTTGGTGACTAGTAGTCAATACGGAGAAAACGGTCCATTCCATTTTCACAAATGGACGGAATGCCCTGAAGCATGAGGTGGTGCTTCAGATATGTGGGAAAAGATTGAATTGCGTTCGGACACCAACGTACTTGGGATCAAGAAGGTCCAGCTACATAACCATGTGCGTGAATTGTGTGCCAAAGCCACAGCTAAACTGTCCCTGGTGAAGAAAACTGGCTAGTACTAGTTGGGGTGCGGATGCAAGACTACTGAGCGCTCTCTATCTCGGTAGTGTGAGGGGTGCCATTGATTACAGCCTCCCGGTCCAGGCCTTTGCGAGGACGTACGGCTCTAGAGGGTCTGGACCGAATACAGAACCAAGCTCTACGGTTTGTATGTGGGGCGTTGCGTACGACACCACACAGCCGCTGTAGAAATTATGTCTAACGTAGAACCCCTGGCGATAAGGCGAGAAAAGGCAATTATGACCACGGTGGAACGATACGTAGGTTGGAGCATGACGAACCCTGCTTCCAATTTACAAGACCGATGGGTAAAGAGGACCCGACTGAAAAGACCATCCTTCATGGATACGGTCTACGAACTAGAAGACTCAGTCCCCATACCCAAGCACAGGGAACGCATGCGACTGGTCCCTGCTCGAGGACCAAATGAAAGCTCAGACTTGCCTGAATTAAGTTTGACACTGGCAAATACAGCGGTGACGAAAGCAAGTCCCGTCGAGCTCCAGCGAGACGAGACTCTGAAGACAATCAAAGCTTATGGCGACAGCGTGGTAAAAGTCTTTACGGACGGCTCACGTTTCAAGGATGGCAGAAGTGGATACGGAGTGCTAATTCAATACCCTCAACCTGGACCTGACAGTATCGAACTGTCAGGGCCGTGCGGATCCGCATACAGTAGTCACGACGCCGAACTGGAGGCGATTTGCAAGGGTTTGAAGGAAGTGCGCCGACGTCTAGCAAGAAGAAAGGTTTTCCCGACCGTCGTAGTCTTCACCGACTCACGGTTTTCGCTCGAGACCGTGGGTCGATCCTCTCTGGAGACGAAAACGGTCAGTGTCATTTTGGAAACAGTAGGTGAAATCCTAGCACGAGGCGGAAAAGTAGTTCTTCAGTACATCACTGGGCACAGTGGCGAGCCTCATTCAGACAGGGTCGATAAGTTAGCGAGAGAAGGTTCAGCTCAGCCCCAATCCGATCGCCCGATGACCCAGCTGGGTGTCAGATCGTGGCTTAAGGATCATTTCCGAGAGAAATGACTACAGGGCTCGGCACCTGGAAGCACGGCCAGAAAAGTATTCCAGTACATGCCGCGACCGAGCAAAAGCGATTCCTGGTGGAAAATTGGACGTAGCAATCAGACGCTCATAACTAGAATGAGAACTGAACATTGTCCCACACGAAGCTACTTGTACAAGTTTAACACTAGAAGGGAACTGGCCTGTCGGCTGTGTGGCCACGCGGAAGAGACGGTGGCACACGTACTCGAAGAGTGCCCCGAACTGTGCGGGGATTTGGAAGGTGAAGTAACGGTACCTGCAGAGGGTTACCTCTACGGCGATGCCCGCTTGATGAGGCTCGTTTGCGATAAAATGAACCGGGTCTTAAGAGCCTAGCGGCTCGACCCAAAAGAGAATGTACATTCACGAGTTGAGACTTTGCCAAGAAATAGGGAAACTTTATTCATCCCGCCCCCAACCGTTTTGCTGTTGTTTTACCAAATTTTAGGGGCGCGATGGTCTAAATCAGTGGTTCCCAAAGTGGTCCGTACGGACCCCCAGGGGTCCGCGGGACCTTTCAGGGGGTCCGTGGAAAATAAAAATTGATTTGGGGGTCCCTGAACAACGTCAGGGGGTCCGCGCAAGGTTTAAAAATCAAATAATAAAACTCATTAATTTTGTATTATTATTGGAATTAAAATAAATAATAATTAATCAAATAGTAGGCCTATGTGAATGCCTACTAATTAAATACCATCTTAGGTGCTATCCTTCATGGATACAATGTTGTTTTACGTTAAAAAAAAGTATTAGAACTACTGTAATTCCCACATCTATAACCAATCAAAATATTTGGTTTGTTGAAAGGTCAAGCTTGATGCAGATGAAATGCCGAATTCCCTATAACTATAAGTAGAAATATACAAGTTTTTAACTTAAATCTACGAGGGTTGCAAGGTTGTGTATTATTTGATGTGCCTGGAAGTTATATTTATTTAAATTATTCTAAATTGTACCCTACCATCAAATATTTTTAAAAGGGCTTTACTGTAGCATTCCATTGAAAATAGTTAATAATTCTTAACAGTGGTCTGTTACAACAGATAAGAGAATGAGTGAGCCCAAGGTTGGATTTAGACTTGATGGGGCCCTATTTAAGGACCTTTTAAAGTCTAGTGACAAATATGAAAACAAACTTCCGGGGGCCCCCAAGAAGACAGGGGCCCTAAGTTATAGCTTGTTTAGCTAATAGGTAAATCCAGGACTGAGTGAGCCGAAGACACATGAAACAATGCCGACAATATAGTGTTATTGAATATTTGAGGTATTATAATGCCTAAATGTTTGGAAACAGATACGAAACTTGAAACGTTATTTACTGAATTAAAAAAAAATGTTTGAAGTTAAAGCAATACACTTGAATTTCTGGCATACTTAAAACATGCTGTACCAAATTTTATTAAAAGGAATGCCTTCGATGAGAGATTATTTGCTCACCACGATTTGTAAAATGAAGAAGAAGACTATAATGGATTATTTATTCACATAGAAGTACGCTGGTTATCCTCACGTAGATATTTAAATCGATTTTATACTCTGTTTGATTCATTGTCCAAATTCCTGGAAAACAAAGACAATTAGCATCACAAACAACTCAAAAAAATTACATATCCTTTATTAATGAATTATTTACCCAGCTTTAACAAAACTAATTTGAAGCTACAACTACTACAAGGTAACCAATTAAATTAATCAAAACTAAAAGCGTTATATCTGAGTTTGGTGCAAATCTTTTTCTTTGCAAACAAAACTTAGGAACAGGAGAATGTTGTCAGTTTTCAAATCTTTTGAAATTGCCAAATAGTTAAAGGCTTGCTTGCTTACTGCCAAAACTTAACGGCTCTTCATGCAGACATTTTGTAGGCATTTGCCACTATAGGATATTTCCGACTGGCAGTTGAGCTCTTTAGCGCGTGGACAAACTCAGATCTCAAACACAGATGAATACATACTAATACAAGAGCAGCTTATTGAAATATCCACAAATGAGGAACTTATACTACTGTATGAACTAGGATACCACAAATTCTGGTTACAAAGTCAGATCCCAATTTTATATCATGCATTAAAGGTTATTGTAATGAATTATTTTGGACTGTTTTCCTGTCTTTCTATTTGGTAGAACAAAGATTCAGTGGCGTTATGAGCCTCATCATAAAAAAACAACAAAAATATAATTTTTTAAAAATGACTAGAAATTGATGCTCGTGAAGATTTGCGGTTCCTATACCAGCAGAAGCCTTGACAGCAGATATTACGACTAGCTCTGCAATGCTACACATTCTTTTCAAGAAAATATGGGAGGAAGAACAGATTCCGATGGAGTGGAAAGAAGGACATCTCATTAAGCTCACAAAGAAAGGAGATCTTAGCTCTTGCTCCAACTATAGAGGAATAACTCTGCTATCCATACCAAGCAAAGTATTTAACAGAGTGCTGCTAAACAGAATGAGGGACGCAATAGACACCCATCTTAGAGACCAACAAGCAGGTTTTAGAAAAGATAGATCATGCACTGACCATATTGCCACTCTGAGAATTATATTGGAACAATCCCTGGAGTGGAACTCACCACTATACATCAACTTTATTGACTATGAGAAGGCTTTCGATAGTGTTGACAGGCCAACCCTGTGGAAGTTACTAAGACACTACGGGATACCACAAAAACTGACTGACATAATTAAGGCTTCCTACGAAGGACTTACATGTAGAATTGTCCATGGCCAACAAGCAACAGCGGCTTTTGAGGTACAGACCGCAGTCAGACAGGGGTGTCTGCTTTCACCATTCTTATTTCTGCTAACCATCGACTGCATAATGAAAATGTCTACAGAGCAGAAGAGAAATGGTATCCAGTGGACACTATGGAAACAACTTGACGACCTGGACTTTGCGGACGACCTGGCCTTATTATCGCACTCACAGCAACAGATGCAGGAGAAAACCAACGATGTAGCACAATTCTCTGCTTGCCTTGGCCTGAACATCCATAAGGGATAAAGCAAAGTCCTTAAAATAAACACATCAAGCAACACTCCAATAACACTGGAAGGAACAAATCTGGAAGAAGTGGATAGCTTCACATACCTTGGAAGCATCATCGACACACAAGGAGGGACAGACGCCGATGTAAGAGTGAGAATTGGCAAAGCAAGATCATCATTTAAACAGCTAAAAAAAGTTTGGAACTGCAACAACTTGACTCTTCATACCAAGGTCAGGATATTCAACACCACAGTAAAGCCTGTCCTACTGTATGGAGCAGAAACATGGCGAATAACAGCAGCCATTTCTAAAAAGCTTCAAGCCTTTATAAATGCATGTCTCCGAGCAATTCTCCGAATCCGCTGGCCAAATGTCATCACCAATGAGGACCTCTGGCAACGCACACAACAAGAGCCAGTGGAAGAGCTAATACGCCAGCGCAGATGGAGATGGATTGGCCACACTCTCAGAAAGTCTACATCCAGCATTGTGAGACAAGCCCTCACATGGAACCCCCAAGGCAAAAGGAAAAGAGGTCGTCCCAAAATGACCTGGAGAAGAGAACTGGAGGCAGACACAAAAATGAGCGGGCACAGCTGGGGGCAGATTGAGAGACTGGCGCAGGACCGGGATGCCTGGAGAGACTTTGTTCGCGGCCTATGCCCCAGATGGGACGAAGGGCGATGATGATGATGATGACACACAAACATTAAGTCAGGCATAAATACACTCATAAAATCTCATCACGTTAATCCAATTTTTTTGCTTTTTTCAATTTTATCTTAAACAATAATTTTAATAAATACCGTACTTTTCATCAAAATGTTGCTTTTGTAATTTTGTACTATGCATTTATAAAGTTGTTTTTTTTTACTTGGGGGTCCGTGGGGAAATTTTAAGTATAAAAGGGGTCCGTGGGTCAAAAAAGTTTGGGAACCACTGGTCTAAATGGTAGCGCACTGGACTATCGATCGGAGGCAGATCCCGAGTCGTAGGTTCGAGCCCCGGTACTGGCAAGGCCCCTGGGGCATTGTGCTGGCCACACTTTTCCCTGCTCGTTAGTGGTGGCTAAAAACTTGTGAACGCTACGTCACTTGCCCCATAGTCCGTCATGGACTGGAAAGGGGGTCATTACCAAATTTTACCCTTTTAGGTGGAAGAGACACGCCACTATTGTAGACAACTTAGGTATCGCCCAGTCTGTTTAATGTTTTAATACTGCATCCCCATAAACAACTTAGATATCGGTAATCTGTCTAATGTCGGAGCTAAGCAACCATGGACTACTTATATATTGCAGACGGCATGTTACATATGCTTGAATGAAGGGATCAATCAAAATAGTTAAGCCAAGAATAATATTTAAAATTAAAAAAAAACATCATAAAAAACACACAAATAAAACGTCTTTTCTTTGACATTTGTTTTTGTGTGTCTTCTTCTATTTCATTATGGCCTATACTCTATACGATCAAAGCTCTATTGAGGAATGTTGTTTTTGCAAACTCCATTCGGGAACATTTTTTCTGGATAAAACAATTTATGAGCTATTTAAAAAAAACAATAATGTTTTAAATGAAAGAAACTGTTTTGAAGTCACAATCGCAAAATCGTAATGGAAAACCTGGACTCTTCAGTCAGTGCAATAAATCCTGGACCATTCAGTCAGTGCAATAAATCCTGGACCATTCAGTCAGTGCAATAAATCCCGGAAACTTCAGTTAGTGCAATAAATCCTGGACCATTCAGTCAGTGCAATAAATCCTGGACCATTCAGTCAGTGCAATAAATCCTGGACCATTCAGTCAGTGCAATAAATCCTGGACCATTCAGTCAGTGCAATAAATCCTGGACCATTCAGTCAGTGCAATAAATCCTGGACCATTCAGTCAGTGCAATAAATCCTGGACCATTCAGTCAGTGCAATAAATCCTGGACCATTCAGTTAGTGCAATAAATCCTGGACCATTCAGTCAGTGCAATAAATCCTGGACCATTCAGTCAGTGCAATAAATCCTGGACCATTCAGTAAGTGCAATAAATCCTGGACCATTCAGTCAGTGCAATAAATCCTGGACCATTCAGTCAGTGCAATAAATCCTGGACCATTCAGTCAGTGCAATAAATCCTGGACCATTCAGTCAGTGCAATAAATCCCGGAAACTTCAGTTAGTGCAATAAATCCTGGACCATTCAGTCAGTGCAATAAATCCTGGACCATTCCATCAGTGCAATAAATCCTGGACCCTTCAGTCAGTGCAATAAATCCCGGAAATTTCAGTGAGTGCAATAAATCCTGGACCATTCAGTCAGTGCAATAAATCCTGGACCATTCCATCAGTGCAATAAATCCTTGACCCTTCAGTCAGTGCAATAAATCCCGGAAACTTCAGTTATTGCAATAAATCCTGGACCATTCCGTGAGTGCAATAAATCCTGGATGGTTCAGTTAGTGCAATAAATCTTGGACCCTTCAGTCAGTGTAAAAAATCCTGGACCCTTCAGTCAGTGCTCTCAATGCTGGACCCTTTAGTCAGTGCAATAAATCCTGGACCCTTTAGTCAGTGCAATAAATCCTGGACGGTTCAGTCAGTGCAATAAATCCTGGATGGTTCAGTTAGTGCAATAAATCTTGAACCCTTCAGTCAGTGTAAAAAATCCTGGACCCTTCAGTCAGTGCTCTCAATGCTGGACCCTTTAGTCAGTGCAATAAATCCTGGACCCTTTAGTCAGTGCAATAAATCCTGTACGGTTCAGTCAGTGCAATAAATCCTGGACCCTTCAGTCAGTGCTCTCAATGCTGGACCCTTTAGTCAGTGCAATAAATCCTGGACGGTTTAGTCAGTGCAATAAATCCTGGACCCTTTAGTCAGTCCAATAAATCCTGGACCCTTCAGTCAGTGTAATAAATCCTTGACCCTTCAGTCAGTGTAAAAAATCCTGGACCCTTCAGTCAGTGTAAAAAATCCTGGACCCTTCAGTCAGTGTAAAAAATCCTGGACCCTTCAGTCAGTGCAATAAATCCTGGACCCTTTAGTCAGTGCAATAAATCTTTGACCCTTCAGTCAGTGTAAAAAATCCTGGACCCTTCAGTCAGTGTAAAAAATCCTGGATGGTTCAGTCAGTGCAATAAATCTTGGAGGTTCAGTCAGTGCAATAAATCCTGGACGGTTCAGTCAGTGCAATAAATCCTGGATGGTTCAGTCAGTGCAATAAATCTTGGAGGTTCAGTCAGTGCAATAAATCCTGGACCCTTCAGTCAGTGCAATAAATCCTTGACCCTTCAGTCAGTGTAAAAAATCCTGGACCCTTCAGTCAGTGTAAAAAATCCTGGACCCTTCAGTCAGTGTAAAAAATCCTGGACCCTTCAGTCAGTGCAATAAATCCTGGACCCTTTAGTCAGTGCAATAAATCCTGGACCCTTCAGTCAGTGCAATAAATCCTGGACCATTCAGTCAGTGCAATAAATCCTGGACCATTCAGTCAGTGCAATAAATCCTGGACCATTCAGTCAGTGCAATAAATCCTGGACCATTCAGTCAGTGCAATAAATCCTGGACCATTCAGTCAGTGCAATAAATCCTGGACCATTCAGTCAGTGCAATAAATCCTGAACCATTCAGTTAGTGCAATAAATCCTGGACCATTCAGTCAGTGCAATAAATCCTGGACCATTCAGTCAGTGCAATAAATCCTGGACCATTCAGTCAGTGCAATAAATCCTGGACCATTCAGTCAGTGCAATAAATCCTGGACCATTCAGTCAGTGCAATAAATCCTGGACCATTCAGTCAGTGCAATAAATCCTGGACCATTCAGTCAGTGCAATAAATCCCGGAAACTTCAGTTAGTGCAATAAATCCTGGACCATTCAGTCAGTGCAATAAATCTTGGACCCTTCAGTCAGTGTAATAAATCCTTGACCCTTCAGTCAGTGTAACAAATCCTGGACCCTTCAGTCAGTGCAATAAATCCTGGACCCTTTAGTCAGTGCAATAAATCCTGGACCCTTCAGTCAGTGCAATAAATCCTGGATGGTTCAGTCAGTGCAATAAATCTTGGAGGTTCAGTCAGTGCAATAAATCCTGGACGGTTCAGTCAGTGCAATAAATCCTGGACCCTTTAGTCAGTGCAATAAATCCTGGACCCTTTAGTCAGTGCAATAAATCCTGGACCCTTCAGTCAGTGTAATAAATCCTTGACCCTTCAGTCAGTGTAAAAAATCCTGGACCCTTCAGTCAGTGCAATAAATCCCGGAAATTTCAGTGAGTGCAATAAATCCTGGACCATTCAGTCAGTGCAATAAATCCTGGACCATTCCATCAGTGCAATAAATCCTTGACCCTTCAGTCAGTGCAATAAATCCCGGAAACTTCAGTTATTGCAATAAATCCTGGACCATTCCGTCAGTGCAATAAATCCTGGATGGTTCAGTTATTGCAATAAATCTTGGACCCTTCAGTCAGTGTAAAAAATCCTGGACCCTTCAGTCAGTGCTCTCAATGCTGGACCCTTCAGTCAGTGCAATAAATCCTGGACCCTTTAGTCAGTGCAATAAATCCTGGACGGTTCAGTCAGTGCAATAAATTCTGGATGGTTCAGTTAGTGCAATAAATCTTGGACCCTTCAGTCAGTGTAAAAAATCCTGGACCCTTCAGTCAGTGCTCTCAATGCTGGACCCTTTAGTCAGTGCAATAAATCCTGGACCCTTTAGTCAGTGCAATAAATCCTGGACGGTTCAGTCAGTGCAATAAATCCTGGACCCTTCAGTCAGTGCTCTCAATGCTGGACTCTTTAGTCAGTGCAATAAATCCTGGACGGTTCAGTCAGTGCAATAAATCCTGGATGGTTCAGTCAGTGCAATAAATCTTGGAGGTTCAGTCAGTGCAATAAATCCTGGACGGTTCAGTCAGTGCAATAAATCCTGGACCCTTTACTCAGTGCAATAAATCTTGGACCCTTCAGTCAGTGTAATAAATCCTTGACCCTTCAGTCAGTTTAACAAATCCTGGACCCTTCAGTCAGTGCAATAAATCCTGGACCCTTTAGTCAGTGCAATAAATCCTGGACCCTTCAGTCAGTGCAATAAATCCTGGACGGTTCAGTCAGAGCAATAAATCCTAGACCCTTTAGTCAGTGCAATAAATCCTGGACCCTTCAGTCAGTGTAATAAATCCTTGACCCTTCAGTCAGTGTAAAAAATCCTGGACCCTTCAGTCAGTGTAAAAAATCCTGGACCCTTCAGTCAGTGTAAAAAATCCTGGACCCTTCAGTCAGTGCAATAAATCCTGGACCCTTTAGTCAGTGCAATAAATATTTGACCCTTCAGTCAGTGTAAAAAATCCTGGACCCTTCAGTCAGTGTAAAAACTCCTGGACCCTTCAGTCAGTGCAATAAATCCTGGATGGTTCAGTCAGTGCAATAAATCTTGGAGGTTCAGTCAGTGCAATAAATCCTGGACGGTTCAGTCAGTGCAATAAATCCTGGACCCTTTAGTCAGTGCAATAAATCTTGGACCCTTCAGTCAGTGTAATAAATCCTTGACCCTTCAGTCAGTGTAAAAAATCCTGGACCCTTCAGTCAGTGCAATAAATCCTCGACCCTTTAGTCAGTGCAATAAATCCTGGACCCTTCAGTCAGTGCAATAAATCCTGGATGGTTCAGTCAGTGCAATAAATCTTGGAGGTTCAGTCAGTGCAATAAATCCTGGACGGTTCAGTCAGTGCAATAAATCCTGGATCCTTTAGTCAGTGCAATAAATCCTGGACAGTTCAGTCAGTGTAATTAACCCTAGACCCTTCAGTCAGTGTAATTAAACCTGGACCATTCAGTCAGTGAAATAAATCCTTGACCCTTAGGACTTCCGAAATGAATTCGCTTAATCCAAGATATAAAATATTTCACGGAATAAACAAGTTTGTTCAAACAAATTTGATTGTACACTAGGCAATGGTTAGGTTAGATGCAAAGGTTTTCATTCCACGATCGCAAGACATTTAATAGAGAATTTAAAAAAAACCACTAACATTTATTTTTAGTTAAGCTCACATGATGCTTGGGAGAGAGGCAGAAAAAATTGAGACACAGACACCAAGGCAGATAGAAAGACAGACAGACAAACTTCCAATTTGGTGAGATGATTATGGTTTTTAAAAAGTTAATAACAAATTGGCTTTTATAAATTTAAGGACTTCGTTTTCATTTATAAAATATTTTTACATTTGTTGAAATGGTCTTTTATCTTTAACTTCCATCCAACGTACGTCTTTTGATCCCCTACTGAAGGAGAGTCCAAAGTCCGGCCCGCGGGCCAAAACCGGCCCGTGAGGCAATTTTAACTGGCCCGCGGCCTCATCTGAAATAATCAATTGAATGACTTATTATTTAAGTAACAACATTATACTTATAAGAAAATTTGATTAAAAAAATTGATTACGTCAACTGATGGCGAAATCGATGACTTTTTTTCTTATCAACGTGAAAATGGATTTTTAAAAACCCGATGAAGTTATGTGCTGTTAAGTGTACAAGTTTCATTAACGACCGGACCATACATACGTACTATGTCTAGCTGACTGAAACTGAATGCACTGAGAAGCTGGAGAGACTGGAAGCTGGATTAACCTCACAAGTAAAGCTCATTTTTAAGAATTTGTCAGGCAAATGAAAATTCCTCAAAGTCATGTTATGAGGTGGCAACACTGATAGCGAAACACAGTAAATCATTTACTGATGGCGAGTTTGTAAAAGAATACTTTATGAGAATTCTTTAACATATCTGTCCTAAGAAAAATCAAGAGTCTTCCAATGTTTGCCTGTCACGCAACCTTGTGGCTCGCAGAAATAAAGAAATCTCATCTGACTCTAAAAGACAATTAGAAGCAAAAGCAGAAAAATTTGACTTTTTTTCTCGATAGTCTGTGATGAAAGCAATGATGCATCTGACACTTCCCAAATTCGTATTTTTTAGAGGAGTTAATGATGATATGTGCGTGAGTGAAGAATTAATTGACCTTCAGAGTCTCAAAGCCAAACAATGGGAAAAGATTTTTTTGCTTCCGCTTGTTCTGCTGTTAATGGCAAACTATCGTGGAAAAAATTATCTGGAATTATTACTGATGATGCTCCTTATCTTATCTTATCTTATCTTATCTTATCTTATCTTATCTTATTTTATCTTATCTTATCTTATCTGTTTACAGACGCTCCTTCTATACAGAAGATTATTGCGTCCTACGCTTATCTGTGGTTTGTGTTTAGTTCTGCATTTTTATTAGAGATTTAAATGTTGGTTAAGTGTTGGTTTTCCTGGTTTCTTCAGGCAACCCATTCCACGCCCGAATTCCGGACGGGAAAAACGAAAATTTGTATGTGTTTGTTCTTGCATACGGAATAAGAAAGGTGTTTTTATCCTTATGTCTATCTGAGGGTTGTATTAAGTTATCTTTGTGTTGTATTTCTAAATTAGAATTAATTGCTTTATGTATGATTACTACTTTGCTCTTGGTTCTTCTATCCTCTTGTATTTCAAGGTTTAATGATTTAACTAATGGTGTTATTCTTGTCAGCTTGAATATTCCCCAGTAATGAATCTGGCAGCTCTTTTTTGAATTTGATCTAGTTATCAATGCTTTCTTTGGAGGATGGGACACATACAGAAGATGGATATTCTAGTACAGGACTCACCAAAGTGAGGTAGCATTTTAGTTTTATATCTCTATTACATTTGTTAAAGTTTCTTTTTATAAAGCCTAAGGTTTTGTTTGATTTTTTAATAACTTCATTAACATGGGGATTCCATGATAGTTTCTCATTTATTAAGACTCCCAAGTATTATTGATGCGCGCAGTGGAGTAGAAACACTTGTCAGTAACAAAGTCAGCGGAGAGGGTGGTAAGCTTTTTAAACTTCACTGTATCATTCGCCAACAAGTTCTTTGTGCCAAACATCTTAGATGTGATCATGTCATTATGCAAGTGATAAAAGCTATAAACTGTTTTCGCTCTAAAACTATGTTTCACTCCAGTTTCAACAGTTTCTTTTTGTCATCCAGGGATAATACGGAGATGTGTATCACAATGATGTAAGATGGCTGGATAGTGAAATCAATAGTGCGCTCGCCTCACAAGCTGAGGGGCATGGGATCTAGCCCACGTTAAAGCCACTATGAAAATGTTGATGAACGACTAACGCTAAGAAAGTCCTCCGCTGACCTGGAGAGGGATGGGCGCCGCCAAGGTCTACTAAGCCCGATAATGTTCAAATAGATACATTAGAACCCCATATGACCTCGAAAAAAAAAGAAAGAGATTGGGCAATTCATGCATGATAAGGAACAACCAATTCCAGAACTATCTGATACTGCTTGGCTGGTAGATTTAGCAGTTTTAGTTGATATGGCAAGACATCTAAACGTTCTAACACAAATCTTCAAGGGCACAATGCAGTGGTAAGCCAATTATATTCACATATCAAGGTCTTTGGGAACAAGCTGTGTAACATTTTCTTGTGCCCCCTACACATAACCCCACATGTGCCCTCGTTACGCCTAAGAACATTTTTAAGTGCCGAAACCATTGTTAACAAAAAGTGCACATTTTCTAAAGAGGTAAGCATAAACAAAAGGGAAAGTACATTATCATAGCGAGGTTTATGTGTTTATTATCTCCCCTGCAAGTGCAAAAGGCCAGGTTGCCGTGACCCGGAAACAGTTTTGATCTCCATCTTGCATTAGAAACTCATTCGCCATTCTGGTGCTTTTTTTATATTTAAAAATCAACTTGGTCTTCTGGAAATATTTTTGAAGTGGTAAAAGCTTTGTCTCGCAAGGAAATGGATTCTTAAAAAAAACTTGTTTGTTCTTCTTTTCTTTTTTAAATCATCATGGTTGTAAGGGTGAGTTTTATGGTGTTGAGCTATGTGAAGCTAAAAGTTATGAGACGAAGGAATCGCCGTTGTTGGTTAGTAGCCGGTTCGTAAGAGAAATAAAGAAAATACTGAAACGGAAATTTAAGGTTTTAGCAGTTTAACATCAGATAAGGTTAAGATAAAGACTCATGAAACCTCTTGGCATTCACATTTTTTGTTGGCCTCTATACCTCCACTTTCCATTGATATCCCAAAAAAAAATAGGTACAAATATCATCATCATCAGTGGCGCTACAGTCCATGTGGGGCACTGGCATGCTCCACCACATCCTTCCATTCGGATCGATCGATGGCTTTCCTTCTCCATGCCTGAACCCCCAGCTGTTGTAGGTCCGTTTCCACATCATCGATCCACCTCAGCCTTGGGCGACCAGTGAGTCGTCTGCCCCCTGGTTTCTGCCTGTAAAATTTTTTTGGTGCTCTACACTTTGGCATCCTTTCAA
Source organism: Ampullaceana balthica (assembly GCA_944989445.1). Taxonomy (NCBI): domain Eukaryota; kingdom Metazoa; phylum Mollusca; class Gastropoda; family Lymnaeidae; genus Ampullaceana; species Ampullaceana balthica. Next base: position 35,305 of record CALYLW010001256.1, on the reverse strand, counting down.
CATGTCCTGCCCAGCGCAGTCTTCCCTTTTTGATACTTGTGACGATGGGAGGGTCTTTGTACAGACTCCAAGTTCCTGTAGTGCGTGGTATAGGTAATTCCTATTTATGCAATCATATGTAGTTTTGTAGTCGACATATAGTTGATGTATGTCGATGTTATATTCATAGCATTTCTCCAGGAGAAATCTTATAGTAAAAATATGATCTGTTCAAATATCAGAATTGTGAGAGAATTAGAAACAAATTATCTACGAACTATCGTGCAAGGGGCCCTTGGAACGTAAAAGCAAAAAAAAAGACATTTCTGCCCTAAAAATAAAAAGCAAAAACATGAAAATCCCCCTCCAACCCAAAACTTAAAAAAAAATCGAATAGAAGCCCCGGGGTCTTTATTAGTCACGTGACCTATTGAGGGCGAAGTCCGCATATTCATTGGCCAACACTGTCCCTGTATTGAGGCAGCCCCCCTCCCCCCACCCCCCCCGAGAGTGTCATCAATCACGGAGACACTGTCTCATGTAATGCCGCTGTCTGAGGTCTCAGTAAACAAGTATTTCTATGGGATGATGTCTTGATTACCCCCCCCTCCCCCACACACACTCATAACGGACACTTTTTTTTGCAACCTCACTGTAAAAAAAAGAGACGAAAATGCGACCTAAATGACATCATAACACGACCCAGATTTCACCTGAGTTTGGTCGGCCAATACTAAATCAGGCCGTAAAACCAGGTCTTTTGTGTGTGTCCCGTTTCCGATATGTCTTCTGTTACCGCCGGTGCCAAGCAAACAACAGGGGTGGGGGAGGGGGGTTGGAAGGAGAGCCCAAACATGACGCCATCCAGAGACAACTCTAAAATTATTTTTAAAATGTTTACACACATGTGTTTTAATGCACGCCTTGTGAGGTTACTGTGAGCAGGAAAATAAATAGAAGTAAAAAAAGATTTTTAAAAAACACTTTTTTAAAAGCGGACTAAAAAGAAGAAAATAAGTTAAAACTATTAAGCAACAGAATTAAGCTTGTCTGCTCTGTTGCTTGTCTTTATGAAATATATTAATTCAGATGATATCAAATAACAGTTCCTATTTTGTAGTGGTCTTTAAACTATTATTAAAAGGGACAAAAATATGGAAATAATAAATATGTTTTTTTGAGACTGGAGGATTAAATGGGAAAACGTCTGTGGGGTATATACGGATGGTGCACGATCTATGCTTGGGGTCAAGATCAGGCTTAAAGCAGAAAGTAAAAGAACTAGCGCCTCAAGCAAGGGGATTCAACTGCATGATTCACAGGTATGTCCTTTCCAGTAAGATTCTTCCAACTCCTCTGCAAGAGGTATTTAATTCTCTGATAAAAATTGTAACTTACGTCAAAACTAGAGCACTTAACATTCGTCTGTTTAAAGAAATGGGCAAAGACATGGATTCTGATCACGAGGTTCTTCTTTTGTACACTGCAGTACGATGGTTGTCGAAAGAAAATGCTGTGAATCGCGTCTTTGAATTGAAAGATGAAATCAGGTTGTTCCTGGAAATGTAAGGGAAAGATGACCTCTTGGCATACTTAAACGACAGAAATTGGTTGAAAAGAGTAGCATTTCTAGCTGATATCTTTGAAAAACAAAATATACTTAATCTTAAAATTCAAGGAAAGGAAACACATATTATTGCATTTTACGATCATCTCAGGGCTTTTTTTTATCCAAGCTGTAAAACTGGAGAAGAAAAATGAATCGCCATGTTTGAAAAACTCTCCATTTTGGTAGAGAAATCTGGATGTGAGATAAATGAAAATTTGAAGGAGGATATTACTGGGCATCTTGAATCCCTTGAAAACAAGCTCCAGCTTTACTTCCCTGAGCTGAAAGAAGAAGAAACTACATTGACAAGAAATCAATTCTCTGTTTACTTTGAAGTAGCAAGCATCCCCGATGAATTGAAAGTTGAATTTTTGGTTTTGCGGAATGAATCCTCGGCACGAAACTTATTTAATGAAAAGTTGCGCACGCAATTTTGGTGTGGTATGTATCATTCATGCCAAAATGTGACGATGTTTGACTTCCAAGTTTTACTTCCATTTGTGTCTACATATCTTTGTGACAGTGGATTTTCAAATCTTCCTCATTTAAAAACAAAAGATAAAACTAAATTAAATGATGAAAATGGCATGAGTTTCGTGTTAACAAAAACTCACACGAGAATTCAGAAGCTGGTTGATGACATGCCATTTCAACCATCACATTAAATTAATTATTAAACTTAATTTTAAATTAAATTAAATTATATATATATATAATTATATATATATACGAGCAACAAAGCCCGTCCAAGGACGTTCCACCACCATCCGGTGGTGTGTGTTAACTCCCCTCCAACAGCCGTCTCGACCGGCATTACATGTGCATCAAGTCAAAAATATTATTCATTATAGCTAAAATAAATAACTAGTAAAAACAGAGCTTTTGACTATAAATCCCAACGCGCATAACTCAAAATAAAGTCTTGGAAGAAATACTGCACCAAAAATAACTCGTTTTGAACGTCCACTTAAACGTGTTCAATATGATTGGCTGTAGGAGTTATATGTGCTTGAGGGACCAATCGCTATAGATGACCGGACAGAAAGGACAGAAACTTGCCTATTATTATATAGGATATATATATATATATATATATATATATATATATATATATATATATATATATATATATATATTAGGGCTGCGGAAATTAACGATTAATTTCTCGATTAATCGTTAAACATTTCAACGATTAAATTGTTTTTAACCATTAATCGATCCAACACTTAAAAATGTACTGGATGTCAAAAAGTAAAATAATTCGGCCGATAAATATAAACTAATTTCCGGACGATTACACTGACATTTTGGTTTTAAACTATTGACTGACGTGAATGTTCAAAATATTGATAAAGGTTATTGTGTCCACGGAGAGAAATCGTTTGCCTACCATGCAATGTTCCCCCTAAGTCTAAGCTTTGCTGGTCCGTGTGCAAAGTTTAAAAAAAAACAACTCTTGTGCAAAGCCGCATAATCTATTTTTTGTGCAATATTTTACAAAATTTGCTGCGCTGGGATTCTAAACGTCTGCGTGGCGTCGGTCAAATAATTGCGCAGCCGCGATGCGTAAAGGGAACATTGCTACCATGGTCCCAACATTTCGCTTATATATTACCTGCACACCAAACATCCACTACAGTATCAGAAACTTCCGCCGAGACAATCTAAAGCTATTTGAACGATTGTTCAGCTCGGCTGGTTATATTGTCAAATAGACCCGCTCATCACTTGCACCAAATAATGTCAATACACTTGTCTGTTTGCTTTTTTGGTTAAAAGATGTCATATAAAGAAGACATTTCATTGTTATTTCGATTTGCGACAAGTTTTTTATATAAATGCTGCTTATTACACCATAAATTTCAAATTTTGGCTTTAATCGAAATTAAAGTTTAATTAATCGTTATAAAAAATGTTAATTAATTAAAAAAAGGTTCGGAACCACTGCTCTAAACTATACTTCAATACACAGTAGCTTAGAAAGTTATCAGTTTAGGACTTGGAAGAGTGTAAGACATGATTCATTATAAGTTTACTCACGTTTGTAGCAGTGGTCTCCAAAAGGTGCGTCGTGACAAAATCAAAAGTGTGTCGTGGAAATATCAAAGCTGTGTCGTGACAAAATCAAAGTGTGTCGTTACAAAATAAATGTGTGTCCTGGAAAAATTATGGTGTGTCGTGAAAATATCAAAGCTGTGTCGTGAAAAAATCAAAGTGTGTCGTTACAAAATAAATATGTGTCGTGAAAAAATTAAAGGTGTGTCATGGAAACTCAAAGTGTGTCTTGACAAAATCAAAGTGTGTCGTTACAAAATAAATATGTGTCGTGAAAAAATTAAAGGTGTGTCATGAAAAATCAAAGTGTGTCTTGACAAAATCAAAGTGTGTCTTGACAAAATCAAAGTGTGTCTTGACAAAATCAAAGTGTGTCGTGAACAAATTCAAAGGTGTGTCGTGACATAATCAAAGTGTGTCGTGGTAAATTAAGAGGTGAGACAAACACAGCTTGTAGGTGTCGTTACAAATCTTTCCTTAAAAGAAACAATTGAACTCTGTTATTTGAATTAATAAAGATCTCGGGGTCGCTTTACATTTAGAATAATGGAATTCATGAGTAAACGTTCTACCCTCAAGCTGCGATCCAGTCTCCCGTCAAGTGTAATGAAGTCGTTGTTGAATTATAGAACCGGAAGAATACAGTCCGTTTCAAAGACATTGTGACCTAGCACGTGATGAACATAGTGGCAAGCTAGAGGTCACAGTGAACATTTTTTTAACCACGTTTTATTAACTCGCTTTCGTTCCTGTGGATTTGTCTGTCCAAGATTTTTCAAATCTGCCAACGTAAAATTAAACCACTTTTGATGGTCCTAGAGATCTCAAAATTTTACCACATCAGATCTTGGATGACAATGCATTGTATCAAAATTTCAGATCGATCGAATGTATCGTTATTAAATTATTGAACTTTTTAGTTTATCTATTTATAAGCATCTGTACCGTCTGCTCTTGTTGACATTCATGAGTTCACCCCGTGATGACATCACCGTGATTTTGAAACGTTGGGCGGGCGCTTATAAATTATAAATATAAAGGTAAAAAAATATTTTTAAAAACCACGTTTTTGTAGGTGGACTAAAAATAATAAAATAAATAGAGGTAAAAAAAGATTTTTAAAACCCACGTTTTTATAAGTGTACTAAAAAGAAGAAAATAAGTTAAAACTAATAGGTTCAAGTACTTTCATATAATATGACTAAAAACGTGGGGCGGGTGTTTGGTATAAAAATTAAAGATTTGTAATTAAGAAGGCACAAAAATATATCTATAAGTGAGAGAATGAGTGAGCTGCATATGTAAAACATAATAAGCGCCCTCCCAACGTTTTTAGATATATTAAATGAACGTACTTGAACTGATTAGTTTTAAATTATTTAAATTAAAATTTTATTTTAAAAAAATCGATGTATAAGTTTAACGGTAGTTTGTCTACAGATATGTGTTTACCCTGTCTGAAGGCCACCAAATTTTTGTTGAACTTGCCTAGTTTTAGAAACATTAGTAGAATATTGTTACGATGGCCTCAAAATCAAAGTTGGCAGTTAGAAGCAGCAATATGTTGATGGAAGTGTTATAGTTTTTTTTTAATTTTATTTTTTTAGATATCTCATGACAATGTTTAAGTGGATAGATAGTGACACTTTTTTATCGATAGATATTGGAAAACTTTATGGATAGATATTCACTGATGTTTATTCGATAGAAAATGGCAAATATTTTATGAATTAATAGTGACACATTTGTTATGGATACATTAAATAGGGATATATTTTTATGTATTAATATTGGATTTTTTTTTATATGTAGATAGTGGCGAATTATTCATGGATAGATATTGACACACTTTTATGGGTAGATAATGGCACATTTTATGGGTAGATAATGACACATTTTATGGGTAGATAATGGCACATTTTATGGGTAGATAATGGCACATTTTGTTTGATAGATAGTGGCACATTGTATGGATACATAGTGGCACATTTTATGGATACATCGTGGCACATTTTATGGATAGATAGTGGCACATTTTGTTTGATAGATAGTGGCACATTGTATGGATACATAGTGGCACATTTTATGGATACATCGTGGCACATTTTATGGATAGATAGTGGCACATTCGAAATGACCCAGTTTTGTTTGACTGACGGATAGAGACAGTGGCATAGTTTTAGTGTACAGGTAGTGGCGCAGTTTTGGTGACCAGTGTTCGATTTCGACCACAACACGTGACAGCACCAGAATGTGGCAGAAAGCTGACCTCATTTTCGAAAGCCACGGAACAAAACGCCTGTGTCTGATGACGATGGTCTAATTGACAGTAGATTAATCCCCAGCGTGCAGTCCCATATTTCCCCATGTTTTTAAAAGCAATGAAACGCCATCGAATCCCCGCTAATGCTCTGTAACGACCTCGGATTAAATGCGTAAAGGAGTGCTCATTGTTTTCATTGATAGTGGTCATTTTAAAATGAGAGGGAGTGTTCATTGTTATTGTGAATAGTATTTTCGATTGAGAGAATTTCGCTCACCGTGATTTTGTAATGTCGTCATCAAAACTCGTCCTTCCGCCCCCGCCTCCCGTGTTACTATATTCGGCATTAGAGGTCTGCCCTTACTGAACTAATATCCAAGGTGATAAGTTTGAATTCCATTAATTAGTAGGGCTGTACCGGATTAAAATGTTTGAAATCCGACCGGAGCCGGATATGGCCGGATATATAAAGTGAAATCTGGTCGGAACCGGAGCCGGATTTGTAACGATGGCCGGATTCTGGATTTGCTGGACCCGGAGCCGAAATCCGGTAAAACCCTCTTAATTAGAGATACTTAACATAGGCGTGTCTAACGTGATGCAGCACGCACCACGATATTCATCATAGGTGTGTCCTACATCATGCATCACACTTATATAGACATGTCTTAAGTCTTAAGTAATTATGTATTATTTACCATAGTCTTATCTTTTTTGCACATCATTCTCTCTACGGACATGTCCTCCATAGTACATAACACTTACCCTCAGTGGCGTCACTAGGGGGGGTGCGGTGGGGGCGGGCCGCCCCGGGTGACACAATCAGGGGGGGGACACCAAAATGTAAAATTCTACATGCTCCCGTTATTTGACACTGGAAAACTCGGAGGAGTTCTGTGGGTTAAGTCGTGAGGGGGGTGACACCATGAGCTAGCGCCCCGGGTGACACCAACCCTAGTGACGCCTCTGCTTACCCTAGTAGTGTTTTTTATATTTCATCACACATACAAAGGCGTTTCCTCAGTTAAACATCGTACTTACCATAAGCATAATCCCCGTAACACAGCATTCTTACCGTAGACGTTACCTCAGTAATACATGTTACCTCAGTAATACATGTTACCTCAGTAATACATGTTACCTCAGTAATACATGTTACCTCAGTAATACATGTTACCTCAGTAATACATGTTACCTCAGTAATACATGTTACCTCAGTAATACATGTTACCTCAGTAATACATGTTACCTCAATAATACATGTTACCTCAGTAATACATGTTACCTCAGTAATACATGTTACCTACGATAGTTGTGCTTCCCAAGTAGACAGCCACCGTTCAAACATACAAGTTAAAATGAGCCATCATTACAGTAGAGTTAATATAAAGACAAGAAATAAAAACGCGATTGAGTATTTAAACGCAATTTCCAAAAAGGAATATCCGATTATTTTATCAAGGGAAATCATTCTAGATTTCATTAAAAGTCGATTCAAGTGAGTAATTCTGAAACTAAACACAATATGACGTCATAACTCCCTCACGCTACATCACACCAAGAATGTGTCAATTTAATGCGCTTCACGCAACAATCTAACATAAGCATTCACAAAGCTGGAAAACCCCATTAACTATCATTCTAGATTACATTAAAAGTAATTTCAAATCAATAATTTTGAAACTAAACAAAACAATTGCTTTCAAAATTGCTTCTAAAATTACGGGAGCCGAACTAAATGTAATTTTTGACAACTTCCTTCTCCAACATTGTTCTAAATATTATTAGCTATTGTTTGACGTTTGTTTCAACCCGATAGATGTCATGGTTGGCGAGAAATTGACAAAAAACTGATATTTTTTGATTTTTTAAAATTTTTCCAGGAAATCCAGTAAAAATTTTCAGTATTTTTTTTTACCGTTGCACATCCTCGGCACCTCTTTAGCATATTTGCAAAAACCCGAACCCTCTAACTGGTATGGTTCGGTTCAGGAGTTGCATGTGCAAGCGTTACAGACATTTCGAATCTATAAACGCAATTTTTCCAAGGGAAATTGCGTTAAAAACGTAAACCAAAGTTTTTGACCATAAATCCTTTATTTACAAGACATAACTAAAAGTATGTTCATTATAATACGCATCGCACAAAAATTAAAAAATCCAAAATGTTAGTTACGTTTCATATATGTTACGTCCAAAGCCCGAAGTCCGGCCACTTCGCGAATTGGCCGGCCAATTCTAGCACAAAATTTAACATGCTACATAGAGATACATAGAGATAATCTAAAAATTAATTAATATAATTACAGTACACTCGATCGATCTGAAATTTTATAGATCATTTTTATCGTCAACACGAGTCTGCCTGCAAAATTTCAGCTCGCTAGAATTATGGGGAACCGGGTTAAAAATCGATCCAAAGATTTTTCGTCAAACAATCAAACAAACAATCAAGCAGACGCCACGAGTTAGTATAAATGATATAATTTTTTTTAAAAACTTAAACTCCACTGGATTTATCTCCCCCTTTACCCTGAGCAATCACCCGGGATCGAGATGTCCCCCCCCCCACCTCCTACTCCAACCCCCCGCCTTCTGAACTGTTGGGATCCTGTATCACAGATCCAGTTTCGTCATCATTATTTCACGCCTTATAATTTGTTCCATGTTCATTTTGATTGATTTATTCCTCGGGTTACCAGGAGAGTTAATTTTGAAAATTCATTTCTCGGTAATGAGCGTTGTCTCCCATGTCAAGACCCAGTTTGATTTGACAAAACTCTTTCAAATTGCCAACCACTTAGATGCTGTTCATGTAAATATCGTTCGAATTTTTTCTTGTTGCTTATTATTTAGTTTACGGCTTACGCGTTTTTCAGGTACATACCGCCCATAAACGGATTTTTTTTCGTCCATTATGTTTTATTTAAATAAAGGAACACCTAGTAGTATCAAATACAACGTCACCAGAAACCCTTTCACTGATATTTACAAGTTAAACGATTGATGATATTTTTTAAAATGGCTTTCAAAAAAAGTAACCCGTAAAAAACCAAGTCAAGTTTTTTACTATAAATCCTTTATGTACTAGACGTAACTAAAAGAATAATCATAATAATACGCATCGCAAGACCATCCACAAATACAAAATTGCAGTTGTGTCGTAAAACATGTTTAATATAATGCGCACCGATCAGGAATATGTTTATAAAAAGAGTTGTCAATAAAATACGCACCTTATTGCGCGACAGAAAGGTTGTTCAATATAATACGCACCACGACGCTCTATCTAAAAAAAATAGCATGATACATAGGAATAAATAAAATAATCTAAAAAATCAATAATTTAATTACGGTACATGCGAGCGTTGTGAAATTTTGATACATTGTTTTTATCATCGGTACAAAACTGCCTGCAAAAAATCAGCTCGCTAGCTTACGAGGAAGTGGGTTAAAAATCGATCCAAAGTTTTGGCGACAAGCAAGCAATCAGACACCACGAGTTAATATAAAGGATTTAAAATAATTTAATTACGGTACATGTGATCGATCTGAAATTTTGATACATTGTTTTTATAATCGGCACCAAACTGCCTGCAAAATCTCAGCTCGCTAGCTTACGAGGAAGTGTGTTAAAAATAGATCAAAAGTTTTGGCGACAAGCAAGCTAGCAAGCAATCAAGGGTGCAGACACCACGAGTTAATATAAAGGATTTAATAAAACAAACCCGTAAAAACAAAGTTGTTGACTATAAATCCCTTATATATGAGACATAACTAAAAGTATTTACAAATATGTACAGTTCGAATCTGTCGTAAACCAACTTTGCTTCATAACCCTGGGGGGGGGGTGGTAGGGGGGGAAAAGTCTGGTCACCGATTCGCTTGACCGAGCTCAGCATGACACGTAAAATGTAAACAAAAGCGCGGCGGTGCTTCGATGGGCCGCCTCAACGCGTCTACTCAAACTTTCACGTGGAAAAAAACAATAACAACCAGTGAATTTGAATTACATACCTCATATAAGGATAAACTAAAAATGCATTAATTTAATTACGGTGCAATCGATCGATATGAAATTTTGATACGATGCATTGTTAGGTGAGTCGGGTCCGTGTGCCAAATTTCAGCTCGATCGAATAACTGGAAGTGGGTCATTTTTGACTTTTGTTTTTCCGCCCGCCCGCCCATGAGATGATGAGATGACGACAGACAGACAGAGAGAGACGGCGGTGAAGTTAATATAAGGGATTTAATAAAACAAACCCGTAAAAACAAAGTTTTTGACTATAAATCCCTTATATATGAGACATAACTAACAGTATTGATTATTTTCAAACATTTACAGACTGACACCGAGTGATGTCCCTTGTCTTTAATAAATGGGGGTGGGATGTGAGGGGGTGTCGGCACGACGGTCGGCGTCAACACGACGGTCGGCGTCAACTCAAACTCACGTGAAACTGGCAGAAAAAAAACAATAACAAACAGTGAATTTTGAATTACATACCTCATATAAGGATAAACTAAAAATGCATTAATTTAATTACGGTACGTTCGATCGATCTGAAATTTTGATACGATGCATTGTTAGGTCAGACGGGTCCGTGTGCCAAATTTCAGTTCGATCGGATCATGGGAAGTGGGTCATTTTTGACTTCTGTTTTTCCGCCCGCCCGCCCGCCGAGCCCAAGACAGAGAGACGGCCGCGAAGTTAATATAAGGGATTTAATAAAACAAACCCGTAAAAACAATGTTTTTGACTATAAATCCCTTATATATGAGACATAACTAACAGTATTGATTATTTTCAAACATTTACAGACTGACACCGAGTGATGTCCCTTGTCTTTAATAAATGGGGGTGGGATGTGAGGGGGTGTCGGCACGACGGTCGGCGTCAACACGACGGTCGGCGTCAACTCAAACTCACGTGGAACTGGAAGAAAAAAAACAATAACAAACAGTGAATTTTGAATTACATACCTCATATAAGGATAAACTAAAAATGCATTAATTTAATTACGGTACGTTCGATCGATCTGAAATTTTGATACGATGCATTGTTAGGTCAGACGGGTCCGTGTGCCAAATTTCAGTTCGATCGGATCATGGGAAGTGGGTCATTTTTGACTTCTGTTTTTCCGCCCGCCCGCCCGCCGAGCCCAAGACAGAGAGAGAGAGAGAGACGGCCGCGAAGTTAATATAAGGGATTTAATAAAACAAACCCGTAAAAACAAAGTTTTTGACTATAAATCCCTTATATATGAGACATAACTAACAGTAGTGATTATTTTTAAACATTTACAGACTGACACTGAGTGATGTCCCTTGTCTTTAATAAATGGGGGTGGGATGTGAGGGGGTGTCGGCACGACGGTCGTCGTCAACACGACGGTCGGCGTCAACTCAAACTCACGTGGAACTGAATTTAAAAAAAAACAACAAACAGTGAATTTTGAATTACATACCTCATATAAGGATAAACTAAAAATGCATTAATTTAATTATGGTACGTTCGATCGATCTGAAATTTTGATACGATGCATTGTTAGGTTCGACGGGTCCGTGTGCCAAATTTCAGTTTGATCGGATCATGGGAAATGGGTCATTTTTGACTTCTGTTTTTCCGCCCGCCGAGCCCGCCGAGCCCAAGACAGACAGACAGAGAGAGAGAGAGAGACGCCGGTGAAGTTAATATAAGGGATTTAAAAAGTGTTCGCGTGACCTAAAAACATTAACAAAAGTCTGGTTATTTCACAATTTCTTCTCCTGCTCCTACCCTTCCTATCTCACGGAACGTCTCTCCGTCTATTCGCCCCCGTCGTCCGCTTCGCTCTTGTTCAGACACACGTATGCTCCTTCTCCTTAATCACGCTCTAAAACATTCGGTGAAAGGCTTTTCCCTTTTCGTGTCTGAAACAAATGTATTCTCAACCATTGCACAGTTGCACCATGCTCTACATTTGGGCCTTCAAATATGCATTTGTTAGGGGTATGAGAATCACTGTAGGGGAACTACATTCCCCTGACACCATTCAAGACATATATTGTCAAAATATATGTTACGAACGGGCACTCTCACTCTATTTCACCGATAAACCTAAGTTACGTGCGCTATTCATGTAATTACATGCTGTGTGATGAAACAAATGTTTTGTATTCATTTTATATTTTACCAAAGTTTTTGTGCAAAGCGCAGTGACTCCAGCCCCAATCGATGGTAGCGCGTAAGTAAGATACCATTAAAAATATTGCCATCGCTTTAAAAACTACAACCTGATAATTCTAGATATGAAATCGGGATTGTGATGGCAGATTGGAACATTTTGAGAAAGGCTGTGGTAACGCTTCACTCGGTCATCGTTAGATTTATTAACACCAGCAGAATCGATTGCAGTATTTCATTAAGTATCGTTATAAGTTGTTTTGTTGATTAAAAGGCCAGTGAATGAGTGGTATCGATTCTATTAATAACACCTCAGTTCAAACAAGGGATTCGCTTCTTGACGGGACACGTGCCTTACCTGAACAACATAGAGCAAGGCCATATCATCATTGAATCCACGTGAAAATGTTTCCACATGGAGATTAGTGTGTCCACGTGGAAGATGCGTATGAAATTGGAGGCGTATTCGCGTGGAAAGTGTATCCACATGAAGGCGTATCCACTTGGAAGTGCATTCTCGTTGGAAGTGTATTCACTTATGATTGAATCCACGTGGATAATAAAAACAAACCCGTAAAAAACCAAGTTTTTGACTATAAATCCTTTATGTACGAGACGTAACTAAAAGAATGTTCATTATAATACGCAGCGCCAGACCATCCAGAAATAAAAAATTGCAGTTGTGTCGTAAAACATGTTTAATATAATGCGCACCGATCAGGAATATGTTTATAAAAAGTGTTGTCAATAAAATACGCAGCTTATTGCGCGACAGAAAGGTTGTTAAATATAATACGCACCGCGACGCTCTATCTCAAAAAAATAGCATGATACATAGGAATAAATAAAATAATCTAAAAAATCAATAATTTAATTACGGTACATGCGATCGATCTGAAATTTTGATACATTGTTTTTATCATCGGTACTAAAACAGCCTGCAAAATTTCAGCTCGCTATCTTGCGAGCAAGTGGGTTAAAAATCGATCAAAAGTTTTGGCGACAAGCAAGGTCGGCCGCAGACACCACGAGTTAATATAAAGGATTTTAAAAATGAAGACTGGGGGGTGGGTTTGAGGTTTTCAGATAGTTCTGCAATAGGCCTCAAGCATTTTCTGTCTTCGCCCATGTACATATCTTACTTTCATAATGATTCTTATACTTGAGAAAATCTCATCGTGTCCACACGAAGCGGGGAAATTTATCCGCGCTCTAAAACTTAAAGCCAGACATACATCGGAATTGTGTCAAACAAAAGGCATCTGAAAATAACAGTCCGTGCCTCGATCTGTCTGTCTGTAGCTCCGGGTTGTAGCGAAAATAACCCGCCACGATCTAAGTCTTCACTCCGCTTGTCTTCATTTCATCCGAGTAAATTGCCCCATTATGTCAAGAGAGTGGGTCATTATTAATACTTATCCTCTTCGAAATACTAAAAATAATCAACGATTCTTCTTTTTGTATTCTACGTCTACCCTTGACCTTGGCACGCCTCCCTCACCCCCAGACCTTATGCGTGGTTAAATAATTCTCCTGTCATCAATTGACCTCCAAGCCGAGGAGCTATCGAAAATGCCAGTGACATTTATCGATGCCGCGGCGAGGTTCCCCCGCCTGTGACTTGAACTCCATCTCGTGAGCATCGTTCGTGGGGTGGAGTTCCCCTTACCAGACCCTTTTGTTTGTTTTTTACGATTGTCTCTATCGACAACAGCTACGCCTTGTCAGCTACATTTCCACTCTATCAACTATTCCTGCGGCCGGGGAACTTTTGAGACTGCGGTTTTACAATCTGTTAAATAAGTAACCCATTGAGCATTCAATCTATTTAATATGTATTCCACTATGATGAAAATCAAATATATACTTTCATAAATTTAGGGCCAGCATTTCATTGGACAAGTCAACATGACAGCGGAATGAAAAAAAATGTAATACATTATATGGCTCACAAGAAAACAGCAAATACATTCTCATTTAGCTTCAGATGTTCACCATATAATCTGTTCTGAAATATAAAAAAAACAATATATCTTTTCGGTTACAGTTTCTATAGAGGGCAAAGACACTTGGTCTTTTGTGGGATTTAAAACTACTTCGGTAACCGCACGGCCTCCAATTATAAATCTGTCTCTATGTTAATCGCCGGAGGGTCCCCAAACTGTCGCCTCGGCGTCCTAGCCACCTTAGGGAGTTACGCACTTGTTAACCGAACACCACCGCCCTCTGTCGCCATTCAGAGAGTTGGAAGTGAGTGGGGTACCGATATCCGTCATTTTGAGATTTTTATAGGGCCTCGCACCCAAAATTAGCAGATACTTGTCTGGGGCGTGATGACCTAGTACTCATAAAAAAGCTACCTTCTATGTTCAGTCCAGCTGGGGCGTGATGACCTAGTACTCATAAAAAAGCTACCTTCTATGTTCAGTCCAGCTGGGGCGTGATGACCTAGTACTCATAAAAAGCTACCTTCTATGTTCAGTCCAGCTGTGGGGCGTGATGACCTAGTGCTCATAAAAAGCTACCTTCTATGTTCAGTCCAGCTGGGGGCGTGATGACCTAGTGCTCATAAAAAGCTACCTTCTATGTTCAGTCCAGCTGGGGCGTGATGACCTAGTACTCATAAAAAGCTACCTTCTATGTTCAGTCCAGCTGGGGCGTGATGACCTAGTACTCATAAAAAGCTACCTTCTATGTTCAGCCCAGCTGGGGCGTGATGACCTAGTACTCATAAAAAGCTACCTTCTATGTTCAGTCCAGCTGGGGCGTGATGACCTAGTACTCATAAAAAGCTACCTTCTATGTTCAGTCCAGCTGGGGCGTGATGACCTAGTACTCATAAAAAGCTACCTTCTATGTTCAGTCCAGCTGGGGCGTGATGACCTAGTACTCATAAAAAGCTACCTTCTATGTTCAGTCCAGCTGGGGCGTGATGACCTAGTACTCATAAAAGCTACCTTCTATGTTCAGTCCAGCTGGGGCGTGATGACCTAGTACTCATAAAAAGCTACCTTCTATGTTCAGTCCAGCTGGGGCGTGATGACCTAGTACTCATAAAAAGCTACCTTCTATGTTCAGTCCAGCTGGGGCGTGTGATGACCTAGTACTCATAAAAAGCTACCTTCTATGTTCAGTCCAGCTGGGGCGTGATGACCTAGTACTCATAAAAAGCTACCTTCTATGTTCAGTCCAGCTGGGGCGTGATGACCTAGTGCTCATAAAAGCTACCTTCTATGTTCAGTCCAGCTGGGGGCGTGATGACCTAGTACTCATAAAAAGCTACCTTCTATGTTCAGTCCAGCTGGGGCGTGATGACCTAGTGCTCATAAAAAGCTACCTTCTATGTTCAGTCCAGCTGGGGCGTGATGAACTAGTGCCTCATCAAAAGCTACCTTCTATGTTCAGTCCAGCGGGGCGTGATGAATGGACTCAAGTCACATTATAAACAAGGCTACCTTTCTATTGTACGGAGGTTGGGGGTGTGTGGTGGGGGATTTATGTTGTGTGGTCCAGCTCCCATTTGTAGCAGGAGTAGAGTTATTGAATACAGACATTAGAACACATGTCCTAATCTATAAATAATGCAATGGTATGGGATACGAAAAGTCACACTTGTGCCATTTCCAAACCTGACGGAGTCCGTTTAATAAACCAGGTGAGTGGGGCCATTAGATAATGGAGTGTGTCCCGTTAGATATTGGGTTTTTTTGTTTCGTTGGTCACTCGAAGGTGGGAATTTTTTATATGGAAACTACTGTATTGATAGTATAAATAGCTGTGGAAATGTCTTGGCGTGGAAATCTAATGCGCAGACTGTTTACTATGTTACACCAGCTAGTCATTGTCGAACCTTGATTGTCTAGGAGTTGTGGGACAGTGACATATAAGGATAGTAGGGGATGCTATAATAGCTCTTTGTGAGCAGTCTTTCATGTAGTATGATGTAAAAACAATTGTACCACAGCCTAGAGACATGACGCTGGTTTATTTTAATATGTGGCTTTTGAAGTGTATGTTCTATTATGGATTGTAAGTGTATGCCTATAAGTGGTGAGCTTTGCATGGTATCGCAGGTTACTCAGGGTTACAGTTTCAATCGAGCTAATGTGAGTTGTAATGATCTTATCATTCTTTTATTTAAGTGACTATATTTTATTGAAATTATTGGAAACTCAAGTTACTCGTGTAGACGACACAACACGTCGTGCAAAACATAGAGCACTTTTCTCGGTTTTACGCATATTTCTAGTAATCCTGTATATATATTTGTTGTACATGAATATGTGTCACTGAATGTGCACGCAAGTTGCCCGCACTATTTGTGCCACCGGTCACGCGAGGGTTACGTTGATAGTTGGTGGGCACTATTATATGGGCTAGGGTGTGGAAATGGAAGTAATGGTGGGTGTCTGTCAAAACCTTCACTACCAAAATTGCCTGCACATTTTGAGCGGAAGTTCGTGGGGAGTGTACGCGTTCTTGTTTATCCCTTCCCACTCTTGGTGTCTTTGCTGCAGCTGTATCTATGAGCAGATATGTGCTTACTCTGGGGCGGCTCGATATGTCAACGCCAGGGCCAACTGTTCTGGGGGGTTATCAAGGTTGGTCTTTTTCCCTTGTATAGTTACAAGTACCTCACATCAGGGAGACAAGAGTATAAGTTTTCCCAATATAGCTGTACATCCAAGGTCTTGTATGCGTATTGGCTAAATATTATCGTGTAAAGTATTGGTGTTTGTCAGTTGGGTCTGGTATTTGTGAAATATCGAGTATTTGTCTGATTATGTTTTTTTGATTCATGTGAAAGTTTTCATATTAGTAGTTGACCTATAGTTTTTTATCTAACGGGCATAACCTTAGATTCTTTTGGTTGGACCAGACAATGTCAATAAGAATGATGCTGAATGGAGGGGGGAGGTTCGGTGCCTCTCGCATATGTCCAGCACTTGATTACTTTTACATAGTGAGTTGGGTGGGTTAGTGTTGTGTACGTTTGAGGACTGTGGCACTATTTTTGTTTTCTTCTACTGGATCAGTGTTTATTTTAAACTATCTGTGCTTTGTGTATGATGGTCGCTAGTAAGACAAGTGGGTGGGTCGAGTCCAAAAAGTGTTTTACCATAAAATCCCGGCAAGTCTAGACTGGGTGGGCAGTAAGTAATAGGTACGGTTTTCGGTTCCGGTAGAATGTTGGTATCGTTTTAAGATTGACAGGGTGGAACCTGTCAGGTTATGGAGTCTGGGGGTCCTTTGAGATATGTCCCTTTCGACCAGAAACCTTGGACGTATGAGCCAAAAAGGACGTTATACCAAACTATTTTTTATTATAGATCTGGCTGATAACGAGAAAATAGAGGGGAATAAGGATTATATTGCCTTTCATTCTCGGGTAAGAAAAAATAAAAATCAAATTGTTTATATACTATAATTGATGTTATCAAAATAGAGAGCCTGGGTGATGTTATGTTAATTGCACGTACCTGAGCCATTAATGAGCGGCTGCGATTCAGATTAAGTATATCAACTGAACAATCAACAAAAGACTTAAAGGTAAATATTATACCGTGGTTAAGGGTGTTTCATAGGTCAAAGAGAAAATTTTTATCGCATACATTGCTTAGTAATGGTCCTTGGATTCTTTTGTTTACGGCTATGACTTAAAAATCGAATAAACCCTATTTTGCCTAAGATTTAAAATAGTAGTTCTTTGTTTTCATGCCATCATGGGTTTGTAGAAATCGTCATCACTCCGTGGTGGCTGGCTTAATAATGTCCCCGCAACGATTACCCTACTGGTGGGTGTGCAATCTAGCAGCGTAATCTAAGGTGTACAAGTTTCTTTGAATCCGAATCGATCGGCAGACTGTGTGTATCCAAACGCGCGTTGGTTTTATTTTTTCGTGTTTGTTGCTTTTGGCTCCGTCTCCGGTATTTAACATTATTTAAATTTCATTGGGAAGATTAGTTTACTTTGAAAAAACTATTAGGGGTCACGTGTCTCATGTGAAAGGTACGATTCACGCTCCAGAGGGTGGGGAGGTGGGTGTGTAAGAAAGTGGTGACATGTTTTTGGTACTGGTTGATTGGGGTGGGGGGGGTGTGTTGGTTGAGGTTGAGGGTTAGGTTTAGTGTTGGGGGGGGGTCCGTGGCCTATGTGTGGGATTCCTGGGACGACGGTGCTGGGGTTTTTATATTATATTGTTTCATCATTAATTTTTGTTAATAAAAAACCACCTTTTTTTTTATTCGGGAGAATGGGTGTGTCGACGTAGAGCTTTTGTAGGGGAGTGGGGGGGGTCCTGAAGGAATTGTGAGCAGTTTGTGACCGAGGGTGAGGGGAAGTTGTGTAGGGGGAAAGTTAAAAAGCTGTGTATAGATGCACCCTCCTTGCTGTCCGGACACATAACAGTAGTCAACGCTTCCTTGATCCCCGGTTTGTTCCCAGACCAACAAATAACAATAATTACGTTCCGGGTGCACACAAAGCGGAGTGCAGGAATGTAGCGGCGAGGGATCATTTTAATGTTATTGTACGCAGCTGTGCTACATGGTTGAACACACTTAGCACTGGTTTGTGTGATGCTTTTGATATATGTTCACTGGTGTGCTAATGATCACTTACACGCACTAAATGTCATTGCTATTTCCGTCTATGCTATTGAATTCATTTCATGTAGGTGTGGGTATCAGGGCTGCACTTAACGACGGACAGGTGTGTGCTGAGATAGATTCGCACGTGTGTGACGGATGGATCATTACATCCACTAATAATAGTCATCTATCACGGTTCTGAGCTAGGGAATATCCGCCCCAGTGTGATAAGTTGAATGGTAGGATGCAGCTGTGTACTTTTATACAGGTGGTTTGTTTAGACATCGGTGTTGCCGCTGAGACGGTTTTTTTTTTTTTATTTTGTGCTGTGAGTGATACACTGGGTGGTTGGACTAGTGATCACTTAACATAGGACCACGTAAATCTCATCTATCACTGGTTCGTCAGTCATCTAACACGGGTCAGAGCCTAAATGCAACAAATTAGATAATCGAATTTTTTAATCGTGTATCTACATTTTATATACTATAACGATGATTCCAGGCAGTAAAGAAACGGTGACGACGACTTGTTCCATTGACTTTTGATCGTATTTTTCGGCTGTTTAAAATATTGGCTTTTAAAGATAGCGTATTTTTGGCATCAAACCCTTGGTTGTTGGCTAACACACTTTAAGTTTGTGAAAACTTTCCCTTCAAGGATTTCTTTTCTTTATTTTGCTTTTGTCTGGTTGGAGGGGGGTGGACAAGATTGTGTCTTGGAATGGTTAGCCAAAATTGTATAGTAAGAACAGAGATAATTGTATGATTACTTGGGTTTGAAAACATCTGGTTCTGGTACCTTAGTTACATTAAAACGGTGTGCTGTACAGAGCATAGAACATAGTATACTATGATAACTGTGTCTGATGGACGACATCCCAGTGAGCGTATAAGTAATTTAGTACGGTACGGGACCCGTAGGACAACTTTGAGAATATAGTTAGAGGTTACAGAGGAATGGTCTGGTTCGTTAGATTACGCTGTGTTGCCGGAATTAGCAATGGAGTCATAGAGAATGTTGCTGGGAGTTTGGAGAGGCGGATGGAAAGTTGTGATAAACATATTTATTTTTTAAGGAATTTGGTCGATATTTTGTGTGAACCATAAATTATAAGGTCAGATGGGCCTGGACTATAGGTTTTTGGTGTGATGTGTAATGGTGCCATATGATGAGGTATACACATAGATGGCAGTATGGTGTGTTCATTTTATCGACTGTGATTTCCCGCTAAAGGTGTCTCGGCGGTGGTTTTCTCTGAAGCACAGATATAGACAGGATCAATTAGGGTTTTGATGTCGATGGTTCCACGATGAAATTTCGTGCCATTCGTATGGGTGCGTAACTATGTCTGTGAACTGAGGGAATCTCTGTCTTTACCTTAAGACTATTATAGTATGGGTAGTACACGTGATAGTCTCCTCCCCTTGCAATGGGTTGGGGTGTCCAGGGATGCTGTTTCTTCGGCGTGAACATTTTATCTTCTCGATCATGCGAATCATGAAATTAAGCGATTCAATTGTTCCCGGCTTGTGGAACAGTTCATCTGGATTGGGGTATGTTTCTGCCTCTCGGAACTTTGTATTAAGATAGTGCTCTGGTCTGTGCAATGGCTGCCACGACCTACTCGGGGTTGTTGGTGTGGAGGGTGGGGTGGGGGGATGGAGGGGCCCCTTCGTGTGTTGAGGGGTTTCAGAATACAGTGAATCACTGACCTCTGTGCGTCGTGGATTGTTGCTATCCTTGGAGTACGGGGTTTAGGGTTGGGTGAGTGTCGCTGGTGTGTACCTATATGTTATTTTACTTTCGCGATTTAGCTTAAGTAGAGTCGTCGGAGTGACTACGAGATGCGTGGCCCTTACCCTTCCGGTGTTGGTATCACCGTTTGAATGTTCATCCTCGATCAAGTATTTGGGGATTTGATTGAATCACTTGGGCACTGGCGCTCCCCTGGAAAATAGTTAAAATGATACGGAATTTTCAGAAGAAACATTAGGACTATGTGACGGTGAATCGTTCAGCCTTACATTCTTATATTTAACATAAAAGTTAAGCCACCGGTTCACTGGGGTCATTGTAGACGGAGAAAATTAAGAAAGCAGTATTTGCTGCGTTGAGGGTGCTGTCAACTTGTCATTACGTTGGTCTGTGTCAGCGTGTTTTTTTACTGAGGATTGTGGTATTACTCTTGCCTTTGTTACGCATTATTAGGGTTTTTTAACCGCCTTTGTTGTACAGGTGGGTTATACCGTGTCCTTTTGGAACGAGGAATGGGAGTTATTATGTTTCACTTCCTCTTGTACAGGGTTATACCACCTGTATTTAACATGGGTATTAATCCTGCCTATTTGTTGGTATAGGGTTGTTACCTGCCTTTGTGTACAGGGTATTTAAATTGACTGACCTTTTGTACAGGGGGATTTACTCGTGCCCTTAGGTACAAGGGTTTTTACGTTTGCGTTGCCTTTGTGTACAGCGTCCTGTTCACTATAATAGAGACAGATGAAATTTTCTTTCTATAAAATTAAATTATTAATGAAAAAAATCACGACCGTCTCAAATCAACAGGAAGCACAACCAACCAACCAGTTTGTAATATTGTACTATAACGGAAGAAAAACAGATTATCTTTTCTTAAGTAGTGCGACAAATAGATAATACAGCCAAAGTGTAAATATACAATTGGTGACAATAGAATATAATCGTATTCAATGACGAGTAATCAAGGATTATAAAAAATTAGGAAGTGTTCCATGCTAGACAACAATAAAACACAATCACGCCCCACGTATTCCTATTCATTGATAAAAACAGTTTACAAGTTCATCCCAATACAAAATCAATTAAACACAACCCTTATTAAGTGTAATTGTCCTGGCCTCAAACGAACAACAACAAATTTTCGCCTCATAGATAAGTCTACATCTAGAGGCCGAGTGTGTCAATAAAACACTCAAAAACGCAGATCCAATAGCTATATAGGAAATACGATCGGGTTGGGTTCTATCTGTCCGAATGAATTCAGTCCCTCAAGTTTTTTTAGAATTATTTTTGTGTTTCCTAACGAAGAGTGTTCCAGACCGAAAAATTCACCTCTACCCACCCCCGAGCATCTTATGATGCTACGTTTTCTCCCTAGTATGTGGCCCCCCCTTCGCTGTCGCCTGTAAGAGCCCTGCAACCCACATCCGTCCAACCACCTCCTTCCCTCGTGACAATCCAAATAAAATACTATGCGAATCTAAGATGAATACGGAAAGTGTCTCTCATAAAGATTAGCCCTCATGTCCCAAATAGTTAGTGTGCACGTAAAATCGGGAAACAGTCTTATGTGATTTATATGTGAATTTAATATAATGGTATATCTCATCGATTATTTTACTGCGAAGGTCTCTCTCCGAATTTTATACTTATTTTTCACTGGAAATGACTACTTGCGCCATGTAAGAGGCTCAGAAGTCAGTATCGCTCCAGACCACTGTTGTTCAGTTCAGCTTGTAGTGCCTATCGGACTGTGTGAATGCCATCAACTGAATAGAATCCATCACGTTTGTATGCCTATCGAAGATGTATGCCATCAGATTGTGAAATGTCCAATCTGATAAAGTAATTTCCTAGTTCAGTTTTTTGTTAATGTCCTATCAATTGAGTATGGCCATCAATTGTAAAGGGCCATTCAATTTGTAATGTGAGTCCATGCGATGTTGTTAAGCTCATGTTCAATTGTATAGTGGCCATCGGAAGTTGTATGGGAGTGGGGAGTGGGCCGATGCAAATTGTGTTCATTGGTGCCATCAATTTGAATTTCCATCAATTTGTTAGATGCCGATGTAAATTGGAGTATTGTCCAACATATGAATATGCCATGCAATATAGTGTATGGGCCAATCTGGGTAACTGTAAGGGTCAATGGCAACTTTTGTTAGTGTCATTGACTAAATGATTGCCATCAACGGTGTATGCCATCATGTTGTGTATGATATTCATGCTAACTTTATGTGTCCAACAAACGTCGATATGCCATTCGGAACATGTATTTCCCTTCCGACCTAGTATGACCATAGGTGGAGATCTGTATGTAGTGCTAAATCGAAGCTAGAATGTCATCAATTGTGTGTGTATTAAAAATCAGTGAGCTGTATTAATGTTCGATGTCAACTGGTATTTTTCTCAACTTGTATGTCCATGCGTAAGCTGTAATTGACCTATCATTTGGTAATGCCCTCAGCGTGATTTGCATACAACTGATAATGGTCCCATCAAGGCGTGTTATGGCAGGACTTTTAGCTGTTATGGTACTATTTCTAACTGTATGTACATCTAAACTGTTAATTGGTGACCATCAAGTGTATGGGACACGACTTTAAGTCATGCTGAATACTGTTATGTTGTGGTCAAAGAGACTGTATAGGTCAACGAACTATGTCCGCTGCAGGATAAACCGGGTGCGACTTCGTTTCAGAGGGTTAGTGATGTTTTTTATAGTCGCGACTGTAGCGATTAGGACAGGTGTTAGTTCACGCGAATCCTATATTACATACACGCCTTATAGCATCACGCACTGACGATTAATAACGTGATTTCTTTCACTATGGGTGCATCGTCTTGGTGTACGTGAGAACCGGTTATACGACTGGTGAACGAGATAACGGAATATGCGCATCAGACCAGTAGAAAGTCCTTTACTATACATGGTTGTCATAGAGCTGTAGAACGATTGACAGTGACGCTGACTTTTGTTTTTCCAAAAAGTTTTAGACACGAGTTATTTTTTTCATTCCAAATTAGTGCGTGTGGTGGTGTGCGTTAGCGAGCTGCCCGATATAACACTGACTTGGTTGGTGGGGTGTTTTAGGTTGCTCCGCAATCAAACAATCAATCCAGACCATGTGTTTTTAGGTTAACCTTTGACTGCATGGCTACGGTGTTTTACAATAAAAAAAAAAAATGAGTTCTCAGTTCTATGAAGGATTCATCAACATTTTGGCTCTATTACTGTCATGCCCTGCCCTGGTACGAGCATTTCTAAACCCATGGCTTTTGGATAGTTATAGATATGATGGACATAATATCGTGTCTGGTGCTGGTAATAATGTCTAGAATCATGAGGATGTTTTAGGCATCTGAGGACAGTTTCAACTCGTTTCGAGAGAAAATAGAAAAAATCCCGGTATAAGTGTGTTACCTGGCCATAAAATAAGTCACTGCTCTTGCATAGTGGGGTGTGTGGGTTTGTTGGGAGTGGGGTTGTAAAGAAAGTTTTATTAATAAATTTTATTTATTGGTTGTTGTATAAAAAAAAAAACAACAATTTTGTTCGGATTGACGTAAGTGTGCGTGACGTTACTTTGGGTTTGTTGGGGGGAGGGGGTGAGGTTTGTAACCTTTGTGTTTTTGGTTAATAAGAGGGGTGAATTGGTTGGTGCTGAGTGGTGAAAAACCATGTACCTCTTTCCCATTCCGGACGGTAATCCTTTAGCGAATTACGTGGCACGGTAGCCCCACAGCGCGCGCCACCCGTATAATAGTGCCGCCATCCCGTTCGAGGTTTCCTTACGTCCCTTAGGTCACGTGACCATCTTTCAATGTGCTTACGTAACCACACATAAGCTATTGACCTCGTCGGTTGTGTGGCGGCAGTCCTGCGTCCTAATAAGCAAGATGTAGGCGCTACTCAAATGACACGGGATGCATCTGGTGACTCACTTACCATCCCTTCTCTTTAACTGCGACCCAGATCTCAGACACTTCAAAGCCCCCGTGTGTGCACGTGCCAGGTGACCCTTCAAATCAACCGTTATTGATATACCGCAGCAGCCCATTGTATAACGCACAGAGGGTGGGCGTGCGCGACAGTGCAATGCACATTGAAAAATATTTAAATGTTACATATCAGTAGATAACCTAGCAGGGTAGGTTATATACTAAAGGATAAATTCATTTTATAATTATTATTACGAGGTATATCATTCGGATCTAACGTCAGAAATTTATAGACATACGAAATGCAAGGACTAAGGTGTAGACAAAACAGTATGTTTTCAATAAAATTTACAGCGCGATAGTAACCGAGTTGCACGGGAACAGTTGGTATGAAACACTTAATTATGTATAGGGCCTAAAGTAATATAATTTACCTAAGAGGACCGGCGTGATCTACTTTAAGCCTGCACTTTTAGGTTCCGTATTACTCATGAGAAGTGAACACTTAATGAACTAGGTAGGTGTCTAAATAAACCCACGGTTAAATTGGGACCCAACACAGACGTTGTCGTCTTGACCTACTGACGTGCGCTTTGCTGTAAATCCTCCCGTGTTGAGCCGATTCTATATACTCCCTACCAATTCCTTTTGAAGCACTGTGGTAGCGCGGAGCTGCCTAACAGGACGTCATAAGCCAGACCCCCGTCCGGGCACAAGCGTCAATATCTTCATAGAAAAGTTTGGAGACGTGTCTAACGAGGATATATTTAATTAGTGGGCTAAAGTCCCAGCGTAAACTCATTTGAATTCCTAGTATCTCGCGTGTGAGTCTAACGTTGAGGTGATGACGATTAATATGCATCAATGAGAACGGTGGGTGCTGAATTATAGCAAAAGTAACAAGGATGTACACAAATTAGTGACTTCTTGTGTGTAGCTGTGCAATGTTGTCATTGTTGCTGTTTGGTGGTTCGGGGTTACTTTATTATTTTGAAAAGAAAAACGTGATCTTTGGTAAAAAATCACAGACTGAAAAGGTTTGGGGCTGTAACTTAGTTTAATTAGGCTAGTATAAAGATTTGATCAATGGATGTTATAAACTGTTTAAATGGATGTTAAATGTTGTATTAGTACCAAACTCGGCTATGAAACGCCCTTTAAAGGTGTGATGTATCGTCTGAGAGGAGCTCAACCATGGATGACACTCTAAGGTCGGAGCCCATCTCCTATTGGAGGAAAAGTGCGAATGAAAATGAGCCCCCCCCTTGGGAGGGGGAGTGTTATGTGTGTCCCTGATATTCAGGTGTGTATCGTCAGTGAGTGATATTAGGTTGTTTGCCTATTGGGCCGTTACTAATGGTGATGTACCGTTATGCATTGGTAATCGATCGGAACTTCAGTGATATACTTTATAGGAGTTTCTCCAATGCCTACCGACACAGTCTAGAGCCTATGGGTGGGCTTTGTGTTTGTGGGACCGTATCCACAATTTGTCCGTTTCGTTGTTGTGGTTCGCGGTTATAGGTGCCAAGCAACCGTGAGAATAGAATCCTTGATGCTTCGTAATGTTGAGCTTGATATCTGTGTGATGTAGCTTCCTCGGTGTTCTGACAGTTCGAGACGCAAGGTTGTACAGGCTGCGATAGGCCGTGCTTATATTCCTACTGTTGGTTGAGTCCCTACAAAAAGTACGTAAGATGTGGTATTATGGGCTTTATGTTAAATTTAAAGGTGAGAATTGACAAACCCATAGAGGTTTTTAGAGATGCCAAAAAAAAAGCCGCTTTAATTCAGGGAGACTTAGATGGATTTTTTAACAGTTCCTTCAAGTTCCACTTTGTCTGTGTTGTAGTTGCTGTAGTTTTGTGTGCTATGTGCAGACATAACCGAGAATAAAAACAAATAATATTTGTATCTCATTTCCGAGCATGCTAAGATTATTTTACTTCCATTAAGTAAAAGACTGGACTTTGCTTATGTGGTAAATGCTCAATGTGACGTAGGACTTAAGTCTCCACGGTAGTCTTAGTGACTGAGTGAAACGAAAACGACTGAAGTTTCGCAAAACCGTATATGTTTTACGGCGTTTTTAGTATGTTGCACAGGCCACGGTGTTCATTTGTACAATCAAAGTGGTTAAAAATTATAAGTGGAATTGGAAATTGATGTAAAATGGTGTTTTGCCGAGCTTTCTGAGTTTAAGCCATCTGGGTCAGGTCCATGGCGGTTGTAAACCGAGATATTTTGTTGCAATACAATAAATTTATATTATATTTTTTGTTTGAATGATCAGTATATAGTAGTATTAAAATTAATAAAGGAATCATATGACATAATATTAATGACCCCAATCAAGCCCCCACAACGGTAGGACGCATATCTTGGGTTATCACAGGTTTTTTTATGTGCAGACGAGCTACTATGCGAGTGTGCTGGTGGGTCGAAATGAGTGAGGGTGCAAGATGGTTTCCTAAGTTCCTCCGGAGGTTGAATTGAGGTTGGGGTTGTCTAATGTCCCCTACGGTGTGGCCAGTGATAAAAAAGGTTCGACCAATACATGGCTCCTTTTACGACCAGTCGACTATTTAAATTGAAGGAGAACAGAAGTGGTGTTATATAGAAATATGTAAGTACGGGTGTGTCGGGGGGAAGGGGACGTCCAATTTTAATATGTTCGTTGCCTCTTGATGTCAATCTGTCTACGGTAAATATTAGCCCAAGAACATTTCGGTAATTTTATAAAAAATCAGGCTCAGATATTTTTATTTTCTAATGATAGTTTCGGGGTGTGACCTTGTTTGTATTTTGTGCTTGTTCGTCGGCATTTATCCTAATACTGTCGGGCCATTTTTTAATAAGAAAATATAGTTAGTATCCGTAATGTTCAAATGCCCGTAGGTGTTTACATACGCCTAAATTTGTGTTTACCGGATAGTAGTCACCTAACCTCCTCTTGCGTGGGGCCCCTCCCGTGTTGCCTCAACTTCGACCCTCCAGTCGTGTAGAAGTCAGAATTGTTGGGTTTGTAACCGAGTGTATCGTTGTTGGAAAATAATGTTGTATGTTTTTTACAATAGGTGAGCGCAATAATACGATTTTACACAAATTAATATTACGTAAAATAAATAAAAACACTGTTACATTAAGTTTGTCTTTTTGACTATATTCATCCCTTTAAGATACAGGATATATTTAATATAGTATAATAGTAATGATTTCATTGATATTATGATAATACCGTGTGGCACGCGCTACAGAGTGACTCTAGATCTTCAATAAATATGCACTAATTACATTAGAAAAATAAATAATTCTAGTGGTGAAAATTTCAATAATTTAATTACGGATACAGTGGTGGCGATCGGCTCTGTTAAAATTTTGTATACATAGTTTTTTTATTAGTAATCAGCGACATAAACAGTGTGCGATTACTGCTTGCCGTGCAAAGATTTCAGTTCTTCGGACTAGCTGACGATGGACAGTGTGTTGAGTTCTCAATAAGTGTATTTTCACACCTAATTTTTATTTATTTTTATTGCAGGGGACGGAAGCAAGAGCCAAGCATAGGGTGGCTAAAAACAAACAGAGCCATGATACCACCCGTAGTTAAAAATTAAGAAGTGATTTAATGTGAACAAAAAACATTTAAAAAAAAGGCATAAATTTGTTTGAATATATAAAGTCCGGTTAAGAGCGTTTTGCGGACTCACAACAAGCGTGTCCAGAACCAACTCTTCACCCTTCATGGTCTGTCGAGAGGAGACACTCTCATAAAATATACACAACACACATATTGATCGGGTACGAATGTTGACGTTACCCACCATTTTAAATCTACTAGGTTGTGCGCGACTGTGTGATGTATAGTGGTGTTGTTCGCTTCATAGAGTCCAATCAAACCCACTACTGATTAGAGAGCCCATATATCGATGACCTGTTGGCCTGATTCTCATGACAGTTTGTTTTTTTAAAAATAGAACTCTCAGCGACTTTAATACATGTTTGTTTACAGAACTTAAACATGCCGCTAATCCAATTTTGTCATCAAGAATAGGCGTCGTGCAAATATAGATAGATGACGGCAGGTAAAAATAATAATAAAAGTTGACGTCATTCGGATTTTAGCGCTCATTAGTTTTAAATTTGAAAAGGTGAACATATATGTAAAAAGGTGAGGAAAAGTGTGAGGTGGGATTGGGATTAGATATGGTCTAAAAAAAAATATATAAAAAAAAATAGTGGGGGATGTGGGTGCGGCCAGTAGGACGGCCCCTACAACTCTCCTATTATAGAGTAGATGTAACTTTGTTGGTACGATTGTTTTGTGTGAATAGGACGCATTACCTTCGGTGATACAATATTGGTAGTCGATAAGTGATCCAACAATGCCAATGAGTACTTGTGAGTCATTAGAATCAAATGTCATGGCTGTGCGCGTGTAGGAGCGCCTAAAAACAGTGGCAGGTATATTTTTTTTCAAGAATTAAAGTTAGAATTACAAACAGCTTGAAAACATTTTCCAGTGTGGTCATTTTTGAGGGGGTGAGTTACGCGTTCTAGTTTTTCTTTATAAAACTGGTTGTTGTGAGTCGAAATAAATGACGCCCCAGGTGGACGCGTTATTTGGCGCTGACAGTCAAGGTGGTATTTGAATATCATGTAATCCTCACGGCCGCGTACGAGCTCTATGTAACATCCTTCCCCCGACCAACCCAAGCTCTCAGTAATTCGAATCTCCTCCATACAAGCACTAAAAAAATCTAATACAGAGTTTAATATTTTTCCTCCCCCACTTAATGTGCGCAAGGTGCACAGCACAAATTGACACTCCATCTGTATATAAGTGTCGCAATATGGTAACAAGAATCCCCAGTACCGTTAGCGAGTTTTACAATTTCCAGTACTGCATTGGCAGAATGCATTAAAGCTTAGTTGTTCAGAATGTGTTATTTCACACAGGAATCGTCTTGTACCACCGCATATAATTGATGTCTGGTACATAGGAAGCACGGCAGGCTGTGTACAGCTCTAAAACAAACAGGGTGTACATCGTGCTTGGGTTTGTTTTTTGTGTGGTTTCTTGGGCAGTTTAATGATAGAAAGGATTAAAGAACAACAACTGCAGTTGGCAAACAAAGTTTTCTGAGCATTACTACTGGTATGTCTTGAACTTAGGTATTTGATATGTTGGGTGAGTAAGAGGTAGTGTTTTCAGATGAACATCTTTAGGGGGGTGCAAAGTTCCCTGTATCTAGGAAGTACCTTGTGGGGTCTATGTATCGCAACTTACATCCCCCACCTACTTGTCATTGTAGTCGCCCGGAGAGATTTTTCAGCGAGGGGTAGACATCACCGTCAATTACAAATTAATCAATAAATTAATATAAATAACCCTGGCCGCAATGACAGTTCAAAGAGTTACCCTACCCATATGTTATGTTATTTTGTGTAGCCTCGTCCTTCCAACATGTGTCCACCTTGCCTCGTGAAAATAGAGCCTGTCCCACACAACGTGCGTCGGTGAGGCGGTCCATACACTTACCATATCGACTGGGTCGCCCTTAATAACTCGATAAGTGTGGACCTAGTTGACGGATTCAGTGTAGCCATCGAGCTACGGCCAAATACCTCCCATTTTAGATCAGCCTGCGGATGCGTCTGACTAGATAAGTGAGTCCGACCCCACATGTCCACCGTCCCAACTCAAACCGAGTGAATCTTCCAAATGACTGGCGCCTTACGACAGCTCCGTGGTCCAAATTCCCGGACGGGCATCTATATGTTTGTTTTAATAGTGGTTATTTATTCGTGTAAACCCAGTATGCTCATATGTTCCATTTTATTTGGATGTAAGAGTCCTCTTTGGAGTGGCCGATCTACATTGGGCAAGGGCCGGTAACTGGAAAAGTGCACGTCGTTGCAATGCTATATAGAAGAACAACTAGCATGAGGGAGAAAGAAGCTTGCCATTATGCTACATATTTAAAAGACAGACTAATGACCAATGAATATTGTTCCGGGGACAGATATGTAACCTCGTTTTTGTGCGGGTCATGCTAGAGAAACTTCGAAAATAACAGATCCTAATTAAAGACGCATAGATGGTCATGGTGTTGCGGGGGTGGTATTGGTCATTGTACTAGGTGGATGTTTGGAGGACATAATTACCTCTGTTTTTCGGACGAATAAAGTTATCCTTCTATTGTGTTTGCACTTGTAAAGGAGGGGTGGCTCATGTGCGAGAATGCGTGGTCGACAGCAGGTGTGTTGGGCGCCCTCTAGGCAGTGACCCTACTATAATAGTAAATGGACAGTGAGGAGATGAAGAATTTAGGCATATAAAATACTCTCGCCGTGGTGTCTTACGTCTCTATTTGAAGACAGTGCAGTAATGTGTGAGGGATCGGGTTTAGTCTTATCTGTTTGATTTTTTGTCCCCATGTGCACGTTACAAGCTCGGACAACTAACTCGCAACGTTGACTGAGGAGACTGGTTTTGATGTTGATGACGAAATGAGCCATATTTGCTGTGAGCGTGTTAATGTTCATTATATAAGACTTGCTCTCTGGGTCAGGGTGGTTGTGGTTTCGTATTGGGCAACATTATCCCCCTACCCCATTTGGCGCCTTGGGTGTGATAATTGGGACCGGGACAGCTTTCTGCGGGTCCCATAGAAATTTTTTGTTGTTGTGGTGGAAATGCTGGAATATTTCCTTATTTACATTGTCGGCACGGACAGGAGTCGTTTTTTTGTATAATAACTAGAGAACCCACCCGCCATAGTGTTGCGGCCGTGCCTCTGTTTCCCCGCTGCATCCCAACAGACACGTAGATATTGATGACGGTTGTACGACAACTATAATAAGAGTGTGATGAATGAACGAGGTGCTTAACTGCTATATAATGAAGCAGTAGTTGCACTTAAAGTACAAAAAACACGAAATTACTATTACGCCCTTAACTGGTTTAGGACTAACGTTATCTTTAACAAATGACGGTGTATTGTTTTCCGTTACAGGGAGTATTCAGCATGAGGTTAGGTTGGACGCCTGCAATCAATTTTCTCTAGTTATATCTTATTGGTGATGTTGTATAATGGCATTTTATGTATAGAAAAGAAATCTATACTCCAAATAAATATGTACATTCGCGCTTAACCCATACAGACAATCTTCCCAAAGATGAAACACAGTGGTTGTCAGTATACACTCACAAACCTATACCCATGAATTGTCAAACAATCATTAGTACTATTGTTTTTCACCTCCTGTCTTTCCTACTTCCAGTAATTGTGTCAGTCAACAAAAACATAAGCCACCCCCCGGGCATTGGTTCCTTAATAAACCTAAACAGTCACTGCGTAACCCAATGAGTCAATTACACATTGTCTGATTTGGAAGATGAGATGTCCCATACGAAAGGCGTTTCACATTCGCGAGGGTTGTTTTTATATAGTAATACATACGTTGCAGGCACAATAAACAGATAACGTGATTAATATATGAATGTGAACATTTTTTAAATTTCTGTGCGGAGATGTAATTTCGCAAAAATCCCTAGAATATGTTTCGTACTGAGAAATAAAGTAAATAATGCGTCGGGTTGAGGGGTTTTGTCATTTTGGTACAACAATCGATATAAATATTGGGATCGCGTCCTTCATATTTTGGGGCAGAGTGTAATTGCCAGGATTAGCGTTTGTTCCAGCTTTTAATGTTGTGGAAATTTTTACTAAGTGGATCCAAGTGGTTTAAATATAAATTAGCCATTTGGTGATTGAAAGCCTCACGGCACCGGAACTTAAAGATCGCCAGTCACCATGTTGTGTGTTAGTTTCCCCTGTTTATTGAGTTTTGGTCGTGTGTAAGCCGGTCACTGTTTGAGTGTTTGTGGGCGTTGGCATTCACAGCCTATTTTGGTTGTCAAATCAAATACTCGGGGATGGGCCGTGAGATGGTGACAGAGAGATAGAAAGAGAGCGTTGTTCAGAGACTTAATTGATTCCACGTTTCACGCCCCCGCAATGGTTGGGTTGCTTATCGTTGGGGTAACTCGTAAAGGATGCGGACCGTCTGTTGTTGGCAGCAGCTACCAGTGGCGCCTAGTTCGGGGTATCGTGATGAGCTGTGGGGACGAGGAGGTGAGTTGGGGGGTCTGGTCAATTTGTGAGAGAGGCACAGGTGGGGGGTATTCTCTGGGGGGGTGTGTAGACTGGAGGCGATCTGAGGTATGGGTCAGTTCTCGTTGATAGTTGTGTGGTGTGGGTGTCTTGTGGAGGCAGCTGAGTGATGTCTAGCATTCAAATTCTTTCGAGCTATGTAGCTTGGTAAGATAGTTTTTGTCATGGCGTTTCTTGTGCCAGCGATATCTTTTCTGAACGATGTGTGATTGTTTATTCAGAAGTTTTACATGCGAAGAGTGAATGCAACTTTTTGGTTGTCATGGTGGTATCTTGAGGGGCGAAAAGAAGGTGCTTGCCTGTGTGTGTTGGGATTGTGTGGGCATGATATGATTGGCGCAGAGTGAGGCGTGGTTATTGTGAGAATGTCCAACGAAAGAGCTCCCTTTGTTGTGCTATCAGGGTATGGAAGGGCCATCTCTTTCTATTGTATTGCTTCAGATTTTTTATTATTATGGGGATTTAATATGTGTTTGCCATATATAGGGCATGTATGTTTCAGAATTTCATGAGTGATGTTAATTATTTGATGTTATGTTATGGCATCAAAGTTGCAATGTGCACTTGAGTCGATTTTGGATATGGTGGCAACATAATGAATTTGGAGCTTGATTGCTGGTTAAGGCGTTGTGGTTGGGGTGGTTCCGATACTCAGGGTATTTCTGTAGAGGGAGGGATTTTTTTGAGGTGGCAATGTGGATGGGGTCTTGGTTGATGTGGTGTGGGTTGGTGGTGTCAGTTATATAAAATGGTTCCCTAGGTTGGTTAAGTTGTTTAGGGTGTGAAATGTTGTATGAGATGGGTACCTGTAGTGTGTACGGATGGTTTTTTGATGTTTGGTGTCCGGGTGGCCCTTTGGCGGAGTTGGGTGTAGGCAACAAGGTAAAGGATCTCTGTGGGATATATGTAGTAAGAGTGGTGGTAGGTTCTCGGATTGTGTGTGTGGCCTCTTATGGTGTCTAAATCTGGGGATATATAAATTATGGATTTATGTGGATGAGAGAGTGGTATTGTGTCGTGAGTCTAGTAGTTCATTTACCATACGGGTGGGGTTTTGCTTTGGTTGAAAGTCGGAGAGATGGTTGTTAGTGGTTTCAAACTAGCTTCGCCTCTATCGTAGTTGACCTTATAGCTGTTTAGCCCGACCCCACGTAAACTTGTCCCCCCGCACTGGTGTATTCTATCTTAGGTGTGGTCTTTGTCAAATGCGTGTTAGACGGCGTACGGCATCCACTTTTATAGTGGTAAGACTGTGCAAGCACCTCAATAGTGAGGGCCAGACGTAGTGTGTGTGGTGGTGGTTGATAATCCGGAGTTAGCTCTAACTTAGTGGTGGGTGTAAATAGTTCTGGTTATGTGCCGGATTTACCGTACGGGTTACATGTCATATTTATAGATGAATTATGTGTTCTTGAGTGATGCTATTAATATAAAATGCTTACCGGTGAATGTATAGTACGTTAATTGCTCAAGTTTCAGTATTCATAACGTTGAACATGTCATTGGGTTGGTTGGTGTCATCTAAGAGAGTTGCAATTTGGGTGCCGTTCGCTTTATATTTGAAATAAGGGCCCAGTGATATATTTGGTTGCAGATTTGTTCCCTGGTTCCAATGAAAAAAATATAATCTCTGGAGGTGGGGGTCTAGGGGGGGGGGTGTGCGCTAATTTACCTTTATGATGTAATAAAAAGGGCAAGTTCACTTGTGCGGGTTGTCAGTTCGATGTGAGCGAATGTAGTTCCTCGATCAAGACGATTATGGTACGTGGGTCCTACAGCCAATCAAATAAAGAACACGGTTTACTCGTGAGGGAGAACTGGTTCAAAATACGGATTTATACTTTGAGGGATGAAGGCATTTCTTTCATCGTTTGCTTTATTGTATGAGGAGTTATTCGGCGGTTTTTGGATTTAAATAGGTCAAATAGCAACTTGTTTTATGTAGTATATTTATTTTTAACTCTATAGTATGAATTAGATAATTTTTGACGTGGATGCTCTATGTAATTATTTGCCGGTCTTGGTAGACAGGTGCTGATTTGGGAGTCGAGTTACAACATGTCTACCTGTGACCTGGGTTGGCGGATACCGGTCCTTGGGTGGGACGGGTTATGTTTGTCTCGTAATCTTAAACTATTTTTTTTGTTTAAACAGAAAAGATAAATGTATATGAATTAGGGAAAGTTGTGTGTTCGGTTGTGTAAAAGTGCTAGATTCGCGGTGTTTCATGATAACTACGGGGGGTGTTGATAGGGATGGCGGGGGGGGGGGGGGGTGGGGGAGTGTGTGGAGGATATAGATGGGTGGGGGGGTGATGTGGGAGGAATGCTAATAGTCGCCAAGAAAACTAATGGGTTGTCCTTGGTTAGTGACAACGCGGCAGCGCACTTTTGGATGGGGGGGTGGGCAATTGATATGCTGGAACTCTAGTGGGGATATGGTTTAAAGTCTGTTTGTATTCGTTTTGGTGGTTCCTGCGTTCTGTCTATAGCAATAGCCGTAGGTCATACTACCCTTTTATTTAACTTTATCCTGTGTTTGGGGTGATGTTGTTGTGCCGCATAATATATGTACACAATTTTCTAGGTTACTCGTTTTATCCAGGTTTGCAAAATCATTTTGCCTGAAAATCTTTACTTTTACAGTTACAAGGTTGTCAAGTCTCAGTGGTTGTGTTCTCCAAGTAGACAAGCGAGCTAAACAAGTGCACTTGACATGCATTTGGTTTCTCGGAAGTTGGATTGTGGTTGAGGCCT
>CALYLW010001255.1:168334-237188 GCA_944989445.1 Ampullaceana balthica | reverse complement strand
TCAGATGTGGGTTAGGTTGTCTATCAGATGTGGGCTAGGTTGTCTATCAGATGTGGGTTAGGTTGTCTATCAGATGTGGGCTAGGTTGTCTATCAGATGTGGGCTAGGTTGTCTATCAGATGTGGGTTAGGTTGTCTATCAGATGTGGGCTAGGTTGTCTATCAGATGTGGGTTAGGTTGTCTATCTGATGTGGGCTAGGTTGTCTATCAGATGTGGGCTAGGTTGTCTATCAGATGTGGGCTAGGTTGTCTATCAGACGTGGGCTAGGTTGTCTATCTGATGTGGGCTAGGTTGTCTATCTGATGTATAGGTTTGGTTGTGGTCTCTAAGTCTTGTGATATGCTAATGAATGTCTGGTGAATGACGTCAACAATCTGTCCCAACACTCACTCATCCCAAACCTAAACCGTGAGCAATGGTGCTAAAAATAGAAGCTCGTGCTGAGTCCTGCTGGGGAAGATTTATGGAACTTGGTAAATTTCGTGACCTCCACAGTATATCAAACGTTGTGACCAGAAATAGCCATAATCCTTATTTTATTATACGACATGAGTCACTTCGGATGGTTGGTTCACCGAGGCGATACCGAGAACAGACATTATCCCCCAAGCCCCCCTCCCCCATCTGTCACATATTTTTACATTAATACCAACCGTCTCCTCGCGACATAGGAAGGAATATTTTGTATTTATTTATTTATTCTATTAATCCAAGAAAAAATTTATAATTATTCTGTCATTTTTTTAAAAGAATTATTCTACGTACATAAACCCTCAAATATATTGTGATCCAAGCAAACATCAATCCTAGTTACAATGT
Source organism: Ampullaceana balthica (assembly GCA_944989445.1). Lineage (NCBI taxonomy): Eukaryota > Metazoa > Mollusca > Gastropoda > Lymnaeidae > Ampullaceana > Ampullaceana balthica. The sequence continues at coordinate 236,368 of CALYLW010001255.1, read as the reverse complement.
TAAATAACTTTAGACGAGTCTAATTAATACCAGTATTTAGATCTTTTATAGCAGTGGTTCTCAACAGTTTGAGATTCAAGGACCACTTGAAAAATGTGTGACTTAGCCGCGGACCACTGCTAAAAAAATTTGCTACTCCCGTGCAGGAAATTTATAGATAACTAGACGCCCCGCGGCGTAGCATACGCCGCAGACTTGCCCATGGAGAGTGCAAAGAAAGTGGAGTAATAACGGACACAAACTACAGCACGAAGAAATCAAAACAACGCGTGTGAAGGTTGGCTGGGGGGGGGGAACTGCCAACTCATTGTTGGTTTCGAGACGTTTGCAGGCGAAATTCGGTACACTTCTATGAAGTCAGCTATAAAACGATAATCGGTTTAAAATCAGAGTTACATAATCGATAATCGGTTAAAAAAAAACAACAACACGCAATTAACAACCCTAAACATGACTAACCCTCGCTAGGGTCGGCCAATCACAGTTTATGTTTAAGGGATGGTGTATTAATTGGGAGGCGGGTAACAACAACCTCAGTGTGCTTGTCTCCATGTTTACTCGCTATTCTTTCCTTACTTGGTGCTGCTGTTTGTGTCTGTACTCTCACCCCCCCCATTCATTTTTTGCACTGTCTATTATGAGCAAGTCTGCGGCGTATGCTACGCCGCGGGTCTCTCCAGAGTTATTTCTTTTCATTCGCTCACAGTCGTTTGCCCAAACACATCCCATTTTGACAACTGTGTCTTTCAGGAAGTCTTCACCCGTAACTAAATCAGCTAGTGTTGGCAATAAAGGGGTAAAAGAACGGGCAAAAACAGACATTTTTAAAAATTAAAAAAAAACAATGTTTTCGCTGGGGCTTGAACCCAGGACCATCGACGTATGAGGCGGACATGCTAACCAGTACACTACGAATTTCACATTTACTGTGTAAGACAATGCAAGTAAACGCAAGTGCATTGTTGCTAGCCACTCCCACACCCCCCTTTTTTCCATTTCATCCCACCACCACGCGTGCCAACAGTGGTTAGTTGACCCGAGCGACGGTCATTCATCACGCTCTGTTGCACATGCAGCTTCTTGTTGCCTCGCAGGGTCCGACCACGAAGAGAATTGTGTTTAGTTGACCCGAGAGAGGGTCATTCGTCATGCTCGGTTGCACATATTTTTGCTGCTTACTTGCCTGGCATGGTCCCATGAAGAGAATTATATATATAGATTATACTTTTAATATACATTAAAATTTCATCCTCGTGGACCACCAGGGACATCTCCGCGGACCACAGGTTGAAAACCACTGTTTTATAGCACAATGATAAATATATATATATATATATATATATATAATATATATATATATATATATATATATATATATATATATATATATATATATATATACGCGGTTGTGTAACAGAGCAAAGATACCCTCAAGAAAAACTAGAAAGCTTTAAAAGCTTGAAATAATTAATTATTGATGATATAATTCATTGCTAGAAAATTTTCAAAAATGTAATTGTAATGGCTTTTCTCCCATCAAGTGTCATTTTTTTCTCCTGTTAACAATTATTATTATTTTTTTTTCCAATATCTTTTTTCACGTAAGTTTTTTTGTATTGGATATATTCTAACAATGCTCTGATCGGTCACATTTAACATTTGAATAACTGAATACCACAAGCAATTCACGACTCCCTTCTAGCTAAAGTCTTTGTTTAAAAAATAGATAAGATGTCTTAATTAAATGAAGTGACACACCTTTGCTATTAGAGTGAGTGCTGCAACTTAAACATTGCGCTGTGAGAATCCCATTGTTGTATATTCTTTTAAAGTTGGCATAATTCATCATTGTCTAATTTGTAGCAGGGGAGTCCTACCTTTCGAGTTAAGAAACACACGTGGGCCCATTAAATGTCGCAGACCAGTGCTTCTGAACCTCCTTAATGCCGCGGCCATATAATACATTTTCTTGTGGTGTCCCCCAAAATTACAATTATTTTTATCATTTTTTTTTATATTATTTTTTTTTGCTACTTATAAAATTTTAATATGCTCTGGCTACCAATCGTACTGTAAAACATGTCATGAGCAGGATCATGGGCGTCGGGCGGGGAGAGAAAGGGAGAATAAGTGTACCCCTCCACCCTCCCTTTTTTGTTGATTTGGCTAAAATTCGTTGAAAACTTACATGTTTAAAAAGAAATACCATTGATGTTTGTTCTTTGTGCTTGAAGCCATAAATAAAAAAACAAATTGAATAAATGTGTAAAGTAGCTCAAACTACGATATCCAAGGCAGCTAAAAGAAGGTCACGTGATCATGTAAATGGTGTTTTAAAAACGATCTAAAGCACTTGGGGCTGGGGGCCCAAAAACAGATGAGAGAAGGTGCCCAGGTGGCGCCTTGTCACCACTGCTTCTTTCAGCACCCTCGTTAGTGATCGTGCCAATTTGAACAATTAAAAAAGCTTGGCTACCCCCTAAAGAAAAATATATCGCGACGGCCATGGGTTGGATTTATATTCAATTTTTCATTCAATACAAATTCCTTTCGTATCTGGGTGAACAAGCCCACCTGGAGACCCGGTTTTTAAGACAATCGGAAATATTTGTTGTAAGATGATCGTTCGAGTCCCAAAAATAGGCGTGACCCTTATGTCCAGAGCCACTACTTTAGGCCATCTAGATCAATTAATATTTACGATAGAATTATTGAGAATGTTTTCATGACGTTCTTTTAGTTTTGTGACTGTTAAAATTTATAAACCAAATGTTGGGTAATCGGTGGTGCACTCGCCTCAAACATTGAGGACCACAAAGCGTATTTCTTGAATGGTTTGCAAGTTTATCTTTGAGGTTGGCCAATACATTAAAATGTAATAAATATTTTTAAGTACAGTATAGAGTATAGAGAATTGGTGTAAAATTGATACTATCTCTTGAATGTAGGTCAGTCGTTGTGTTCCGTTTGGCTACCTGCACTTTGAAATAATTGCATGGGGTGCGTAAGCAATTTAGGTGAGGGAGTTAAAAAAGAGAGTCTATTGACCCTATTGGCTAGCGGCGTCAATTTGTTTAATAATAGAGGTAAAAATACGAATTTAAAAACCACATTTTATATAAGTTGACTAAAAAGAGAAAAATAATTTGATTTAATAAGACTAAAAACGTGGGGGCGGCGTGCTTATGATGTTTTACATATGCAGTTCACTCATTCTCTCTTTTATAGATCTCTCTTTTGCCTTCTAAATTATAAATCTTTATTTTTTATACCAACACCTATCTTTGTGTTGTATTTCTAAATTAGAATGGGATTTGAGCACCCGCCACACGTTCCTAGTCATATTAAATCAAATTATTTTCTTCTTTTTAGTCCACTTATAAAAACGTGGTTTTTAAAAAAATCTTATTTTTACCTCTATTTATTTTTATCTTTTTAGTCCAACTCTAACAACCTGGTTTTTTAAAATATTTTTTTACCTCTATTTATTTAACCAAACCCCTCATCAGCGCCCACCAACGTTTTAATACCACGGCGATGAGGTCACGAGGTGAACTCTGCACGTGAAATCTAATAACGGCCGTCGGATACAGATGCTTATATAGAGATAAACTAAAAAAATGCAATAATTTAATTGCGGTAAATTCGATCGATCTGAAATTTTACTACAATGCATTGTCAATGCATTGTAAAATTTTGAGCTCTCTAGGGCCATCAGAAAAGGTATAATTTTACGTTGGAAAATTTGAAAAATTGCGGACAAGAACGAAAACAATGCGGACAGACAAGAACTAAAGCAAGTTAATAAAAGCATGGTAATAACAGAAGAGAATGATGTGGGGTCTTTTTTGGCCTCAGCTGGACTCCACTGAAAGGAATTCGTCACGTTGTGCAGAAAGAACGAATTTGATTGGCTGAGTCGAACCAATCACGTCGTCTGGTTCAATAACATGTGGGCGCACTAAAGCAGAATATACATTAATTCAGAATTCAGAACGTCTGGCTTTTCATCCAGCTGGCGAATTTTTCAACCCTCTGGGCATCTCAATCATATGGGCCAGCTGTGGAGTAACATCAACATGTCGGTGACTGGTGATGATCTCTAACGGACGATCTACTCAAGTCTGCCCAGTCAAATGGAAGATTGCGTAGGTCGGACTAAATAGCACAATAATGGGATATGGAATATGTATGACTAAATAAGGGGCCGTCCATAAATGACGTCACGCGATTTTTGCCGATGTTTAACCCCCCTTCCCCCCTCGTCACGCGTCGTCACAAAAACTTAGCGCCCCCCCTCCAAAAATACGTCACAAAGCTTTGCCCCCCGCCCCCCCGTCACCCCGAAAAGCTGAAAGAGAACATGTTTCAAATGACTTTTTTGTCATTTAAGTATGTATTTAGTGTAAGGTGGCACTCTAATATATTATTATGTGCGAAGCCATGCAAATTGTCATTAAATAAATTGCAAGGCATCAAATATTTAAGTGGAACTTTTATTTAAAGTTGCCAGTTTTAATGTGACGTCATGTTTCTTAAACCCCCACCCTCTCCCCCTCATAACACATAGTAACAAATGTGTGGACCTCCCCCCCCTCTAGGTGCGTGACGTCATTTATGGACGGCCCCTAACCAAACAGTGAGAGATTGAATAGGTCTGACCAAATAACCCAAAAATCTTTTTCACATGAAATATAAAATACAAGAACGACCCGCGGCGTAGCATACGCCGCGTCTTTGCTCATCATAGATAGTGCAAAGAACGGGAGGGGGGTGAGAGTACGGACACAAACAGCAGCACGTAGTAATGAAAAAAATAGGAAGTAAAAGTGGAGACATGCGCACTGGGGTTGTTGTTACCCGCCCCCACCCTTTATTACTACCATCCCTTAAACATAAACTGTGATTGGCCGACCCTAGCGAGGGTTAGTCATGTTTAGGGTTATTAATTTCATGTTTTTATGCGTTTTATTTTGGCAAACCAGTTATCGATGATGTAAATCCGATTTTAAACCGATTATCGTTTTATAGCTGACTTCACAGAAATTAGGGGTTACCGGATTTCGCCTGCGGCTCCAGCAAATCCGGAATCCGGCCATATTTACAAATCCGGCTCTGGCAGAAATTTGCTTCCTAAATCCGGCCAAATCCAGCTTGCCGGGTTTGCCGATAAAATATATATTAATTTTAGCTCCGGCTCCGGCAAATATGGCACCCGGCAAATTTTTACAAATCCGGCTTCGGCTCCGGCCGATTTCACTTCATAAATCCGGCTGATTTCACTTCATAAATCTGGCCGAATCAAATTCGATTATCGGTTTGGGAAATTTAAAACCGACTGTCACTTTCAAATCCGATTATCGATTAACAGCCTTAGTCATGTTTAGGAAAAAGGGGGGAAAGAACGGGCAGAAGCAAACATTTAAAAATTTAAAAAAAAAGATTTGTTCCCGTTGGTGTTTGATTCCAGGACTTTCCGCGTGCAAGGCGGACGTTATAACCACTACACTACGAATCATATGTTATTCTGTGAAGTAAAAACACGAATGAACGGCAAGTGAACGCAAGGGGCTTTGTTGCCCCCCCCCCTTTTTTTTCTTCTTTCTTTTCATCCCACCACGCTTGCCAACTGTTACTTTTCGACCCCAGCGAGGGTCATTCGTCATGCTCATTTGCACATGGTCGTTTAGGAGAAATATATATAACATAGATTGTACGTATAGTAGGGTATAAAACTGGTGGTCTTTATTGTTAACAATATAATGTGGATCTTCTGTGACATCATCCCACGCCATCAAGGAAATAGTGTATCAACATAGTAAATGATTACTTAGACATGTGAGTTTATAATAATAATTTGATAATTTATATAGCGCAGTACCCCAGCAAGCAGCTGGACTCACAGCGTAACACACATATCTTTATAAAAGCATTCAATTTAAGACATTCATATGTATTTGGGGGTAATGGGTTGATAGTTTGATAGGAACATGAATTCAGTGTTTTTTCCCCGATCGTTAGCACATTGCGTGTGCAAATGCGACAATTTCAGCTTGTCTCCTCACCGCATGCGTGTCCACGTGACGTTATGTACGGAATGCACTCTGAGACTGACGTCACTGATGTATCCCACAAGGCTTCAACTTTGGCTTGTTTGAAAGCTCCGGCTGCTGAAGCATTAGCAATAATTACTGTGGCTCATTATCACGTTATTACCGTGATATTTTGTATTTTTATATTACAATCATTTTATAAGCATTCGGCGCGTTGGCCACATAGTCATTTGAAGTGTTTGAATACTGCGTGCCGGACTGGCTTTGTGCTTTCCTTTATAGAGGGTGGTCAGTTGGGTTGGTGGGTCAGGTGGGTTGGTGGGTCATTGGATTGGGGTTGGTGGGGTCAGTTGGGTTGTGGGTCGGTGGGTCAGGTGGGTTGGTGGGTCAGGTGGATTGGTAGGTCATATTGACCTAGGAAGGTAAAATTGTTTTGATTGTGGGGGGGGGGATTTCTATCTGTATATGATGCCAACATGATTGGAAATGTTCTCAATGCTTACATAGGCCTAGGTAATATGGGAATACTTGTTAATGCTCTATTCTAAGCTCACTAATTCCCCGGAATCTACTCCGCAGAAATCAGCTGTGTTTGTTTCCATGCTTTAGAAGTATGTGTTGATTTGTGTGCATGTAGGGGAGAGGGAGTCGATGTAGTGAAAGAGCAATGGTCATGGTCCTTGCGCTAAAAGACGTTAAAGCTTAGTTTTGCAAGTTGTTTTGAAAGCAATCCGTGACAGCGTGTTTGCGTTAAAAGACGTTAAAGCTTAAGTTTTATACGTTACTTTGGAAGCAATCTGTGACAGCGTGTTTCCGTGCACGCCATTGAGACAACTCAGCGTGTAATAATCTTACTTTGATGAATGACAGACAATAGAAGGATGTCTGTTTGAGTTGTCGACTAACTAAGAGCAGAACACGACTGCCGTGTTTTAACTGTTCGCCAGCAGATAGTGAAGCAGATCCAGAAGTTGATTAGTTTTCGGCGCACGAAACAAGTAAGTCATCCATAGTAATGGGGTTTTCATTGCAGCTTCAGCATGGTTAATGTTCAAAGGATTACAGACATGTTATGTTTTAACCACCTGGGATTTGTGGGGCGGTATTTCCTGCTGTGAGGTGTCAGGTGGCATTCCTACCTGTGAGTTGTAATATAGAATGGGAGTTTTGAGGTGACATGTCAATATGGGAATCATAAGGTGGTAATACATGGGAGTTGTGAGGTGACATGTCATATGGGAATCATAAGGTGGTAATACATGGGAGTTGTAAGGCGGCGTGCATTATTAGGAGTTGTGAGGTGGTATTCTCTCCTGTTAGGCGACGTGCTTATTAGAGTGCGAGCAGTATTCTCCCTGTGAGGCGGTGTGCTCTCCTGTGAGTTGTGAGGCGGTGTGCTCTCCTGTGAGATTGTGAGGCGGTGTGCTCTCCTGTGAGTTGTGAGGCGGTGTGCTCTCTGTGAGTTGTGAGGCGGTGTGCTCTCCTGTGAGTTGTGAGGCGGTGTGCTCTCCTGTGAGTTGTGAGGCGGCGTGCTCTCCTGTGAGTTGTGAGGCGGCGTGCTCTACTGTGAGATTGTAAGCGGTGTGCTCCCGTGAGTTGGTATTCCCATGTAATTTTTAAGATAGTATACTTGAAGTAGAGATGACTCTATAACTTTAGAAAAGATTAATCTCAATTACATTTGTAATATTCATTTGCAATAACATTTTTCTTTAAAACCGAAATTTTTATTCCCCTCTTTTTCATTCAATAAATAAAAATACAAATTCCAGCTTCTCTATTGAACTAGAAGATGGCGTGAGACACGCGTGAGAATCAATTAAAAGGTGGGGCGAGGGGGTGGGGGAATACAGGTTTAAATCAAGATATCCGGACAATCTTCCATCATTCTGTTATGGTGGCGATATTTTCACTGCGGCTGCGCAATCTCCACACTTCCTGAAATTTCGACAACTCCTCTCCTCTAATTGATGCCATTGTATCACGCCGAGTAATCTCCTTTAGCCCCCACCCCCTTTTTTTTCCACCCCCAATCCCCAGACGGGCCCGCGGCTCCCCGGGCGTCGATAAACAATAATTGTTGGGCATCTCGTTGATACATTCACACTTAATTTTTTTAAAGGGTGGGGGCATTTGTTAAAGTTGGGGTGGAAGGTAAGGAAAGGGTAGGGGCATGTGTTATAGTTGGGACGGAAGGTAGGGAAAGAGGGGCATTTGTTATAGTTGAGGTGGAAGGTAGGGAAAGGGTGAGGGAATGTGTTATAATTGGGCTGGAAGGTAGGGAAAGGGTGAGGGCATGTGTTATAATTGGGGTGGAAGGTATGGAAAGGGTGAGGGCATGTGTTATAATTGGGGTGGAAGGTATGGAAAGGGTGAGGGCATGTGTTATAGTTGGGGTGGAAGGTAGGGAAAGGGTGAGGGCATGTGTTATAGTTGGCGTGGAAGGTAGGGAAAGGGTGAGGGCATGTGTTATAATTGGGGTGGAAGGTATGGAAAGGGTGAGGGCATGTGTTATAATTGGGGTGGAAGGTATGGAAAGGGTGAGGGCATGTGTTATAGTTGGGGTGGAAGGTAGGGAAAGGGTTAGGGCATGTGTTATAATTGGGGTGGAAGGTATGGAAAGGGTGCGGGCATGTGTTATAATTGGGGTGGAAGGTATGGAAAGGGGGAGGGCATGTGTTATAGTTGGGATGGAAGGTAGGGAAAGAGGGGCATTTGTTATAGTTGAGGTGGAAGGTAGGGAAAGGGTGAGGGCATGTGTTATAATTGGGCTGGAAGGTAAGGAAAGGGTGAGGGCATGTGTTATAATTGGGGTGGAATGTATGGAAAGGGTGAGGGCATGTGTTATAGTTGGGGTGGAAGGTAGGGAAAGGGTGAGGGCATGTGTTATAGTTGGGGTGGAAGGTATGGAAAGGGTAGGGGCGTTTGTTATAGTTGGGGTGGAAGGTAGGGAAAGGGGGGCAGGGGGGTAGATTGATGTCAGTAAAAGTAAAATGTGCATACATTCCTTAACCTTGGAACATCCATGACGAAGATGTTTGATAGCTTAAGACCTCCCCTCATCAACCCATATATTCATATAGGTGATGAAGGAAAATCACTCATCGATGGTTAGGTTTTGGTTAGTGCTGGCGGTTTGGGGAATGATAATGGATGCGTAGAACAAAGATGATGGATAAGGCCTGTAGACAAGTTGTTGGTTATATACTTTTCATATTCTCTCTTTCTATTTAAATAAAGCGGGAGGTAGTTTCACTAAACTTTTCGCGTATATTCATATATAACACTATGGTTTTATGCTGCTTTATGAGTATACTAGCGTACACCCGTCAAAAATGACGGAAGTTTTCAGCTGAAATCTATTTATTTTATAAAAAAATCATTTTTTAGGGCACCTACTGCGCCGACCTTTTTCAAAAACCCAACTAACTTGTCCTTATTTGATAAATACGAAATATTAAACTTTCTGAAATGTACACAACGTATTTTAAAATAGGGGTTGCAGGGCGCCTAAGGCGCCCCCTTTATTTTTTGATTTTATAATTAACCACCATCTAATTCTCTTTTACAATGTTCCCTTTTCCAAAATTAAAATATGAGCGAAAACAATGACGTCATATAATAATTTTTTACAGCGCATATTTAATTTGCACACCTTTTGATGCTTTGGTGCAGTAATTTGGTTTTCCCTGCTTTCTAAAATTAGTAGCGTCAGGACTGACTGACAGACACTACTTGCGTGACAATTGCAAATTATATTGTTTAATGATATACAGTTGAACCTCGGTTTCCGTCCATAATCCGTTCCAGACCCTTGGACGTATACCAAATTGGACGTATACCAAATTGGACGTATACCAAACGTATTTTTCCAAAAGAATTGAGGAAAAATGATTAATCCGTTCTCATTAAAAAAATCATATAGTTATTTACATAGTATACATTAATTGACGTGGTTGGATAAAATAATGCAAACTCTGCTCAATACTAAAATAAATAAATAAATAAAGAGAACTTAAAGGAACTTTTTTCTGCTTTCCTGTTATTAAGATCAAAAGCAATTTTCCAACATGCTCTAATGTCCCCGATCTTTTGCATATTTAATAAAGTCTTTGTTTTTCACAATCATAGAAATCGTCGATCTCCGCGTTCGTTATGCTGTAAGTCCCAGACACGCAGAAATCGTCGATCTCCGCGTTCGTTATGCTGTAAGTCCCAGATCTCCGCGTTCGTTATGCTGTAAGTCCCAGATCTCCGCGTTCGTTATGCTGTAAGTCCCAGATCTCCGCGTTCGTTATGCTGTAAGTCCCAGACACTCCGCGTTCGTTATGCTGTAAGTCCCAGACACCCCGCGTTCGTTATGCTGTAAGTCCCAGACACCCCGCGTTCGTTATGCTGTAAGTCCCAGACACCCCGCGTTCGTTATGCTGTAAGTCCCAGACACCCCGCGTTCGTTATGCTGTAAGTCCCAGACACCCCGCGTTCGTTATGCTGTAAGTCCCAGACACCCCGCGTTCGTTATGCTGTAAGTCCCAGACACCCCGCGTTCGTTATGCTGTAAGTCCCAGACACGCGTCGATCTCCGCGTTCGTTATGCTGTAAGTCCCAGACACGCGTCGATCTCCGCGTTCGTTATGCTGTAAGTCCCAGACACGCGTCGATCTCCGCGTTCGTTATGCTGTAAGTCCCAGACACGCGTCGATCTCCCCGTTCGTTATGCTGTAAGTCCCAGATCTCCGCGTTCGTTATGCTGTAAGTCCCAGATCTCCGCGTTCGTTATGCTGTAAGTCCCAGATCTCCGCGTTCGTTATGCTGTAAGTCCCAGATCTCCGCGTTCGTTATGCTGTAAGTCCCAGATCTCCGCGTTCGTTATGCTGTAAGTCCCAGATCTCCGCGTTCGTTATGCTGTAAGTCCCAGATCTCCGCGTTCGTTATGCTGTAAGTCCCAGATCTCCGCGTTCGTTATGCTGTAAGTCCCAGATCTCCGCGTTCGTTATGCTGTAAGTCCCAGATCTCCGCGTTCGTTATGCTGTAAGTCCCAGATCTCCGCGTTCGTTATGCTGTAAGTCCCAGACACCCCGCGTTCGTTATGCTGTAAGTCCCAGACACCCCGCGTTCGTTATGCTGTAAGTCCCAGACACCCCGCGTTCGTTATGCTGTAAGTCCCAGACACCCCGCGTTCGTTATGCTGTAAGTCCCAGATCTCCGCGTTCGTTATGCTGTAAGTCCCAGATCTCCGCGTTCGTTATGCTGTAAGTCCCAGATCTCCGCGTTCGTTATGCTGTAAGTCCCAGATCTCCGCGTTCGTTATGCTGTAAGTCCCAGATCTCCGCGTTCGTTATGCTGTAAGTCCCAGATCTCCGCGTTCGTTATGCTGTAAGTCCCAGATCTCCGCGTTCGTTATGCTGTAAGTCCCAGATCTCCGCGTTCGTTATGCTGTAAGTCCCAGATCTCCGCGTTCGTTATGCTGTAAGTCCCAGATCTCCGCGTTCGTTATGCTGTAAGTCCCAGATCTCCGCGTTCGTTATGCTGTAAGTCCCAGATCTCCGCGTTCGTTATGCTGTAAGTCCCAGATCTCCGCGTTCGTTATGCTGTAAGTCCCAGATCTCCGCGTTCGTTATGCTGTAAGTCCCAGACACCCCGCGTTCGTTATGCTGTAAGTCCCAGACCCCGCGTTCGTTATGCTGTAAGTCCCAGACACCCCGCGTTCGTTATGCTGTAAGTCCCAGACACCCCGCGTTCGTTATGCTGTAAGTCCCAGACACCCCGCGTTCGTTATGCTGTAAGTCCCAGACACCCCGCGTTCGTTATGCTGTAAGTCCCAGACACCCCGCGTTCGTTATGCTGTAAGTCCCAGACACCCCGCGTTCGTTATGCTGTAAGTCCCAGACACCCCGCGTTCGTTATGCTGTAAGTCCCAGACACCCCGCGTTCGTTATGCTGTAAGTCCCAGACACCCCGCGTTCGTTATGCTGTAAGTCCCAGACTCCGCGTTCGTTATGCTGTAAGTCCCAGACCCCGCGTTCGTTATGCTGTAAGTCCCAGACACCCCGCGTTCGTTATGCTGTAAGTCCCAGACACCCCGCGTTCGTTATGCTGTAAGTCCCAGACACCCCGCGTTCGTTATGCTGTAAGTCCCAGACACCCCGCGTTCGTTATGCTGTAAGTCCCAGACACCCCGCGTTCGTTATGCTGTAAGTCCCAGACACCCCGCGTTCGTTATGCTGTAAGTCCCAGATCTCCGCGTTCGTTATGCTGTAAGTCCCAGACACCCCGCGTTCGTTATGCTGTAAGTCCCAGACACCCCGCGTTCGTTATGCTGTAAGTCCCAGACTCCGCGTTCGTTATGCTGTAAGTCCCAGACACCCCGCGTTCGTTATGCTGTAAGTCCCAGACACCCCGCGTTCGTTATGCTGTAAGTCCCAGACACCCCGCGTTCGTTATGCTGTAAGTCCCAGACACCCCGCGTTCGTTATGCTGTAAGTCCCAGACACCCCGCGTTCGTTATGCTGTAAGTCCCAGACACCCCGCGTTCGTTATGCTGTAAGTCCCAGACACCCCGCGTTCGTTATGCTGTAAGTCCCAGACACCCCGCGTTCGTTATGCTGTAAGTCCCAGATCTCCGCGTTCGTTATGCTGTAAGTCCCAGATCTCCGCGTTCGTTATGCTGTAAGTCCCAGACACCCCGCGTTCGTTATGCTGTAAGTCCCAGACACCCCGCGTTCGTTATGCTGTAAGTCCCAGACACCCCGCGTTCGTTATGCTGTAAGTCCCAGACACCCCGCGTTCGTTATGCTGTAAGTCCCAGATCTCCGCGTTCGTTATGCTGTAAGTCCCAGATCTCCGCGTTCGTTATGCTGTAAGTCCCAGACCCCGCGTTCGTTATGCTGTAAGTCCCAGACCCCGCGTTCGTTATGCTGTAAGTCCCAGACACCCCGCGTTCGTTATGCTGTAAGTCCCAGACACCCCGCGTTCGTTATGCTGTAAGTCCCAGACACCCCGCGTTCGTTATGCTGTAAGTCCCAGATCTCCGCGTTCGTTATGCTGTAAGTCCCAGACACCCCGCGTTCGTTATGCTGTAAGTCCCAGACACCCCGCGTTCGTTATGCTGTAAGTCCCAGATCTCCGCGTTCGTTATGCTGTAAGTCCCAGATCTCCGCGTTCGTTATGCTGTAAGTCCCAGACACCCCGCGTTCGTTATGCTGTAAGTCCCAGACACCCCGCGTTCGTTATGCTGTAAGTCCCAGATCTCCGCGTTCGTTATGCTGTAAGTCCCAGATCTCCGCGTTCGTTATGCTGTAAGTCCCAGATCTCCGCGTTCGTTATGCTGTAAGTCCCAGATCTCCGCGTTCGTTATGCTGTAAGTCCCAGATCTCCGCGTTCGTTATGCTGTAAGTCCCAGATCTCCGCGTTCGTTATGCTGTAAGTCCCAGACACCCACCCACATTTCATACTTATCAACACTCTTCTTTTTTCCCAACTCCATGGTGATCCTAACCATTTTGTTAGTTGCTTGGTTCCTCTCATTAACTTTAATTGAACTCACGTTAAGGGAATTTGCTCATAATTTACGATAAAAACACAAAATCACTGGAGTATTTATTTATTGCGAGAATTTTTAACTGTATGCTTGAAACTGCCGTGCTAACAAAATAATGGGGGGTGAGACTGTTATACACTTACATGTTAACAAACTAGAGTATAGCGCGGTGTGCTGTGATTTATACCAGTTACGCTTGTGCGATGTGTCATTTTGACTCATAGGAGCCGTCGATAAATGACGTCATGCATCCGGGGGGGGGGAGTAGGGATGTTAATGAACTGTGACGTCACAACATAAAAAAATGCGAAACTTTAAATAAAAGTTCCACTGAAATATTTGATGTAATAAATACAATTTATTTAATGACATTTTTATGATATTTTTTCTGATATTTGAGTTCAGTCTCACATTAAATACAAACTTAAATGACAATAAAGTGATTTGAAACTTGCTCATTTTAAAAAAAGAAATACGGCTTTTATTGGGGGGGGGGAGGGAGCAACTTTGTTAAGTCATGTTTGAGGAGGGTCTAATTTTTTTCACGACATGTGACGAGGGAGAGGGGGGGGGGAAATCGGCCAAAAATTGCGTGAAGCACCCAGGTCGTATTCCAAACAAAGGTCGTATACCTAGCAAAATGTCTCACGTCCAAACAGGACGTATACCAAGTTGGACTTATACAAAAGCAGACGTATGCCGAGGTACCACTGTAAAATTATCACTCTCTGGGAATTTGAGAAACCGGAAATGAAAGTACCACTTCCAGTTACGCGAAATCGCTCAAAAGTTTATATAAACCTACGTAAAGAATCGAATACTTATATTTGAAATTTCGTCCATTTAACTGAAGCGTTACTCAAGCTGTAGTGTTCACATACACACACTACACACAGAAAAACACATACAAACAAGATTGAAAAAAAGACACAGAAAGGGGAAAATGTCGAGTTTTGTCGAAATTTCGTGTTTTTTTGTGTTTTTTTTGTTTCACAAAATACTTCCCTTTATATTCCGTAAACAAGAAGGTAAAAAAATTAAAATATGCTTTTTCCCTGTTAGCTCATTTAAAATGAATTTTTAAATGTCAGTAACCCTCAACAATATTTACTTAATTAACTTAATAATTTGTTTCACGTGCGATATAAAGAAAATGGCAATGTTAGTTAAAATCTTAAGGAGACTTTAGCATTTTTTTAAATAGCAAAATTTATTATAGTATTACTGCATATTTAAATACATATGCCTTAGTGTGACAGATATTCTCAATTAGAAGTTTAAAATTCACTTTTTATAAATAATAACTAATTATTATAAATATTTCAAAATTGATGTTGTAATTAATTGTTAGAAAATTGTCAAAACATGTATCAGCTGCATTTAAAATTCATTTTCCTCTACCTCGAAAAATTCACTTTTTAATTATAATATACTTTTAAACATTAATAATATACTGTATTTTATATTTGATCATCTTCAGCTAAGAGCAGTTGCCATGACGTCACGAGACGCACCTGCGCGTTGTGGCACGTGATCAACACCATGAGGACTATACGCAGGAGAAAATGTATTTGGTAAGACGAACGTCAATTACATCTTATTATACGAAATAGAAAATGTATTTGGTAAGATGTACGTCAATTACATCTTATAATACGCACCAGAACATTTATTTGGTAAGACGAACGTCTATTGCATCTTATCATCATCATCATCATCATCATCATCATCATGATCATCATCAGCATCATCATCATCATCATCATCATAATCATCATCAAAAATCATTATCATCATCATCATCGCCCATCGTCCCATCTGGGGCATAGGCCATAAACAAAGACTCTCCAGGCATCCCGGTCCTGCGCCAATCTTTCTATCTGCCCCCAGCTGTGCCCGCTCATTTTGGTGTCTGCCTCCAGTTCCCTTCTCCAGGTCATTTTGGGACGACTTCTTTTCCTCTTGCCTTGGGGGTTCCATGTGAGGGCTTGTCTCGCAATGCTGGATGTAGGCTTTCTGAGAGTGTGGTCAATCCATCTCCATCTCCGCTGGCGTATTAGCTCTTCAACTGGCTCTTGTTGTGTGCGTTGCCAGAGGTCGTCGTTGGTGATGACATTGGGCCAGCGGATTCGGAGAATTGTTCGGAGACATGTGTTTATAAAAGCTTGAAGCTTTTTTGAAATGGCTGCTGTTATTCGCCATGTTTCTGCTCCATACAACAAGACAGGCTTTATTGTGGTGTTGAATAGCCTGACCTTTCTTTGGAGAGTCAAGTTGATGCAGTTCCAAACTTTTTTTTAGCTGTTTAAATGCTGTTCTTGCTTTGCCAAATCTCACTCTTAGGCTACATCGGCGTCTGTCCCTCCTTGTGTGTCAATGATGCTTCCAAGGTATGTGAAGCTATCCACCTCCTCAATTAGATCTTACACCACTGAATACGTCATGTGTCAACATGTCCGCTGAATAGCGGTAAATGTAACTTCGATCTGGCAGCGCGGACATGATCTTTGGAAACTGTTAAATCGATCAAGACTCCACCCCCACCCCACCACACCAATCCCGAAATGTCCAGGTTTTTCCTTGAATGCAAGTTTAATTTTGTGGTAATTTCTGCCCCTAGTGAAAGCAAACTTTTCGAAAACTGAGGGAAAACCCACTTATAATATATTATACGACTTATTCTGGAACCATGTTAATGACACAGACTATGATTTAAGTATTTTATGGGTTGAGTGATTTTTTAAAAAACACATGTTCTTAGCTGTTTATAAAAAATACATAACTCAATCTAAAATACACAACTAAGTCAAAAATATACTACTCATTTAAAAAAAAGATAACTCAATCAAAATACATAGCTCAATAAAAAAAATTTGAACTAGAAAAATATTAACTCAATCAAAATTGCATAGCTCAGGGAAAAAAACTCATTAAAATACATAGTTCAATAAAAAAAACGCACAACTCAAGCAAAATAAATACATAATACAGAAAAAAATAAATCGTTCTCCTATAGGATTGTTATAAGTAATTTAAAATCTTTACTAATGTTTTGTGGGTCATTATAAATTGTGCCATAGTTATATCGTTAAATATTGTAGTTAGTTTATTACATTGTTAAGTTAGTTGTTTTTTTCAACATTATATTTCATTTGTTTGGACGTTTTATGAACTTTTCCCTCTAAATCCCACCTCACCCCCACTCAACACGCCCCTGATTTCAGCTGTCTCCTGCTGCTCCTACTGGTCGTGGTGACCTTGATGCTTACCCAGACAATCCTACTGGACGTCACGGCCTTGAACTCGGAAGAACTCCAGCAGGACATCCCAACCCCCAACACGGTGCCTCTGCCGGGTCAGCTCAGCTACTTGGGCTTCGTCTTCCGGGACAACGTCACGCTTGACCCGGTGACCTGCTCCGCGGTACGCAACATCGCCTTCGTTAAGACGCACAAGGCCGGGAGCTCGACAGTTGCCAACATCCTCCAGCGGTACGGCATCGTAAACGACCTGAACTTCGCCCTCCCGAACACGAGGTACCACTCCTACGGCTACAACTACATCTCCAGGGCCGGTGAGGTCATGTCCAGGAAGTACGTCTACCCGCTCCCGGAGGACGAAGAGTACAACATCCTCTTCAACCACGCCATCTACAACAGGACGGCGTTCCGGATGATCATGCCGGACGACACGGTGTACATCACCATCTTGAGACAACCGTTCCAGCAGTTTGTTTCCACATTCGAATACTATCACGTGGACAGATTCATAGGCAAGCGGGTGCCTGCTCTTATCAACGCTTCCAATCCGGTGTCAATGTACTTGGCGACCCCGAAAAAATTCGAGCGTGGCTACTCATTGTTTTCCTATATAAAAAATAAACAGGCTGAAGATCTGGGCTTGAGGAAAGAGCAGTTCTTCAGCAATTCACATTTATACAATTACATATCCTCGATGGACAAAGATTTTAAACTTGTGATGATACTAGAGTACTTCGATGAATCTCTTCTGCTACTGAAGCACGAGCTGTGCTGGACGATGAAGGACATCCTCTACATTCCGCTCAACGCCAACCAGAAAAAACCGGTGAGGAACTTCACGGAGGCGGACCACGAGAATCACCGGAAAATGAGCCACTTGGACTACGCCCTGTATTATCATTTCCTCAAAGTGTTGACGCAGAAGCTGAAAGCCCAGAGTCCCGACTTTTTCCGGGAACTGGCTCATTTCAAAAAGCTGCTGGAGGGCGTCAAGGGAAGTTGCCGGTCTGGGACGTCGCTTTTGGTGTCCGAGACGAGGTGGAACCACCCGTTCGTCGTCGACCGGCGCGACTGCGAACTCATGCTCATGTCCGAGTTGGCCGGCCTTGACGTTCTGTACAGGAGGTTGGGGAGAATCCCCGGTCAAGAGCAACACCCAACCATATTTCGGATGGGAAAAACAGGCACCGTCCGCGTGGATAAAGAAAAGTATGAGGAATACAACCCTGAGAAAGTAACGCATTCATAACGGCATCAATTAATGTTTATCAACTTTAAGTCTAGTCATGTGTGCTACAAACTGCTTTTGGAAGAGATGTTTGTTAAGTAAAAAACAGTAATCACCTCCATGAGGCTTGCCTTTTTTGTGTGTTTTTGTTTTGTTTACTCATTGATTGAAAACCATGTAATATTTTAGTTAGACTATAGTTTATTAATAATTTTAAAAATGGTATGTCACCGATGTCTTGTCGGCACTTCATGATTTATGTTGGTGTAATCTTGATTTTTTAAATGGTTATTTTGTTTGTAATTGACAGGCCCCTCCTCCCCCCACACCTCCTCACGGGTCATGAAATTAGGTAGTGTCAGTGAGGAGTCATTCACTAGAACTTGCCGAGAAGCACCCCCCCCCCACCCCAATCCTTTTTTAAAATTATTTTTAAATTTTTTATTTTGAGGAAAGCTATAGAGGAGTTTCTCATATTGTCTAGTTAGCTTATCATTTTGTCTTCATACACTAAATAAATCTGAAGATCATTTAAAGTTCAACATTTAACCTTTCAAAAACATTAATGCTATATTCATTAAAGCAGAAGCGTAACTGGGTCTTCCGCGCCCTTGGCTAATTAATTTTTGGCGCCCTTGACAAATGCATATCAAAAATCCAAAAGGTAGGAAAATACTAAGTTTGAATAAATTGATGGATTAGCCCTCGGCGCCCTTTGACAACTGCCCCGATGCCAAGTCGTTGTTACGCCTCTGCACTAAAGAAAAGGGACTTACAGAAAAAAAAACACAGGAAAACTTTGTATATTTTGCAAAATGCCTCGTCTATTTTTGTGTATATTGATTTATTGTTTTATAGATCCGTTGTTTTTATAATATTAATTTGCTTTTTAAAAAATAAAATCCCAAACTTATTTTTGATGAAGTGTTGAGGGCTAAGGGTGTGGCTGTTTTCAGGGTGTTACAAGACGTGATAGAAATCAGGTTCGTGTTTGATGCTCAACGTTTTATTGATGTTGTTTTGGTTCTTAATCAGTTATTCTATTTCTTAAAATAGCTCGATTATTATTATCATTTATTGTTTTTGAAATATTACTTTGTTCACAATATTGAAGGGTTGATGGATGTTTTTTGTAAGTACAGTGGAACCTCGGTATACGTCCTAAATCCGTTCCAGACCTTTGGACGCATACCAAACGTATTTTTTCTATAAGAAATAGTGGGAAAATGATTAATCCATTCCCATGAAAAAATCATGCTGTTATTTTACATATTATGCATTTATTGACGTGTTTGCATAAAATAATTTAAACACTGACATAATAACCGTTAATACTAAACTACATAAATAAAAAATTGCTGGGGCAATTTTTGTTTGTTTCCCTGAAGCCAGATCAAAAACAATTTTCAACATACTCTACTGTCCCTGATCTTTATTTGCAATCGATTTCAACCCCTCCGCAACATTTTCCTATTTAATAAGGTCTTCGTTTTCCCAATCATAGAAATCGTTCGGTATGCGGCAACTAACACGCACGCCACTTTCATCCTTCACTACAATTTTTTTTTCAACTCCATTGTGATCCTAACCCTTTTTTATTTGCTTTGCTCCTTTCATTAACTTTCTTATATCTCATGTTAAGTGAATTTACTCATAATTTACGAGAAATTACACAAAATAACTTGATAATTTATTTATTGCAAGACTCTTTCACTGTATAATAGCAACTTCCGTAATAAAACACTTGATAAACACGCGATGTCATCCCTACAAGCTACGTATGCGCAATGTGTCATTTTGACTCAGGAACCGTCCGTAAATGACGTCACGCATCGGGGAGGAGGAGGGGTTCACACATTTTGTGACGAGGGGGAGGGAGGTGTTTAAGAAACGAGACGCCACATCAAAATGCTCAACTATAAATTATAAATTCCACTGAAATATTTGATTGCTTACAATTTATTTTATGACATTTTAAATGGCTTCACGCGTGTTATATGATAATAGAGTTTAGCCTAACGTTAAATACAACCTTAAATGACAATAAAGTGATTTGAAACATGCTCATTTTCAAATAGGAAATATGGCTTTTATTTGGGGAGGAGGTGGTGCAGCTTTGTAACGTCATGTTTGAAGTGGGGTCTAACTTTTTGAGACGACATGTGACGAGGGGGATGGGGGAGTCGGTCAAAATGGCGTGAAGCACGCAGGACGTATTCCAAACAAATGTCGTACACCGAGCAAAATGTTTGACGTCCAAACATGACGTATACCAAGTTGGACTTATACCAAAGCAGACGTATACCGAGGTACCACTGTACAATCTTGTTATTTTTACATTGTATTAAAAAAAAATATTTTAGTAGTTCGTTCCAAGCATTTTCATTTGTTATGATTTCCAGTATATCCTTGATGCTCCTCCAATTCTTCTACTATCCTAACTGCTTCAGTATCCTAACTGCTCTAGCTGCCATTTGAACAGTAGCATGATTATATTTAGCCTGCTCCAAGATTCATTGTGAACTGTAAGTGGTTGATCAAGATTTCGCAGCAAAATATTGATAAGGTCTTAATTTGTTTGCTTACACATTTTATATTTCAGCTCTTTAGTCTAAAAATATTTAATGATATACTCGTTGAGATAAAACCTC
Source organism: Ampullaceana balthica (assembly GCA_944989445.1). Lineage (NCBI taxonomy): Eukaryota > Metazoa > Mollusca > Gastropoda > Lymnaeidae > Ampullaceana > Ampullaceana balthica. The sequence goes on along the minus strand of CALYLW010001255.1, from coordinate 215,636 downwards.
TCAGATCAGCTAAACTCGATTTAAAATATTGAATAAACAATCAAACATTTTGAAGAATCGGAATCAAATACAGATATTGTAATAAAGTGCAGTAAGACTGCAATCAGACTAGGTAGGATAAAAGGTTATTGAATATGGTATGAGTAAGCCCGCATAAGACACATCAAAACTACGAACAAATCGTAACGGCAAAAATCCTTTACACAGCGAGGAAAAAAAATGAAGTAGAACATAAAATAAGATTTCTGGTTAATGTCCTTTGCACACTACTCATTGTAAACAAATTTTATGTTATTTTGTAATTCTTTTTTAAGCTGATGAAGGCTTTTTGCCGATTCGCTGGTTGTTTTGTTTAGTCTTTTTCAAGCTCACTCATACCTTGACCAATTAAATATTTTGTGAGTATAGTTCTAATCCCTTTGTAAATATATATTTTCAACTCCGCCCCCATTCCTCGGTGATGGGGTGTGTGTGTGTGTGGGGGGGGGGAGAGACTACTTATATGACAGGTAATTTCATGTCTTACTTGATAGCATGTCTAGTAGAGCAAAACTGGACCGCTTGTGAGCCTTTTCTCCTTTCAAACTATTTGTCGGGCTCTGTGATAAGAACCTGTAAATCATGGTTTCATTCAATGACGTCATCACGATATTTTTGTTCGAATTTCGTTAATATTCTGTGATATGTTCTCTCCCCCCCCCACCTTTTCCCTCCCCATAACTAGGGTAAAAATATTTACATTTTCTATTCCCTCCTAGGCTATATCATGGAAAAAAATAATTAAGTGGATATTTTTAAAAAAAGAAAGAGAGAAACAAAAATTAGAAAGATGGGAGCATGTACTTAACAGAAATACAGGGTAGAAGAAGACGAAGAACGTATCAAAAGTATAAAGCATACTTTTCTCCTGGATGGTTTGACTGTACTAAAGTAAAGTGGGCCGTATATAGCGTACTTAATAGATACTGATTTAAAAAAAAGCCGTAATTGATAATTTAGTGCATGCAATGAATAATTAACTTCATTTTCTCAACCAATGGTTCAAAAGACAGAACATTGCGTGACGGAAACGTTGGATGTTTAGGAAAGATTTACTTTAGGAACAAACGTTTCGATTATATGTTGTAAAACATTCCTGAAGTAACAACATTTATCATTTAATACCCCCTCACCCCCAACGGTGGCGGTGACGTATCCATTTTCCGCCGCTGAGATTTGAATTCTGATCTCATACACAAATTTTGTTTTCTTTTCTATATATTTTATTTATGTACTCTTGCTATTTTAACTTGTGTGAGTGTGTTTGTATTTCATACAAATCTGAATGTAAACATAACCAAAACAATAAAAAACAACAACCAACCAAGATACAAACAAAATAAAAAAACAAAACAATAACCTCCACATAATCTAATGTCCACTGACATTCTAATTTTAATATAACAAAAATCCAATATCCAGGTGAAAGTCCATTAAAAAAAAATGATTTTAAAAAACTCAAGTATATAAATATAACTTTTTTTTTGGGGGGGGGGAGCAAGGAGTAAAGGCTAAAAAGTACTCCAGAATTCTTTTTTTCAAAATGTCCTTATTTAATGAACACCGTCATTCAATCTAAATTTATCATAATTACAAACCAAACCATTGCATTGGAACTTCAACCATTCGCCATTTAAAAACCAAAATAAACAATTGTTTCCAATTGGATCTAATTAGCCCATGACATTTTGTGAGGGGTAATTGACGTCATCACTTTCAGTTTTGTAATCCAAGGTAAACAGTATTTATTCAATTTTTCTTCCTACTGGCCATTTTTATTTAATGATGCATACATGAACAATTTTGTGGCTTAGGAAATATGGTTAATAAATGATTTGTAATAGTTTTCTATTATTAAATAAATAAAATGATTTGTTTCTTAATTCTCCATCTATTTTCTGAAATTAAGATTAAAAAAAAATATTTTAAATTTCCTTGTCGGGAAAATAATGTGCATGTATAGCTTAATTTATGAATATTAAATTTTTACGTCAGAGCTTTTCTTGTATGTTAAATACACTAATTGTTATTGGAATTTATTTTATTGAAAATTATTGTAATGAAATTTTTGTATTTCTGTTATTAAGTATATCTATTATTTAAATTTGTTTTAATTTTGAAAGTTAACTGAAACTTCATGTGTCTAAGATCAATATTTTGTTTCAAATCTGAAACTGGTTTGCTGAATTTTTCAGACAAAGAAAGTAATATTTTATTAATTCAATCTTGTTTCTGAGTTGAGGAATTTTATAAATTAGAGAAGGTCACAGTCAACTTGGATTTGATATCTCGATGATAAAAGATGAAACATTGGTATTTCTGTTATTGTTAGTATTCGCATTTTAACTTAACTTACTTATATTATATAATTTTTTTTTAAATAACCGAAAAGAATACTCGCTGTCATAGAAATACTCCGTGTCGTTGAAAGGGTCGGTGCAGAGGGAAAGGTATAAGGACGGGTGGAGTTTTCGGGCTTTTTTTCACTTTTAAAATTTTTTAAAAATTAATTATTATTAATATGGGAGAAATGAAATACCTTGCTTTAAACTTTAAATATATTCTTGTGTTTACCTATGTAACGCACCATAAGACGACAGCCATTAAGTTTTAATTCACACCCACCCCACGCCCACACACATTATTTTCTCGATCTATCAAGTTTCTCCAAATGTTTAAAATAATTTCCCATGTTTCAAGGTGGATCTTATATTTGAAAGAATTTGGGGACCATTAATCAAGGCATTGTCATGGCACAATAAACGTATACTCAAATTTGACGACGTGAACATAATCTATTATTATTTATAAGGGTCACCTTTTTTATTTGTAATGCATTTTTTAAATTTGAAGATCACTGAGCATTGACAATACAAACAATTTGTTGAGCTGGAGATTGAACAGTCCATTGGATTAGATTATATCATTATCAAATTCAGGCAGCAGTAGTGTGAGTGTAACAACTAAAAACTTGACCATAATTGTGAATGCCGTATAGAGTATGGGCTGTTAATATTGCTTTTCTTGTAATGTATTAGAAATAATGTAACTTTTTACGGGATTGACGTTTGCTTAAACAACACGTCAAACAAAAATATAAATAAACAAATATAAAAATAAAAAATAAAATTAATTAAGGGTTACTCAATTTATAAAAATTCTTTTTAAATAAAAGTAGGGGGCTGAGAGTTATTTCAAGCTAGAATTAGAATGACGTAATTGCTTTCCTATAGTTACAGCATTCGTTCTCAACAGACTTGGACGACCATTCTTAGAACAAAAGATAGACAAAAACCTCATTCGACCCATGTGATACGCACGATTACACATTTTGACTTTAGGAGCAAGTTATTTGTTCCAGCACACAAAGTCAAGCTCCATTAATAAACTATCATACCTTCTCATCTGTTGACTATCTCTATCTTCCAAACACATTGCCATTTAATAACAATAAACGGTGTTGCTTTGTGTCGTATTTTTAAACGATTTCATTGTTGGTTGAGCAAACTTTAAATCAAACTAGGTTCCCGTCACAGTTACTTACATAAGATCTGACCTTGGTGTGGGGTTAGGGCTGCCTTTCGTCCCGTATATCAGAACCGTCACCGTCATGGTCCTTCTAGTCCCGACATCCTGACTAGGCCTAATTTTGCAAAATACTGTTACGAGCTTGGCTCATGTACGATGTACTGAAGTATCTACAAGCTGACTTGCATACTAGAAATACGTAAAAAAAGGGGGGGGGGTGAGCCTTATTTAAAAAATAGTCAAATCTTTTTTTAAAAAATGGTTTACCAATTTTTTAAACGACTTCTGGTGAAACAAGTTACATTTATAGTGTCCTAAATTTAAAAAAAAAGTAATTATACATTACGTAAATTTCTAATTCATTTCTCCGTGTCCCGACGAGGTCCCAGCTAGATATGGCAGCCATGTGTGGGGTGGGCACAATATTACCCAATCGATAGAATAATAAAAATTACCAGCTCAAATTGCCCAGAACTTATTCTTTGTTTTTTTTTCTTTCAATTTCTAACGCTGGCCGCTGTGTGTGTATCGTAGGGAGACCGATACGAGGGATTTTACGATCTTTTGTTACTTTAAGCTCTTAGGTGCATGCTGTGCTCGCAGATTAAAATAATAATATGACGTGATATTGGTATTGTTTGTGCTTTTCTGTTTTACTGATTTGTTCAGAAAACTGTTTTGTCTCAAGGAATTATATGTGCCCTGCATGGGCCAGTCTGCTTGTGAAAAAAACTCTGTGTTATGTTAAAGTTATGATGTGTAAACTGGTGTAGATAAACCAATGACAAAGTGGGTGTTTTCAAGGTTTTTAAATTAATTTGTAAAAAATATTAATTAGATTTAGCTTTTAGAGCATGGCCCATGACATGAGATAAATAAAACACATACATTGATACATTTTCATGTTTCTTTTTTCACCCTGAAACAAAACAGTTTTTATGAAATTGTTTATTCAGTGTATATTGAATGAATTGCATATTGTTCCAAATGTAAAATAATGACATATGAATACACTGAACATATATTATATGTGTACAGGGTACCAGTTGGCATTTTGATGGTATGGTTTTTATAGACATTATGTGCCCTTCGTTGATTCATGGATAAATTATATTTTTGTTAAAAGTTGCCTCAATGAAAATGTTCCACATATTTTATGAAACAATTAAAAATCTATGTCAATAAAATATTCAGTGTTACTTTGTTTTGTTTAGCAAATGAGGTTGTTGGGGTGTGTATGAAAGTAAAGTAAAGTTAATATAATTCAATATCACACATTTAAGTTCACACATTATTTCTGCTTCATAATTTGTTTTTAACATGAGAAAATAACCCTCCCTAATTATCAGCATCTAGATTAATTCCCGTGCTTAAATAATTTTTAATTAGCCCGTCCAATGAAATCTCTCTATGAAGACATTTACTCATTTGATAGATTCATTTTCAACTACTACTACTACACAAAAGGTCACCACTTTTCCTGCTGGAAAAACATAATTATCTTCTCTGTGCATTGTATTCAAACAAACTTTCTTATGCTGTTTCGATGCAGAGGTTTCTGAAGCTATAGGAGACAAAAAAATAAATAAAATAAAGTAATGGGGGTGAGACTGCAATCAGGCTTTTCAATAGGTAAATTTATAATATAAAAAACAGGGTATTAGTAGGCCTGACAAAACGTAACACAACAGCGAACGTTTCGGCAAAGAGCCTTCCTCATGGCTTTATATGTGCATTATATCCATTTCTAACGTCTGTGCATTAAATCCATTTCTCCAATCTGTGCATTATATACTTTTCTATAGTCTGTGCATTATATCCTTTTCTAAAGTCTGTGCATTATATCAATTTCTACAGTCTGTGCATTATATCCATTTCTACAGTCTGTGCATTAAATCCATTTCTACAGTCTGTGCATTATATTCATTTTTACAGTCTGTGCATTATATCCATTTCTACAGTCTGTGCATAAAATCCATTTCTACAGTCTGTGCATTATATCCATTTCTACAGTCTGTGCATTATATCCATTTCACAGTCTGTGCATTATATCCATTTCTACAGTCTGTGCATTATATCCATTTCTACAGTCTGTGCATTAAATCCATTTCTACAGTCTGTGCATTATATCCATTTCTACAGTCTGTGCATTATATCCATTTCTAAAGTCTGTGCATTATATCCATTTCTACAGTCTGTGCATTATATCCATTTCTAGAGTCTGTGCATTATATCCATTTCTAGAGTCTGTGCATTAAATCCATTTCTACAGTCTGTGCATTATATCCATTTCTACAGTCTGTGCATAAAATCCATTTCTACAGTCTGTGCATTATATCCATTTCTACAGTCTGTGCATTATATCCATTTCTACAGTCTGTGCATTATATCCATTTCTACAGTCCATCTTTGTAAATTAATTATGTTTCGGTAAATGTAAACTTTTAAATTAATGGAAAAAAAAGTATTTCTTATTTTATCTTTGATGTGATTGTGTGCAGTAGTAAGTCTTTTATCATTGAGGGTAGATGTAATTATATTAAAATATCAAGTTTTAAAAAATAAAGGTAATTAAGCGTGTTAAAATCTGATATGTTGTTGGTCAACAGTATTAATACCCTGTTAATAAAAGGTTTTAAGAATATTTATCAAAGCAAACAAAACTAAACTATTTTTAATGAATACAGAATCTTGAAAGTATCACAATTTATTTATTCATATATTGTTTAAAATGACTTGTCATGTAAAATATCTTAAAATATGTACATGATGAAAAATTTGACATAAATGGGCTAGAAAGTGACGAAAGGAAAGTTAAGCAAAAGTTTTTAGATTACTGAGCCAGTTATGAATGTTATAACACAAGAACCACTAAACAATGTATCTACAATACAATTTTATTATTAAAATGTGTTCTGAATTTAATCAACATCTGTATTGTAGACAAAGTGGGCTACCCAGTATATGATAATTGAAATAGGCAGGAAAGAGGCATCCTGAATGTAAGGCTGCACAAAAGAAGATGTGGCAATTGAGACCAAATATATATATATTTATATGTATATAAACACATGCAAGGGAGGGCAGTGCTAGCAAATGGACAACTATTATCTTCCTTTTAAAAACTAGAGTTTTCTTTTTATCAAATTTAGGGCCAGGGAATAGCCCACCAATGAGTGTGTCTTTTGATAGCCTGTGAGACAAACTTATATTAATTTACAGAGATATACAGAGGAGGTCACCATGTTAAAAATTGGTTGGGTTTTTTAAAAAAAATCCCTGACTTATAAAATGAAAATCCAAACACATAGCAGTTTACTTGAGTTACTTGTTGAATATTGAAATGGAAACAACAGCAAATGTCATGAACTTTGTCTCCATGTTGAACTAATTACAGCCATAATTATTTGTCTTTTAAAAAAATACATTTTTAAAAAAAGATTATAATTTCAAAAAATTGAAATATTATTTAAAAATGAAGCACAAATTGTAGATTAATTCATAAAATAAAAATAGTATGGATTTAAGAATAATTTAAATTTTCCTCTCTTAAGAGAAAAGGTGCTGTAAATGAATAATAAAAGATATTTTATGTTATTTTGTTTAGTGAAGTAACGTAGTTAAATGTCTGTACAGCTTGTAGCATCTACATATCAACAAAGGCAACATGCAGAATGGTAATGGTACTTGAGTCAGGGGCTATTGCATGAATTGCTGATCTAATAAAGTCACTTCACTAAACATGCATCCTTCACATAAAACACTTGCTAAACACCACACCATTGAGTGCTGAAATATTTGATGCACTTGTTGAACAGACCACTACAGCCCTTTACATACTTATTGAGGGGTTTTATCATTAGGAATGTAACCCATTTAAAAGTTTAAATAAACAAATTAACTTTTTAAAAAAAATATTGACAAATTAAATATAGTAAAGATATCTATAGCTATTCTATAAAATATAGTTGTAACAAAAATGTATCTATTAATCTTGTTATTTTACTTGTCATTATAATATTCATCTTTAGGAATTAGTCATTGATGACTATATATTATACTTCTGGCACCTTATAAATAATTCTATATACAATAATAACAATAGGTTACAAGTATTTCCATGCAATGACCGCTTCAAACTACAATCAGTGGATTAATATTGAATAAAAAGATGGTGATAGTTTCATATCTGAACATTAGACTTGCCTACTTGAAATGGGTTGATCTAGTGCTCAAACACATGTCAGTCATCCATGGCACACACAGAGTGGGCCAGTTGAAAACAACTTCAGCTCTGCCTTGGTTCCTCCAATGGGATCAACAAATCACAAACTCTACTTGCTCATCCCAAAGAAATGCTTTGGTTGTTGAAATAATATGACTTGTGATGCTGACTTCATGTTTTTCAATCTGAGTGACAAAGCTTGGGGTTCAAGCTATAAACCATGGAAGAGACATTTGCTCCACTGAACATTTATTTCTTACATATGGTGGCCATGCCATATGCTACAATATTTCTTGGACGGATTAATAAACAAAAAGTATGAAGAATAAAGTGTTATTTTTCGATAAGCCTAAGAATGCTTTCTAACAATGGCTGTAAAAAACATGAATTTTGTATAATTTTACTGTTATGGAATGTACTTAAACATATGAAATAAACAGGTTATCAGATGAAATACATTTTGAGCATAGTAAAAGTTGGAAACAATTTCAAGAGATGGGAGTAATTGAAAAGCTCAAGGGAAGAAATGGCTATGTCACATTTTTGTAGTTTTGAGATATTCCAGTTTTAAAGTTCAAAATTATACAGATTTCTTATAAATTAACTAAAAAGATTTAAATTTTTAATAGGGTTATATACATAATTTTTTCATAAAACCTCATTCAGAACATTCTATTTTTTATTCTCAGATACAGGGGATAACTAAAAATTTTCAAAAATGTCACATAGCCATTTTCTTCCCTGGAGGTCTTCAATTGTTTTGAGGTTTTATCATGTCATAAATGTGATTCAAGAACATCTTTAAATTATTAGAAGCTCACTGTTAACCCTTTAACAATTTGTCATATCTTGAAATAGCTGGACAGTGTTAAAACAGGGGTGGAGGACACTAAAATATAAGGTACATGTAATTAAGATTGTATGCTTACTTAAATTAGAAAAAAAAACATTGAACGGTGTTATTCTCATTAAGCTTTTAGGTTAATTTCATAAAAACATTTTACCAAGAAGGCATTTTTATTTTAATGCAGCGATGCTTCAGAAAAGTTTCAATTCATTTTCTGGTGAAGATGAAAATGTGATATGATCTGGGTCTATCCCAGCTGCTATAAATTCACTCAAAGTGATCATGCTACCTCCTAATTCAAAACTGACAGAAAAATTTGAGTCATGTAAACAAAAAATGTTTTGATTTCTGTTTCATGTTTAGTTTTTTGAACAGAAATCCTTGGATGGCTCTTTAGCTACTAAGTAGGAACATATAATTTTATCATTAGATGAAAAGATAATTTTTTAAAATAGGATTTGCTATTTAGGTTTGGCATTCACCGCTGGGCTTTAAATTTAAAGGGAAAAATAATAGTAATGAAAGGTTTTTTGTAGAAAGGGAGTTATGATTAATTTTTTTCAGACTACACATTTTTAATCTTGCAGCTAGAGAATTTTTCAAACATGTTTCTAAATAACAATTTTGTTCAGTGATGTTTCAAATGCTATGAGTTTGAACAGTACATGTTGTCACTACAGTACTGTTTTCCTAATAGTACTAGAGTCTTTAAAGAACTGTCTTCTGTTTTTAACCAAAAAAAAATTATTGGCATATCCTATGTTCATTGCCAGCACACAAACTACACCCCCCTGAAGCTTCCTAGAATCAATGACACTACTGTGGAGTATTGCAGTAGATATCTGAGAAACCCCTCAGTCTACAACTTTGATGGAAGTGCTCGAGTTCAGCACCGACTGCCCCGCTAATGGTTTGAAGTTGGCGGAGCTAGTGAATGAAGTTGGCTGTGACTTGGACAGGAAGCTTGGACCTGCTCCTGGTTTCTTCAGGGCCTCCTCCTTGGATGCTTGTTTGGGATACCGCATGGCTGTAGCCTTGCCAACTGTCTGCTGTGGAAGTAGAGACATTTTTTAACTTTCATTTTTGTTAGTTTTTTCATTCAATACTCTCTCAGTCTTCAGAATATTTAGAACCATTGTACAAGCATTTTATTTGATAATTTACTTTCTGAAGCTTGCTTTGCAAGTGCATCATTAAATTAATCAGTTATGTTATTTCCATCTAGATCAGTGGTTTCCAAGCTTTTTGAATTAGGCCCTATTTCCAGAATTTTTTTTTACTCAGATTACTTTCATTAATATTTTTAAACAAGTTGGTCAAGTAAGCGATGTCACTTTTCAATTGAATTACATTGGATTGTAAAGCATCATTTTTATTTTTCAAGAACTCCAGCACCAAGTTAAGCAGCTTATAAAACCTATCTAAACAGCACCACCAACAAAATTGTATATGAAGCAGCAAACAATTAAATAATTCCTTGTTTTCAATAAAAATCAGTTTAAATAATCTGTCATTAAATAATCTGTCATTAAATAATCTGTCATTAAATAATCTGTCATTAAATAATCTGTCATTCAATGATTTCATTCTGATTGAGTTGATCACTTTAATGACATAATGTCATCAATTATGTAGGCGTGCAATTAAATTTTTGGCAACTAGACATTCACAATGAATGCTTCACGTACAACCACATTTTTTTAAAACATGCAAGAAAACCCCTGTAGCGCCCTTCCATCGCTGGAGCACCATCTGTGGCTACTGATAAAATAGTACTTGGAGGTACAGTCGAACCCACTTAACTCGAGCTCGGTTAACTCGACCACCCTACTAACTCGACGTTTTTTATTGGAACCGCCAAATTCTCTCTTTGTCTTAGCATTTTCTCATCGGTTAATTCGATTTTTTTAAAGTCGCCGAAACCTAATACCTCGAGCACAAAAGAGGGCCAAATTTGCAACTTAACGTTGGTTAGCTCGATCCCCGTCTGTTCGCCTAGCAATGCACTTTGGCATTTTTAGTTCAAAACAGTGTTGACATCTCGCTTTCTTGGAGACTTCCGGCTATCGTGTGATTCTACGAGATCTCAATAAAAATTACCGTATGTTATTATCTTCTTTCACTTTCAATCTATGTGTGAACTAGATGTATTCACCCGAGGTGGCCGTAAATCGCGTTAGCGGTCTTTAATCCGTCATTATTTCGCAGTGCATGTTATATTATTATTAAACTTAATTCATTTTCTGATGCATTAATCATTTTATTTTTTAAGATAAACAAATATCTTTAGATATGAAAATAAAAAGTTTGTATAGAGAATCGAAGGTGGTTTTTATTTAACTTAAATAAAAAAATTATTATTCTTTTAAAAGTTTGTTGTTGCTTTGTTACCAGTAAGATACGTGACTGTGACTAACACACGCGTGAAGGTGAAATCAAATCATTTTCTTAATATTCCAGTATATATATATAATATACACGTCATCACTTTTGTAGGTCGAATTCTGATAAGGAATGATTTTTAAAAAAATTTGCTTAGACTTAGTTGCCGGCCGAGGTCTAACACACAGCGTGCTGTAATCAACGGTCAAGGCCGCAATAGTTTTATTTAAATTACAAGTTTGATTGACTGAGGAAATTCGAGAGTGGTCTGATAGTGACAGATATCCTGCACGTCAAAAGCATTAAACTTAAAATTACCATAGAGATGTTTTTTTTAAAAATTCTCTGATTGAACGGATATTGCAAACGCGAGCGGCTGTGACAATAGTGACATGCCACGCCACACGCGACGAGAAAATTTTGACCTTTTAACGCATGCGCAGACAATTATAAACTGGTAACTTTTTAAAAATATTTTATTTTTATTAAATGAAATCAAAACATGACCACAGAGACGTAATCAAAGTCCTTTACTTCGGCATAAATATATATAGATATAAAAATTCCCGACTAGTCATAACTTTTCCAGACTTTGAAGGCCGATAAATTTTTAAAAAGAATTCCCGACTTTTTCCCCGTTTTCCTGAGTGAAAACCATGGTTATATTTAAACGGTCCTTAAAAACGAATGGTCATTACAACCTTAGGAAAGAGTGAAGAAATATTAGGGTTCCGATACGATTCCGATTAATCGTCCCATCACTAATTAACGCACATCATGTACATAAAGAAATTTCAAGCACATGTTAATATTTTGCCGCCATATTGGTTTTCGTTTTAACTCGATCATCGGTTATCTCGACGCCATGTTTCATACCCCAATGCCGTCGACTTAACCGGTTTCGAATGTATTTCTTATTCTTTAAAAAACATCCAAAGCATTAAATATTCTACTTTGGTATCAGTTAGCAAATAATAATTCTTGGCAAATTTGTTCTTACTTTGTCAATTTCATTTCCTGGCAAAGTTGACTCATCAAGTTGAATAGAAAACAGAGAATTTTTTAAATAACCAAACAATAAAATCTTCAACATCTTGAGCTTTTTCGTCAATTCTTCTTTGCACTGTATTATTTTTCAATGAAGTCTTCTTGATAATATCAGATGTTGGCTTGTGTAGCACAGTATGTATTACTTCACTTATACCCGGTATAATTTGTTTTTCACCAATAGTTTGAGGTTTTTCCGATTTAAAATCAGTAACGAAATATTGCAAGAAGCAATCAAGCCATCAAAATCTTGTGTGGTTGTGGTTGAATAGAGTTTTGTCAATGTCAGTTGTTTGATAAATTTTTATTTTAGTATTTGAAAATAAGATAAATCATTATCTTTTTATCACCATTAATTTTAGTCAAATGTTCTTGTAGTCTAGAAGTGCGCAATTGCACATATCTAAATGCAAATGATGGAGTTAGCGTTATGAGTGGAATACAGAAATCAATTTTTTCTAAATCTTCTCTTTTTTCTTTTATGCTTTCACCACCCCCCAAATGGACCTGTGACCTTCACCGCCCCCTTGGATTGCTGCAGCGCCCACCAGGGGGAAGTAGCACCCACTTTGGGAATCAAGGATCTAGATAAATCAGGAATAAATGTGAAATCATTCTAATAACACCATTTTAATGGCTTCACTGAAACATTTGCAATATTAAGAACTCTAGCTTTTTTTGTGTTGCTAATTTGATTCTGACATTTTCAAGTAAAAACTCATCTTTTTGAATCATATTTTTTAATCTACTACATCTGTTATAAATGTTACTCAATTACATATGAAAACCTTAGTTCTGGATAAACTTTTAGAGAAAGCTAATTGGACCTCAAAACTTCACTAGAATTCCTTTAAGACCAAGCTGCTTTTTGAATCTGCCTATTAGAAAAGTAAGTGTCCCCAAAGTCAGACAAGTAAGTGTCCCCAGACAAGACAGTGTCCCCAAAGTCAGACAAGACAGTGTCCCAAAAGTCAGACAAGACAGTGTCCCCAAAGTCAGACAAGACAGTGTCCCCAAAGTCAGACAAGACAGTGTCCCCCAAATAGATTTTGTAGGAATTAATCTAATGGGCATCTGCAAATTCCGAAAACTCAAATTAATTTATTTAAATAGATTTTATAAACACGCAAATTTTCATTTTACTTTAGACAGGTCTTTAATTTGTGCAGACAATTTGTAACAGATAATGGGTGGAGTAATGTGCTATAGGTTAGAGGTTTGTAACAGATAATGGGTGGAGTACTGTGCTATAGGTTTGAGGTTTGGAACAGATAATGGGTGGAGTACTGTGCTATAGGTTTGAGGTTTGGAACAGATAATGGGTGGAGTACTGTGCTATATGTTTGAGGTTTGGAACAGATAATGGGTGGAGTACTGTGCTATAGGTTTGAGGTTTGGAACAGATAATGGGTGGAGTAATGTGCTATATGTTTGAGGTTTGGAAAAAAGCCTTTTGACCTGAAGTGGAGCACAGCCGTTTGAATCATTTAATTTTGATATCAGAAAGCTCCAACATTTTAAAACAAATTTGAAAGAAAACAAACTTAATTTTTAAAGGACACTTGGAGTAGAGCTGGAAATAGAATTAACAATTTCAGAATTGAAGATGGGCTCATTAAAGTTGGGTTAAAATCCACATTTGATACCAAGAATATATGATCAGACACGCACTAATGCGTTTGGCAAAGGGTCTCTCTCTTTTTTTGCCCGAAAACAATGGAATTCTCTTCAATTACACATTTGCAGTATTCCTATACTACTAAGGCCTTCAAGACTGCTCTACAATACATTTCTTCAAACTTCACTTTTAAAAATAATTAAACAATCAAACGTTTTTTTTACTTGATAGACATAACTTATATCCACCATAATGTTGTAGTTAGGGTATGAATGTTTTACATTAAAGGCATTAATAATTATATGTGTGTTACTATTTTTATGTGAAGCGATGTGAGCCCAGCTGCTTGTGTGGGTACTGAGCTATATAAATTATCAAATTGTTCTAATTAAATAGTTCTATAGGTTACCTGTGTGACTGGGTTATGGTTCTATGTGTTACCTTTGTGATGGGGTTATGGTTCTATGTGTTACCTTTGTGATGGGGTTATGGTTCTATGTGTTACCTTTGTGATGGGGTTATGGTTCTATGTGTTACCTTTGTGATGGGGTTATGGTTCTATGTGTTACCTTTGTGATGGGGTTATGGTTCTATGTGTTACCTTTGTGATGGGGTTGTGCCGCTCCACCACAATTGAGGCCATCGGAGGGGCTAATGCTCCACCTTGGCCAGGAAGTCCTGAACTTTTTCCTGTTGGGCGTGAGACAGGAGCTGTGAATGGTCTCCCTTTTGTTCCAGTTGAGTTTTTACTCTGAAATAAACACCAGCAACCATTACTAAATCATAAACTGTTATTCATTAAAACTCAAATTAATGGCAGCTAAGTGTTTATGAGACTGTTATTGACACCCAGAACAAGCAGACCTCCACAGAGAGGCAGTAATGAAGACATTCATGTTAATGAGACCATTCAACCCTATAGGAATCATAGATTCAATGAGGATCCGTGAAATGACACAGGCCCGTAAATGTCAATGCCATGAAGATCCATGACAGTGACATGGGGGCACATCAACGACATGGGGATCAATCACAATGACATGGTAACCCACCAATTTTTGCTACCTCCATCTTACCTTCTGTGCATATCCGCTACTGAAAGTTGGCATAGAATGGACTTGAGCTGCTGATGCGTACACATCAGGCGCAGGCACGATGGTAACATCAGCTGGTAGAGACTTGGGCACCTGGACTTCCTTTGCCGACTGCTGGGACTCCAGGTTGTTGTTTAGACTCATGTTGTTGAAGCTGCTGTCTAAGGAGCCACCAAATCCTGGAGCCAAAACATCAATAAATTATACATAAAAAAATGATGAGATATTTCTCATGGTGTTTTCTGATCTCAATAAAAATCATGATCATCAATGTAATTGTTAAGCATTTCTTAGTGCTTCCTTTTGCACAATCATTATCTGTATGATTTTTATGCTTTCCAAACTTTATCTGTGTTAAAATTACAATTCTTAACTCAAAATTAATTCAAAGTTAATGAGATATATCAGCATTTATGTATAAAATTGTAGGTATCTTACAAAAATGCATAAATCACTTCAAATACAGATATTTATTTATGTAAAAACAGTTACAAAAGACTTTTCAAATAAAATTGAGTATTTGAATCAAGGTTCCCATCCACCAGCCTTTCTGGCATG
Organism: Ampullaceana balthica; assembly: GCA_944989445.1. Lineage (NCBI taxonomy): Eukaryota > Metazoa > Mollusca > Gastropoda > Lymnaeidae > Ampullaceana > Ampullaceana balthica. The sequence continues at coordinate 200,298 of CALYLW010001255.1, read as the reverse complement.
TGCCATTGGTCTGAGTTATTAACTGCACGTGTACAACTACCTGATCCCGCCGACTCCTCAGCTCCGAAGGCTGACATGGCCTCCATGTTTAGGGCACACACGCCTCTCATGAAAGCTTTCTTTACTTGCTGGCCGTACTGTTCCCTGTCACACTGAAGCAAGCGGATTTTTTCCTCCAGGGTGCCAATGTGACTGTTGAGCTAAACAGATGGAAAAAAAATGCATTATGTGCAATAAAACAAAACAAGTGCTATGTCTCCTGGTTGTCCTCTTTAAAAAGTATATAAAAACCTCTCTAATGGTCATTGTTCTTCAAATGCTTCCATTTGTAATGATTTTGTCAAGGAAAAAAATGGCCTTAGCAAAATCATATTCCATTACTTTGCAATCACAAAGAATGGTTAATAAAGTTTGTACACCCAGACTTATACTTAAGGGAGGATAATAAAATGTTCAAACAATATTCAAAGGAAACTAGAAAATTTATTTGATCCGCTTTCCTTGGGTCAATCTGTGTTACAAATAACTCAGGTCAAAATTCAGTGATGAGTAAGTCGAAAGGCGAGAACCTACACATTTGATCTTAGCCTCGTAATCTGTGCTGAGCTCCGTACACACACTCTGAGCCTTCATCTCACACAGCCTCTCGACTCTCTGCTTCCATCTCTGCTGCACCAGGCCAAACCAAGATCTCAACACCTTCTGGATCAGCTGGCGGTCCCGGTAATTTGTGGCAAGTTTTTCTGTGAATCTCTGAGAAGATATCAATTCAGACGGGATGTTGGAAAAATATGGGATAAAAATGTGTCTCGTAAAATCTGTTTTAAATATTGTGATAGTATTCTGTTAATAAAAATGTGTCTAGTAAAATCTGATTTCAAAATATTGTGATAGTATTCTGTTAATAAAAATGTGTCTAGTAAAATCTAATTAAAATATTGTGATAGTATTCTGTTAATAAAAATGTGTCTAGTAAAATCTAATTAAAATATTGTGATAGTATTCTGTTAATAAAAATGTGTCTAGTAAAATCTAATTAAAATATTGTGATAGTATTCTGTTAATAAAAATGTGTCTAGTAAAATCTAATTAAAATATTGTGATAGTATTTTGTGAATTTCTCATTTCAGTAAAGCCTGTCAAATGTCACGTTCAAATAATTCCACTTTAAAATTTGAATTTGTTACTTAGAAAAGTACAAATATATTGTTTAAGACATTTAACTATTACAAATCTATCATTCTAAACTTAGATAAAGATATAAATAAATGATTAAAGATTAATGCATTAGTTTTTTTTAAAATCTTCTTTAAGAGAGGTATTCTCATAAATTTTTGTTCAAACTCAAGTTATTAGAGTTTTTATTCACAGTCAAGGATTTCACAGATCGTATCAACTCATGATTTACACAATGCACAAAACATATTTGATGTCCATCAAGCCAGCCCATTCTAACTTTGGCTTTAATTCATATGCCAATGGGACTAAATGTCTACTTTCTAAGATAATTATATTCCCATCACTTAGAAAACACTTCCCCAAGTCATTACAAAACAACTGACATTATCATAATTTTAAAAGATTTAAATTCCAAGTATTATGGGGAATGGCTTTCAATATCTGGAATTCAGGACATACCAAAATTTGAGTTTAAACACTGATCATCATCATCATCATCGCCCTTTGTCCCATCTGGGGCATAGGCCATGAACAAAGGCTCTCCAGGCATCCCGGTCCTGCGCCAATCTTTCTATTTTCCCCCAGCTGTGCCCGCTCATTTTGGTGTCTGTCTCTAGTTCCCTTCTCCAGGTTAATTTGGGACGACCTCTTTTTCTCTTGCCTTGTGGGTTCCATGTGAAGGCTTGTCTCACAATGCTGGATGTAGGTTTTCTGAGAGTGTGGCCAATCCATCTCCATCTGCGCTGGCGTATTAGCACTTTCACAGGCTTTTGTTGTGTTTGTTGCCAGAGGTCTTCGTTGGTGATGACATTGGGCCAGTGGATTCGGAGAATTGTTAGGAGACATGTGTTTATAAAAGCTTGAAGCTTTTTTGAAATGGCTGCTGTTATTTGCCAAGTTTCTGCTCCATACAGAAAGAAATGCTTTATAGTGGTGTTGAATATCCTGAACTTGGTATTGAGAGTCAAGTTGTTGCAGTTGCAATTTTTTTTTAGCTGTTTAAATGCTGTTCTTGCTTTGCCAATTCTCATTCTTACATCGGCTTCTGTCCCTCCTTGTGTGTCAATAATGCTTCCAAGGTATGTGAAGCTATCCACCTCCTCGAGATTTTTTCCTTCCAGTGTTATTGGAGTGTTGCTTGATGTATTAATTTTAAGGACTTTGCTTATTCCCTTATCTATGTTCAGGCCAAGGCAAGCAGAGAACTGTGCTACATAGTTGGTTTTCTCCTGCATCTGTTGCTGTGAGTGTGATATTAATGCCAGATCATCCGCAAAGTCCAGGTCATCAAGTTGTTTCCATAGTGTCCACTGGATACCATTTCTTTTCTGCTCTGCAGACATTTTCATTATCCAGTCGAAGGATAGCAGAAATAGGAATGGTGAAAGCAGACACCCTGTCTGACTCTGGTCTGTACCCCAAAAGCCGCTGTTGTTTGATGGCTATGAATAATTCTACATGTAAGTCCTTTGTATGAAGCCTTAAGCAAAGTTATGGACAATCTAAATAATTTAAAATTTTTGCATAATTAATTAGGTATTTTTTCTCATACCTTATTAGTTTAAATAATTAAATTAAAATACTTTTTATGCGTTTATTTAAAAGATAAGTATGTCATTGTATTTGGAAATGAATATACTTAGTAAAAAGATGATTTTCAAAATTAACGTTTTTTAACACAAAATTAAGATTTTAGGGGTTTAACCTGCCCTTAATTATGTCAGTCAGTTTTTGTGGTATCCCGTAGTGTCTTAGTAACTTCCACAGGGTTGGCCTGTCAACACTATCGAAAGCCTTCTCATAGTCAATAAAGTTGATGTATAGTGGTGAGTTCCACTCCAGGGATTGTTCCAATATAATTCTCAAAGTGGCAATCTGATCAGTGCATGATCTATCTTTTCTAAAACCTGCTTGTTGGTCTCTAAGATGGGTGTCTATTGCGTCCCTCATTCTGTTTAGCAGCACTCTGTTAAATACTTTGCTTGGTATAGATAGCAGAGTTATTCCTCTGTAGTTGGAGCAAGAGCTAAGATCTCCTTTCTTTGGGAGCTTAATGAGATGACCTTCTTTCCACTCCATCGGAATCTGTTCTTCCTCCCATATTTTCTTGAAAAGAATGTATAGCATTGCAGAGCTAGTCGTAATATCTGCTGTCAAGGCTTCTGCTGGTATTCAGTCTGGACCAGCCGCTTTGCCTTTCTTTAGTTGTTTAATTACTCTGCTTATTTCTTGTTTTGTGGGTGTGCTGCAGTCTATTTCTAGGTCTTGTTCCACTGGCTCTATGTTGAGTTTGTATTGTGGGGCTGGTTGGTTGAGTAGTTCTTCAAAATGTTCTATCCATCTTTTTTTCTGACCCTCTTCATCAGGTATAGATTTCCCATCTTTAGTTTTAACAGGTCTCTCTGGATTTTTGAACTTTCCGGATAGCTTTTTTATTTTACTGTATAGTTCTCTTGTGTTTCCATGGTAAGCTGCCTCTTCTGCTTCAAGTGCTAATCCTTCTATGTAGTTCTTTTTATCTGACTTTATACTATGTTTAACGTCTTTATTGGATTCTGCGTATTCTGCTGATGCTCTAGCTTTTTCGGTTCTGGTGCGGCTGTTGTTTAGATTTGCCTTCTTCTTTTTCCTCTGTTGGATTTTCTCCATGGTTTCATTAGAAATCCATTCTTTATGCGTTTGTTCTCTCGGACCCAACACTTCTTCACAGGTGGTCGTAAGTATTTCTTTGAAGTTTTTCCAGTTTTGGTCAACTGTTTCTTCATTGCCAAGTTCTTGCAAGATCTGGAATTTGTTTGTTAGAGTAAGTTTGAACTCATTAAGCTTTGGTTCCCCTTTCAAAAGAGTAGTGTTAAAACGTTGGCGCTTGCTTCCCTAACTTGTCCAATTTTTTTCAATTTGAGCCTTAGTTTGGCAATCAGTAGATGATGATCTAAGGCTACATCTGCCCCTCTTTTTATCCTTACATCTTGGAGAGATCTTCTAAACTTTTTGCAGATACAGATATGGTCGATTTGGTTAGCTGTTGACATATCTGGTGATATCCATGTTGCCTTGTGGAAAATGAGGTCAAAAGTGTTATTCTAAAATCTAGGCCAACGTCCTGCCCTCTTGATCCCATCCCCACTCCACTATTGGTTGAGTCATTAGATCTCTTACTCCCAACAGTAACTAATATAGTTAATGAAAGTCTAAAATCTGGCACCTTTCCTTCATTATGTAAATCTGCTATTATAAAACCCTTGCTGAAAAAAAAAGGGTTAGACCAAAACAATTTAAACAACTATCGACCTGTGTCTAATATTTCATTTTTGTCGAAAGTCATTGAAAAACTAGTCTTAAAACAACTTTTTTCTTATCTAAATGACCACACTCTATTAAGTCCTAATCAGTCGGCCTACAGACCTTCTCACAGCACAGAGACCACTCTGTTGAAGGTAACAAATGACCTCCTGCTCGCACTGGACAGTGGGAAAATTTCTATATTGGTCCTCTTAGATCTTAGTGCAGCCTTTGACACTGTTGACCATCAAATACTGCTGAAAACCCTGCAAAGTTATTTTGGAATTTCTGGCTCAGTTCTGGCTTGGTTTCAATCATACTTATCTAACAGATCACAGGTAGTATCAGTAGATGGTTGTATCTCTCACAAAGCTGACTTGCTTTATGGTGTGCCTCAGGGTTCTGTTTTGGGTCCGGTACTTTTTGTACTGTATACAAGACCGCTACTTCTACTGCTTGAAAAGCATTCAGTTAAAAGCCAATCATTTGCAGATGATACTCAACTATATATTCACACTGATCCCTCTAATATGGACTCCGGTGTCCAATTGTTGCAGGAGTGCATTGGTGAAGTGAAGTCTTGGATGACGTTAAGCAAACTCAAGCTGAATGATGACAAGACTGAAGCACTTCTATTTTGCAACAATAAATCACGCAGTACTTTGTCTCTTCCGAAGTCAATTCACGTAGCCAGTTCGGATATTCTGTTCACAACATCGACTAGGAATCTTGGCTACATTATTTCTGACAACATGTCTATTAACAACTTCATCAATCACATCTGTCGCTCTGCCTACACTGCCATTCGTCAGATCAGCTCAATCCGTCATTACTTAACAGTTAGTGCCACAAAAACACTAGTCTGTGCTCTTGTACTGGCTCGTATGGATTACTGCAATTCTCTTCTGTCAGGTGTGCCAAAACAATGCATTGAAAGACTACAGAAAGTTCAAAATTCAGCTGCCAGACTGGTGCTCAATGCAAAAAAACATGACCATGTTACTCCACTTCTTCGCTCACTTCATTGGCTGCCTATACAAGCCCGTATTGATTACAAACTGGCCGTTCTCTGTCACAATTTCTTTTCGGACTCAAGCCCATCGTATCTTACTGAACTTTTGTCGGTCTACTCACCCACTCGCAAGCTAAGATCTTCTGCAGACACACGCGTTCTCTCTGTTCCTACGACACGCACCAAAACGTTTGGTGAAAGGTCGTTCTCTTTTTGTGCAGCCAAACAATGGAATTCTCTACCATTACACATACGTGGTATTCAAACAACCAAGTCCTTCAAGACTGCACTTAAGACACATCTTTTCAAAATTTATTTTTAAAATTGATGAAACAACATTTCTTGTAAATGATTAACGTAGCTTATGTATAATGTATTGTAATTGTGTGTGTTTGTTGTGATATGAATGTTAATTTAATACTTATAAGTATGTTATTTCTTTCATGTAAAGCGCTGTGAGCCCAGTTCCTTACTGGGATACAACGCTATATAAATAATCAATTTATTTATTTATTTATTTATATTTCTATGCATGAAGAGGCTTCCACCGATGACAAGTCCATCTGCAGCACATAGATCTGCTAGCCTTTCACCATTTTTGTTCATCTCTCCGAGGCCGTGTGTTCCAATGCATTCTTCATGTCCATTATTGTTGCTGCCTATTTTTGCATTTAGGTCACCCATTAGTATGATCACATTGCTCCTGGGACACTTTTGGATAAGGGTTCTCAGTCTGTTGTAGAAGTCCTCTTCTTTACTGTCGTTAGTAGGAGCGTATACCTGAAGAAGATCCATATTGACTTCTTGCTTTTTGGTCCTAAATCTTGCGTGATTATCCGGGGACCATGGGCTTCCCACCCTAAAAGGGCGTTCTGAGCAGTTTTGGAAAGTATGAGTGCTACTCCTTGGGTGTGAGCTGCGTTTTCTTCATCATGGCCTGAATATATTAGCAGTTCTCCTGTGCTGAGCTTCATCTGGCCTGAGCCAGTCCATCGGGATTCACTTATCCCTAAGATGGCTAGCTTGTACCGTTGCATTTTAGCAGCAACTTGGGCAGTTTTTCCAGCTTCGAACATGGTCCTTACGTTCCATGTTCCTAAGCTGGTGGTGGTCCTAGTGGAGAGGATGGTTGTCTGCCGGGTGGTTTCCAGTTGGCTTTGGCCACCCAGCTTCATTAGTTCTCTGTTAAGACACCCATCATCTCCAAGTTCCGAGTTACATATTTTTTCTTTGTTCACGTTTTTGTAGCAAGGCTTTTTTTTACGGGAAGGGATGCTAGCCCTTCGCACAACCCTCCTCCTCTCTCACCCGGGCTTGGGACCGGCTACGGCGGAGTTTTAAACACAGATAGATCTTTACAATTACCTCTCTCTTCCCTGAGGTTGCTTTAGCCAAACAGGAGTAGAAGGCCTGAGCTTTGGCCACTTTCTCCTTCTCTCGACACAGGGCCTGCGTCAAATTTTCAATCAGTGTGTCCTTCCTGCACATGCTTTTCTCACAGGTGTTTACCATCTCAGTCAGCTTATTGATCTCCCTTTGAAGACATTCCTTTTCAGCTATTAGCCTGAAAAATAGTATGAGAAATCTTAACTTGGAAAGGCTTAATAAATTAACTTACTTATTTTCTTTTAAAACAATGATCAATTGAAAATGAGTGATTTCTTTATTTTTCTTCAACGAACATAAGGTAAATATATGACTTTCTCAAAAAGTTATTCCAAATTCATTGTAAGAAAAACTAGAAATTCTCAGTTGAACAACATGTTAACAGTGGAGAGAAATTAGAGGTTTTGTGGGTAAAAAATAATTAATATAATAATTAATTATGTTATAAATTATTTTTAAAAAAACTGAACAGGAAAAAATGAAATTTAATGTTATTAAACAGAACTATTATTTTGAAAATATCTATGTTTACACAAACCAAGAAATTTAAATTACAGTGGTACCTCGGTATACATCTGCTTTGGAATAAGTCCAACTTGGTATACATCCAGTTTATACGGGAAACCTTTTTCTTGGTATAACGACCTTCGTTTGGAATACTACCAGCGTGTTAGAACTTAAGTTGTTATATAAGTAAAAATGACACATCGCTACATAACTTGTAGGAATAACAGCACACCGCACAATACTCTTGTGTGTTATGTTAGTACGGCACTTGCTAACATAAATTGAACGACTTGCGAAATAACTGTATATTGTCACATTGTTTTGGTTTTTTTCTCGGAATTTTTTTTCCAGTAAATTAAATTACCATGAGTTTTAAGAAAGTTAATGAGATTGACCAAGCAACGAAAAAAATGGTTAGGATCACCATTTAGGTGAAAAAAGAGATTATTGTAAATGAGGAAATTGGAATGCTTGTCCGGGACTAGTTGCAGCATACCGAATGCCGACCAAAGATGATTTCTATGATAGTGAAAAACAAAGACAAATGGTCAAACATTGCGAAGGGGGTGATATGAATTACACAGCAAAGATCGGGAATATGAATGCCTGTTCCAAAATTGCTTTTGAACTTGCTAACACAAAAACAGAAATAAAAAAAAGTTTTTGTCTATATTATTTCTATTTATTAAGCAGTGTTTAAATTATAAGTTATACAATAAGGTATATAAATGTATAATATGTAAATAATAAGATTAATTTTTTTCATGGGAACGGATTTACCATTTTCCATTTATTTCTTATGGTAAAAATACGTTTGGTATACAGTGTGTTTGGTATATGTCAAAGAGCCTGGAACGGATTTAAGAGGCAAACCAAGGTACCACGGTAATTCCCTTTTTTATTAAGTCCATCGATGAATAGTTTAAGTATTTATGTCACAGTTGCAAGAAAAACATGCATAGCTTACTCTTGTTTTTCTTTCTTATGTAGTTTACTGACGCACTGTGTGGCTTGCATTGTAGTTTTGCTTATCTCTGCCTGAAAGTACATAAACATTGGTTTGTAACACCCAGGGAATGTGTTTCATATTAGTCTCAAACCGTAATAAAAAAGACACGTAAAAACAAAGTTTTTGACTATAAATCCCTTATATATGAGACAGAACTAAAAGTATTGATTATGTTCCAAAGCGACAAACATTTACAGACTGACACCGAGTGATGTCCCCTGTCTTTAATAACGGGGGATGGGACTTTAGGGGTTGTCAGCACGACGGTCGACGTCAACGCGTCAACTCAAACTCTCACGTAGAAAAAAAAACAATAACAAACTGTGAATTTGAATTACATATGTTATATTAGGATAAAATAAAATAGCATTAATTTAATTACGGTACGTTCGATCGATCTGAAATTTTGATACGATGCATTGTTAGGTGAGACGGGTCCATGTGCCAAATTTTAGCTCGATCGCATCACGGGAAGTGCGTCATTTTTTACTTTTCTTTTTCCGCCCGACCGACGTAAGAAGAGATGATGACAGACTAGATTTCAAAGTTAATATAAGGGATTTAGAAAGCTTGTAATCAATTAAATTATTATTTTATTTTATATTAAAACAATTGTTCAAAATCAGTATTCTTATTTAAAGTGATATTTAAAAAATCAGTTGTTATTTATTTTTAACTCTTTTGATGCGGAACAACGCACACTGCGTTCATCCGCCGTGCTCAAAAGCACGGACCAACGCACTGTGCGTTGTTTCACTATCATGTTTGTTTCTTTGCTATTTCTCGGTTAAACTTTTTAAGAGCTATTTTTAAATTAGATTTTAACAAAGAAGAGTGGTACTTCCTTGTTTATGAACAAAGGCGAGGTGTATTTGCTATCATTTGAAGCATTATTTTATTAATTTTCTTCGCTGTTTTTTTTGTTGATCAATACTGTTGCTATGGCTACCCCAGGCCCTAGTGGAGATGGTAAACTTCCTAGACGATTGACAGCTGAACAAGCCATGGAAATGTTTCATAATATTTCTATTGATAGTGACGAGGACTTAGATCATGATTCCGATAGCAGTGTGGTTTCAAATGATTTTAGTTCTAGTAGTAGTAGTGAAGAAGATGAGCCACAAACTAGAACAAGAGCTATTCCTTTACTACAATCATGCATAGCTACATCCAAGGGTAAAGGGAAAAAAAATAAAGATGACCACAGATGAAACTATTGTTGGAAATAAATAAGTAGAAGAATCAGAATGGATTCAAGCAAATATTGATACCAAATTTATCCCTATAAGCCTAAAAATAATATTTGTAATATTTTTTTAAAAAACCCAACCTCTCACTTTTCTTTTTACTTTTGAAAATAATGTACATTTTTTCGTTTAAAAAATTCCGCAGCGAAAGAGTTAAAATTGTATGTCTATTATATCTTTTTAGTTTCATTTAAATTTCTTATGAAATCTACAAACTAATAAACAGTTCTAAATCCTTCACAAAAAAACATTACAGTAGAACCCACTTAACTCGAGCCCAATTAACTCGTCAGCTCTATTTAGTCCACGTTTTTTTTTGGAACAGCCAAATTCTCTCTTTGACTTTGCATTTTCTCATCAGTTAATTCGATTATTTCTGTTAATTCGAACCCTAATACCTCGAGCACAAAAGAGGGCCAAACTTGCCACTTAGCATTGGTTATCTCGATCCCCATGACCAATCGCAAGCTTTTGAAAATGTTAGATGTGATTTTTTATAACCAAGGGAAGACATCGAATTTCTGCCTCGCTAGGTCTGCTGGTGACATCACAGCCCGCTTGCTTTCAGCTCTCAGCGTTGTGTTATAACTTACTTCTGGTACTATACCAATCGCCAGCTTTTGAAAATGTTAGTTATCGTTGCCACTCACCATCTCGCTACCGCATTTTCACGCGCGTCTTATAAAAAGTTTTAGGATTGGCTAAGTTTATGCTAGCTAACCAATAAAATTGATCGTTCAATAACAGTTCAAGCGGCTTTAACTTTGTTCACATTTTAACATCGCCGCACTGTGTGTTAATTCTCGTACTATGCTTCGTCATCTAAGAGAGTTAAAAAAAAACAAAAAAAAACGTTAACTAGCCGTACTCATTTTTTAAAGCAAATATCAGTTTTGATATTAATGTGGTTACCTTACGTCAAATGGCTTTAACTTGCAGGAAAACTGTCAGTAAAAGGCCTAACTCAAATTTGAGGACCAATTAATCGCCCAGTATCTTTGCTACGTCTTTCTAATGACTCTCGTAATATAAATAGTAACAATAACAGGCGCGGCCTCGACTTTGAACTTGTTCATATCATACGCGCACTGTGTGTTAGCTCTCGTACAGTGCCTCAACAACTAAGCAAAGAAATTTTTTTTTAAAATCTTTCCTCAGCCGCTGGTAAACTAAACTAATAGTGATGACTTGTATATTATTTATAGACCGGAATAGTGAGAAAACGCTTTGATGTCACGGTCGCTCGCGTATTGGTTCTGGAATTCTGCCGTAACACAACAAAATATTAACTCCGCGCTATAAGTTTATACCAAAGTTACGGCTAACCGGTTAACAGTTCACAACCTTATCATGTACATAACGAAATTTCAAGCACATGTTAATATTTTGCCGCCATATTGGTTTTCGTGTAACTCGATGATCGGTTATCTCGGCGCCATTTTTCATACCCCAAGGCCATCGACTTAACCAGGTTCCACTGTATTTTAATTGTCATATGAATTTTACAACCTAAAAATGAATATAAATTTCAAAATGTAATAATTCTCACCAGGATATCTGATTTTAGCTTTCCAAGCCAGCAGTCTAACTTGCATGACATGTCAGTAACTGATTGCTGCACTATAGGGGCCATATTTTGCTGTTTTACATGCTTTGGAGGTGACTGGAAATTATTAGTTTAGACTTCAATGATTGCATATTAAAAAATTCTTGTAAAAAAAATTAAACATCACAATATGCTAAACTTGTATTTGACTTTAAAGGTCTTTCTCAATGACAGTTCTCCTGAAACTGAAAATTGAAATATTTTGCTTCCAAAAATATCGACATGAAAAATTTTAGCCTATCAAAACTATTAACAGACCAGTTCGATATATTTAACAACACAACAACTTACTTGAACCTTTCCTTCGCTTATTGGCATTTAAATCATCCCCAGAAAATTCATGAATGCTATCACTACTGTTGAGGTCATCGACATGTCGGCTGGGATAAATTGAATTGGTGTTAACGTCATCCACATTCTCCCCTTCACGTCGCCAGGATTGTGAGCCTGCGAATATTTGAAAATAAGAATAATACTCGTATCAGTTTGGATTTAGTTGGATTTAGTTGCTATTTATTCAAATTTATGTTGAGTTGTGAACATGATTGACTTCTCTTCAATTGGAGATCAAAGAATTACTTGTATAAACTGTTTTTAATTAATTCAACATAACTAACCGCTATTTGAAGTTGATGAAAGATTGCTCTCTAAAAATATTCTTTCAATGAGCTGAACATTTTCAAATGAAATAAGACTATGAGCTATATACAAAATTAATTATGTCCCATTCAACAATTACTCTAACTCTGAACTTGTCAAGTGGTCCCTAACACTTATACACTATGTTAAATTAAAGACTTTCTTTTGTGGATCCTGATAAAACAACGTATTAGTCTTTGCATTTTGTAGTGGAAGTTACAAATTTAACATGTGAATATTTTTATTTTATTTTTGGGAAATTGGGAAAATAAAAATCAAGTTGATCCACAGATGATTTAACATGAAATCATTTTGGAAATTTAATAACATAACGTTTTTATGCATTCCCATGGATCCACTAATTACTGCTTTATTGATGAATACCTTGTTGGTCAATAACTGGAGTCTGCCTGGCACTGGAGCCATTGGACCTGATAGATGTAATGGGCTGAAAAACTCTCTCGTCATCCAAAGGTTTTTGGCTCCTCAGGTCTGGGCCTTGCATTCCCACAGCGTATTTTAAAAGCTCTGAGTATTCTTCCTATAGCACCCAGAAGAAAAGATGGATATATTATGTTATATCAATAATATATCTTATAATAAAATTTAGATACTCATGGTTTAACACATACACACTAAACAACTTTTAGTTATGAAAATATTTCAAATAACAACAAATATATACATTGAAAAAGCTTAACCATTATATCTATAATTCATTCATTATTTTTCTTCGGGATCATTCCTTACATAAAAATTCTAAATGGTTATGTCCAATGTATAAAGCCCAATTTATTCAAAGAATTGTACAATAGATTCATAATAACATAATAAACACAAGATAAATTTGGATATATCTTGTTTAACCTGAAGGCGGGATGACACAGAGCTGCCAGGTGACTCAGGTGGGAGCAAAGGTGGACTGTTTCTACTGTCTGAATTTGCTGATGCATCTCGATCTTCCTGACTCATTTTTCTCTATGTTAAAGAAAAAATATTAAGATTAGTAATTTTTTGAGGATGAAATTTAGTGTAACTCCTGCTCCAGTTGCCTGATATTAAGAAATGATAAAATAAAAACTGAACCAAGTCTTTAGCAATGGAGAAATTACTTCCTTAGATACAAAAAAAGCAATGACATTTCATATTAAAAAGCAAAATGTGGGGAGGAGAGAGGAATTTTTTTATGCATAAATCTAAATGTTTGTTTGTCATTCATTCTGCTCAAAATACATAATGCTCTAGATCTGTGCTTCTCAAACTTTTTAGCATGGCGGACCCGCAGGAATTTTTACATTGCTCCAGTAACCAGTGCACTATTTTCAGAAGCGTAACAGGGTTTTCCGCGACCTTGGCTAATTTATTATTGGCGCCATTGAGAAATAGGGAAAATACAAAATTATACAAAATAAATTGGTTATTGAAGGATTAGCCCACGGTGCCCATTGCAACTTCCCCGATGCCAAGTCGTTGTTACACCTCTGACTTTTTTACATGTACTGACGTAGTAGTGAAATACAATTGATTTTATTTTATTTGCTTCATTTTATGTTCTTATTGCCAAAAAGTTAAATATTCTATACAGATAGCATTAATGGTTGCAATTGGAGGATTATAATTATATTTGTCTGTCCTTTCTTGCCAGTCCATGGGCCATCCGCAGACCACCACTTTGAGTAGCATTGCTCTAGATGACAGTAAATCACTTACAAAAGTTACTGTAAACTCCCCACATAAAATATTAAATATCTGAGCGAAATAAGATTTCAGAAAACAATACAGAAAAATTTGATGCATAATTTTGTTATATTAGGAGAATTTAGAAGTTTGATGTAAACAATAATTCTACAGTGTTGTAAATAATAATTAATTCAATCTTCATTTATTATGGTTAATCTATATGAGACTCTAGCCTGATAGGTGAAATTCTACGAAGTAGAATTCTTAATTTATGAATTGAATTATTTTTTTTTGTAGTTATAGCATTGAAAGCCTGATTATAATCTAAATACCTTCATACAACATTAATAGAGACTCAAGAAATGAATAATTATCAGTTACAGTTACTGCTATTAATATTTACAAGAGAGGATTAAATGACACTTCACTAATAGCGTTTGGATCTGCTGTAGCTTTCTATAATAGAACTAAAGAAAAACTTTAAAAGTTCTAGAATCTCTAGATTTTAGTGTATTTGTTGGACTTAAATTTAAGACCTGAGTGTTTCTTTGCCATGGCAAAGTATCAAAGTCAAAATCAATTACAAGAATACAAGCAGCATAGTATTAGTAGTATAGATGAAGCCATGGGCCATAGCCATAATAGTAATAGGCTTTAATAGGTTATGGCCCAGGCAGAGGCTAACATTAATTTTGGCCTTAATAAAAATAAGATATTGAAATAAATGACATATTATTTATTATAAAGGTTTATTTATTAATTAGTAATATAAATCATTAATATAGTATAGAACAATAATAGAAGAATATGTAATATGTCAAAATGAGTCAGATATCACATTATCATTATTATTATTCAGAATAATTCACATCGACATCAGTATCAGTGACTATCAGTCTTTTTAAAACGGTGGACAGAGTCAGAGTTGTTTATCTTTTGTATAAAATATAAGTTACAACAATATTCGTTACTGTACCATTAAGCTATGTCTTCGCTGTTTTCTTCACTTTACTTTTTACTAGTTTTTTCTACATTTATTCTACTTAGTCTTAGTAACTTAGGCAGTATTAGTTTTAATTTTAAGTATTTCTTGACTTGTTGAAACACGTCTTTGGATATTAATGAAAGCGACAATGCTAAACTAAGAGTTATTAAATTTCTAAACTGAAACAAAAAGCATAACGTGATATGAACATAAAATAAACTTTCAAATGTTTCATAGTTAAAGAAAACAATACCACTTTAGACTGCGATCAAGCCGAATGTAAAACAGTCTAATATGTGTACCAACCATCCATTTGTAAACAAAAATTAAAGACGAATAAAATGCAATTTGATTGGGCAATAATCCTGTGTTAAGCTCTTTGATTGGAGAAAATGTCACATTTGATTGAAACTCCATTTTAAAAGAGCCAAAGTTTAATTATGACATTTCAGTTATTTACAATTATTTCATGGTAGCGTGTGGTTTGTGTAAGAAATCGTTTCATTTAAAAAGTACATTTTGTTATAGCTGATTTACCACCATTTAACGATATAAAGTATTTTAAAATAATGATAAATAATAATTGTTTGCGCTTGCATTCAAAATATAAACAAAAGTGTAAACATTTTAAAAAAAAGTAATTTATATTTTTTTACAAGTTAGCCTACTAATACTTATTACTTATTAAAAGTTATTACTAAGTTTAAATTCAATAAGCCAATGCTTTATTATACTTTATGACTAAATTAATGATATCATTTTCTACATTATGACCTATAATCTTATCTGATCAAATCTTATCCTTCATAAAGAAGATTATTGCATCCTACGCTTATTCATGGATTATTTCAGTCTTTATTTTTTTTTCAAATATAGCAGAAGATTCTAGCGTCATGCGTTCATATAAGTTATAAGAACGCACAATCCGAGCATGCCTTTTGACAAGTGACGCAGCGCGTGGTACAATACCCAAACCCCTTTAGTTTCCCTAACAAGTATCAGGTACCCACCCAGACGGGTACCCATTCCCAGAAGGGGAATTTTTATGTTTGTTCTTGCATACGGAAATTAAAAAAAACCAAAAAGCTGTTTTTATCCTGATGTCTATGTCTATTATGTATCATTATGTCCCTGTCGGCACTATTTTTTACAGGCGGGTAAAAGAAAATAAAGTTTTATCTAAAGAGAGAAAATACGGCTAGGAAGAAATAAATTTAAGGCACTATGTCATGTGAAAGTGACTTGCTAATACTTCAGACTCATGGAATCTACATTCTTTTGATACTATTGGTACTGAAATGAAATAGGCCTACCAAAAGGATGGAGTAATATGAGAACGCTTGACTGACGTGCTGTTTTAGTTGTATGTAATTGATTCTTTAAGTTTGTCAGCCACTTCTGTTGCATTTTACTTTTTTCAGGGACTTTGAGGCCGTCCATAAATGACGTCACGCGTTTTTTGCCGATTTTTACCCCCCTCCCCCTCGTCACACTTTGTCACAAAAACGCAGACCCCCCTCCAATATGAAGTCACAAACCATTCCCCCCTCCCCCTTAAAAGCCGTATTTTCTAACTGAAAATAAGCGTGTTACAAATGACTTTTGTGTCATTTAAGTATGTATTTAGTGTACGACTGAACTCTAGGCTAATATCGCAATACATGTGAAGCCATTGAAAGCGTCATTAAATAAATTGCAAGCAATAAAATAGTTATAGTTGCGCGCAGTGGCGGATTTAGCTATAGGGCAGGGGGGCGGCTTGCCCCCCCCCCGCGCCCCTGTTGGGTCTAAAATGGCGCCCCCTAAAGACGCCTTCGATTAACACTAAAAATGTGTCACTAGAGCAGAAAAAAAAGATTGCTAAGCACGAAACTTCTAATCAACACCAAACTGCTTGCTAAGTATCGTATTTCAAATGATGAAACTGTAATATCTGGTTTAAATCAATCACTCGCATCTGAATTGTCCACGACAATTGATAATGAAGTTAAATCTGCACAATTATTTTCTTTAATTTTTTATTCAACCATTGATATATGTAGAATTGATCAGATATCAGTTCCTTTACGTTAAATCAGGACATGTTGTGGAAAGATATATAGGCCTTTGGTGCAGTCCATAAATGACGTCACGCACCTAGGTGGGAGTAAGGGTCCACACATTTGTGACGATGCGAGACGAGGGGGAGGGGGGAGTTTAAGAATTGTGATGTCATGTCAAAACACGCTACTTTAAATAAAAGTTCCACTAAAATATTCAATTTCTTACAGCTTATTTTATGACGTTTTACATGGATTCACGCGTCTTACGATATTTAAGTACATCCTTTCACTAAATACGTACTAAAATGACAATAAAGTCATTTGAAACAGGCTCATTTTCAAACAGAAAATAACGCTTTTAGGGGGTGTTAAATATTTGTGACGTCATATTGGAAGGGGGGTCTAAGTTTTTGTGACGAAGGGGGAGGGGGTTAAAATCGGCCAAAATCGCGTGACTTCATTTATGGACGGCCCCTTTATACTTTGGTAAACATGGGCTGAGGGGCATGGGATCTACCCCACATTAAAGCCAAAATAAAAATGGAATGGCCAACGCTAACAAAGTCCTCCGCTGAACTGGAAGGAAGATGTCAACCAAGGTCAACCAAGCCCCACCCCTAGTAAGTTCTTATGGAAACATTAGGACTCCCTACGACCACCGGTTATGGAACTTATTAAAAAAATGCCGCCGCATTTCATGAGAAGATTTTAACAGAACTACAAAAACGAAACATTGATTTCACACTCTGTCGAGGACAGGCATACTCTGGACTTAAGAGTGGCCTTCAAACCCAAATAAGAAACTTTCACCCAATTGTTGAATCGACAGTAGATACTCTGAAACGACTTTCTGATACAAGATGTGCAAGCCGTAAGCATGCAGTTCATGCAGTTGTTGGATCATTCTCTGCTATTCTAGCCACACTTGATTCAGGAAAATCAACAGAATATAAAGGAAGTGTCAGAGCAGAAGCTATGTGACTATCTGTTTTAATAACAAAATATTCTTTTGGTTTTCCGATGCTATTTGTACAAAAGTTATCGTTGTGTTATCAAACTACTTAAACGCCTTTGCAAAACAATTGATCGATGTTGGAAGAAATACGTTGAAATGAGAAGCGATGAAACTTTTGAAATTCTGAATGTAGATGTCAAATCATTTATTAACGAAAATTGTTCCAAACTAGATGTTAAAACAGAATTTATAGAAAAGCGAATTGCAAAAAAAGAAAAGTATGGCAGGCGAACTTAGCAGAGATAAAATGGCTGATGATCTAACTACACGCTTTAAATCTGAAACGTACTTCACTATCATGGGTACACTTGTAACACAAATAGATGATCGATTTAATGAATTTTGGAGCACAGTTACTTATTTCTATTGTAATGATCCATCACAAATGTCGGAAGTAAATAAAGATTATTTTCAAAGTTTATGCAAAATTTACAAACACAATATTAATCCCGAAGAGGCAATCGTAGAATATAACACCTTCAAAGATCTGTATATAACAGAACTAAAGGCACCATCTAGGGAACTACACCTTAAAAAGGTTCCGCCATTCTTGACTGAAAAACAAATGGCATCATCTAATTTGTCAATATTCTTTAAATTTTACTTGACTCTTCCTATTAGCAGTGCTAGTGCTGAAAGATGTTTCAGTAGATTGAAACTCATCAAAAATTATTTGCTCTTAACAATGACAAACGAACGTCTGTCTGTATTGTCATTAATTTCAATTGAACGTGATCTAGCTGAGAACGTTGACTTTGAATCAACGATAAATCATTTTGCTTCAATGAAATCACGTAGAAAGCAATGTATATAGGGCTCAGGACTCTATCTTATCTTATATTATCTTATCTTATCTTATATGTTACAGACGCTCCTTAGATACAGAAGACTATTGCGTCCTATGATTATCCATGGTTGTGTTTAGGTCTACATTCTTATTAGAGTTTTAAATGTTTATTTAAGGACCTTACAATCATTGTTTGTGTTAAGTACATTGATTTCCCCAAAGTTTGATGCTCAAACTTCCAGTGATAAATTATTTTTAAAAATTCTGAAGTTAATTGTTTAGTTTATTTATAAGTATAATATTATTGGCACTCTTTGTGTGTGTTATTAATCCTGACCAATCCGCTCCACCAAAGTCTCTGAGTTTTTCATCATTTGTAGCATCAAATTACCTGGTCTTAAACTGAACTATTTTGTCAGCTAAAATTCTCATTTCATTCTTTCAGATAGAAAATTATTTTTTTAGTCCCATAACCTCGTGGTCGTTATAACCTCGTAGTCGTAGGGGATTCTAATGTTTCCGTTTGAACATTCTTGGGCTTGGTAGGCCTGGCGTCGCCCATCCGTCTCCAGGTCAGCGGAGGACCTTCTTAGCTTTAGTCATTCATCAACATTTTATAGTGGATTTAACGTGGGATCGATCCAACGCCCCCAGTTTGTGAGGCGAGAGCACTATTGACTTCGCTATCCAGTGAAAACTATTACAAGAACTAAAATTTTATTAGTAAAGATAAGTTGTTCTCTTTGGAACTAATTTCATAATTTACTGCCATCTTTTAATCCTACATGTGATATATGCATATAATATCTCTCTATATATAAGCCGCATTTGTTGTCTGGATGTCTGTCTGTCTGTTCCCTAATAACTCAAGATCCAGACAACCAAATAACGTGAAATTTGGTACACGTACACAAAATTATACCGGAAAGGTTATTAAACAGGTTTCGTTCCTTATATATAAGATACTGGGGCCCGGGGGCCCAAAATGTAGTTTTTCCCTATATGAGCTATATAAAATAAAAATTATTGAAAATTAAGACGTAAAATAATGACGCAAATTAATAAACATTTTGGTGTCGAGATTAACAAGAAGGCGATTATCGCCATAAAATAATTTCTTTGTTGTTGTTGCTTTGTTGTTGTTGCTTTTGTTGTTGTTTTGTTGTTGTTGCTTTGTTGTTGTTGCTGTTGTTGTTGTAGTTGTTGTTGTTTTGTTGTTGCTTTGTTATTGTTTTGTTGTTGATGTTTTTGTTGTTGTTTTGTTTTTGTTGTTGTTGCTGTTGTTGTTGCTGTTGTTGTTGCTGTTGTTGCTTTTGTGTTGTTTTTGTTGTTGTTGCTGTTGTTGCTTTTGTGTTGTTTTTGCTGTTGTTGTTGTTGTCCACATCCCTTGCCCTGCGACGTCAATGTCCTTCATGTTGTTGTTGCTGTTGTAGTTTTTGTTTTGTTGTTGTTGCTTTGTTGTTGTTGCTGTTGTTGTTGTAGTTGTTGTTTTATTGTTGTTTTGTTGTTGATTTTGTTGTTTTTGTTGTTGTTTTGTTTTTGTTGTTTTGTTGCTGTTTCTGTTGTTGTTTTTGTTGCTGTTGTTGTTTTTGTTGTTGTTGCTGTTGTTGTTAAACCCGGGAGAAGCCGGGTACTTGCCCCTAGTGTATATAATAAATGATTTCTTTAAATATTTAGGCTTTTTATTAATTATTAACATTTTTAAAATACATTACATTTTGTTTGCATTCGTGACCTGTTACTCTCGTGAATATAAAGCAATTGTTTGTATAGTGAAGAGATTCTTATTGCAATGGTTTGATGTAATTAATGTAAACAAAAAGAATATTAAATTATGTACTTTGAATTATCAACGCATTTATTAATTAACACATAGTTACTTGTTTGAGTTACTGTCACTACTATTTATGGCAAGCTGAACAACCTGATGAGTCATCTTACAGATAGTACAACAAACTATTGGAGGCCTATAAAAATTTAATCAAATTCTACCTCAAGCCCAAAGACTATAAAACTATGCTGAGTTTCTATGTTAAAGTCTGCTAGGATATTCAGCCATTAAAAGTGAATACGAAGGATTATGAGAAATTTAGATTTTGTCACAAATAACAGCTCCCAAATTAACTACCATTTTCAAAAATTCAATTGATTAACCATTTCAACTTATGAATAGATTTTCTTTTTGTCTAGCAAGTTGCCACAGGGCAACACTAAAAATGTATGTAACATAAACAGCGCACCTTAGATTTCATATTTGAGACTGCAGCAGTCTCTTAAGGTGAAACCTTTTTAAAGTAAATCTCTCATTTTTTTCCAACCTAAAATGTAGCAATAAGAGTGGATCTCATATAACATTTCTAATCTTCATTGTGGCACAAGCAATTTAGACAAATGAATTGGATTTCAGCACCTAGAAATATTTGCAATAAGTGAATGAATAATTTTTTTTTGCGGCGCCCCTTGAAATTCTCCTGCCCCCCCCCACGCAGGCAGACAAACCTAAATCCGCCACTGGTTGCGCGCTTTTTGATGTGATGTCACATTTCTTAAACACCCCCCTCCGTCACGTCACACATCGTCACAAATTAATGCATGACCCCCAGCCCCACTCCCCCTAGGCGGGTGACGTCATTTATGGACGGTCCCTTTAACATGTTAATGGCCTGAACGTACAGAATAAATTTTGAAGTTGTTATTACTGCAGTAAGATGGAAAAGTATCTTAACTTTACCCAAATCAGACACGAACCTTTAAATAAAAATGAGAGATGAGAAGGCAAACTCGATATTCATTTTCGCGTATATGTAAACTAATAGAAATTCTTAATGGTTTGATGGCTTATTCTCATACTAAAGGATCATTATTGTTCTTTCAATGTCGTTTATCTTGTAGCATAAACACATCGAATGAAATACTTTTTTGCTGATATAAAGGATTTAATGACTGGCAAAAACTGAATTCCAAATTAGTTAAAAACAACCAGTTTTTTATGTTTTGCAAATGGAAGGAATAAGAAACGAGACTAAAGAATAACCGGAAGATGTCGGGGCTAAAGAAAAAAAAGTGCTAGAAATTCTTGTTGCCATGTTTTAAATTATTAAATTCATGATAAAAACTATTTTTTCTATTCGCGATCACAGAGAGTAAAATACTATTTCAAATATAGGCAATATTTTGTAACTGTTGTATAAGATTGAAAAGTACCATTATTGCGTCCTATGCTTATCTATGGTTTGTGTCTAGTCCTGTATTCTGATTAGAGTTTTAAATGCTGAATTCCGGGCGGGAAGAACGATAATTTGTGTGTTTGCGCTTGCATAAGGAATAAGAAAAGTGTTTTTATCCTTATGTCTATCTGAGGGTTGTATTGAGTTATCTTTGTGTTGTATTTCTAAACTAGATACGACCCACGGCGTAGCATACGCTGCAGACTTGCTTATAGATAGTGTAAAGAACGGGGGGAAAGAACGGACACAAACAGCAGCACGAAGAAATGAAAACACGAGTGAACGTCGGGGTGGGGGGGTGAGAATCGCCGACGCATTGTTGGTCTTGAGACATCCGCACTGTGGTTGTTGTTACCTGCCCCCGCCCCCACCATTTTCTTTCATAGCTTGCCAAACATGAACTATGATTGGTCGACCCTAGCAATGGTCCATTCGTAATTTTTATTTGCACCACACGTCTGTATCTTGTCCTGGTGAATTATATATTCTAGAACAGGGGTGCGCAACCTTTGGACTGTTGACGGCCGCATAAAAAAAATTACTTTTGCTACGGCCGCCAAAATTTTTTCACTGAATAACGAAACGGTCACTATAAAAATGTACCTCTCGTAATAGTAAACGCGAGATATTAATATTATATTAATGACAAAATTATAATGTATTGTACACAGTGCTTAATTACAAACAAAAACAATATCATCGATATTCTCTTATATTTCTACTTTATTGAACATGGTCATGTAAACCTAACAAAATGTCAAACACGTACAGCATGAGTATATTGTTAGGTGGCATTAGTACTCTGAGAACACAATAATTGATCATTTTTTACTTTTGTTTTCTGCCCGACCGACGTACTAAGAGATGACTACAGACAAGATTTCGAAGTTAATATAAGGGATTTAATCAAACAAACCCGTAAAAACAAAGTTTTTGACTATAAATCCCTTATATATGAGACATAACTAACAGTGTTGATTATGTTCAAACGCGACAAACATTTACAGACTGAATCTGTCTTAACTCCCCTTTGCTTTATAACCCGGGGTGGGGTGGGAGAGGGGAAAGGTCTGGTCACCGATCGCTGGACCGAGCTCAGCGTGACACGTACAATGTAAACAAAAGCACGCCGGTACATCGGCGGCTAGCATCAACGCGTGACTGAACTATCACGTGAAAAAAACAAAACAATAACAGTGAAATTGAATTACATACGTTGTATAGAGATAAACTAAAAATGCATTAATTTAATTACGGTACGCTCGATCAATCTGAAATTTTGATTCGATGCATTGTTAGGTGACACGGGTCCATGTGCCAAATTTCAGCTCGATCACGGAAAGTGGGTCATTTTTTAGTTTTGTTTTTCCACCCGCCCAAGACTGAGAGACAGAGATGGCGGTGAAGTTAATAAAAAGGGATTTAAAAAGTAGGAAAAATCAGACAGAAACCAAAAATTTAAATTTCCCGCTGGGATTTGATCCCAGGACTTTCCGCGTGCAAGGCAGACTTGATAACCACTACACCTCGAATCATATGTATTTGGTATAAAAATTAATGATTTCTAATTTAGAAAGCAAAAGAGAGATCTATGAGTGAGAGAATGAGTGAACCGCACATGTTAAACCTCATAAGCGCCCGCCACACGTTTTTAGTCATATTTGAAATCGAAGTACTTGAACTAATTAGTTTTAAATTATTTTCTTCTTTTTAGTCCACTTGTAAAAACGTGGTTTTTTAAAATATTTTTTTTTATCTTTATTTATTTTCTTTTCATCCCACCACTCTTGCCAACTGTGATTTTTCGACACCAACCAGGGTCATTCGTCATGCTCATTTGCACATGGTTGTTTAGTAAAAATATATATATATAGATACATCAAAACTAATTGCCGTATAGTATTGTTACTACTTCTTATACAGACTACTACTCTTTATTAAACAGTCTTCAGTAAACGTGATGGTTTGCGATAGCAGATGCAGTAAATATTACATAGAGCCAATTTAATGTTATTATGACATGTATAGAACCAGGTTGAGGCAAGCGAACAGACAAGCAGGATATTCACACCTGGCAATGGAATAAATTATGCGGTGCAAAATGTTGTGCGGCATTTACAACCTGCAATCAATGAGTTGAGAGTAGCCATTGAAAGAGAATTTGCAAACCGACCAATGGAAATGATTATGAACCTTTTGGATTCAATAAGTGATCGCTGTCATCTGTACATTATCCACCATGGCGACCAATTTGAACAATTTCGATAATTGGCTTGTTTCGACATTTGTTCTCAGTATTTAGTTTTATGAAACTTTTCTAAATAATAATACATTTTTGTGTTATGGTTATTTAAAGAGTGTATTCATTTTTTGGGGGACATTCTATATTTACACCCGCCTTTTGTTGATATTTATTTCTTTAAAATAAAAAGAAAAATGTATTTGTTAATGAGGATCAAGAACTGTATAAATAATATCCTCATAAATGTATCAGTTAAAACTCAAGCACGTTTGGTTTTCAGCTCAGATAAATAACGGCACGTGCTGAGTACGTTCAACGTGTTTTCAGTTTATACTAGCAAATAGTCCCGTGTTCCAATGAATGTATTCGGATTGGGTACAACCAAATGAGTATCAAACGAACGATCTCTCTTTACAGTAGATATATAACATATAATAATTAGGGCTGAGGAAATAAACGATTAATGAATTGATTAATCGTTAAAATTTTGAATCGGTTAAAATTATTTTGATTGATTAAATTTCCATTAAAATTTGATAAAATATTTCAAATATTTTTTTCTCCAATTTATTAATAATTTATATATTTGTTTACTTACAGACTTTTCCTTCTTATTATTATTAGTATTTATTTAGACGTGCATACGTAAAGAAACCCCCCCCCCTTATTTCTTGCACAGCAGAAAGAATTTGGTGTGTTACTTCACAAATTTAGGAGCCATGGAATTATCGCGACTTAACCGATTTCGCGAAATAATGAATTGTGACTTAACGGGATCTATATATGTGTTATAAAATATATTAATCGAAATTAATCGATTATATTTCCCCCAATTAATCGAACGATTTTTAAAAAATCAGTACCAGCCCTAATCATAATATATGCATAATTTGATTTTAATATCGATTTGCTTTGAGGTAGCAATCAAATTATGTTTTATAGTGAGGAAGCGATGTATACAAGTTTATTGTATGCCCAGAGGCAGTGACGGTCAAAACTGATCGCACAAATGTGAGCTAAAAGCAAATGAAAAATACTTTGGTTTTTGCTAGGTAGCAGTCAGATTATTTACATCTTGAGGTTTCAAATATCCAGAATATGTTGATGTTCGGTAGATAATGTTTTACAGAAACAAGCAGCCCTTGATTTACTAATCCCCAACGCAACCCTTTCGCCACGCAACTAATTCCCCATACAGCTAATCCCTTGGACATTAAAGTTAAGATTTACCCAATGAGTTTGAATCGATTTTTAAAAAGCGTATACACAAATATGCATGTTGTGTGCACTCATCTACATCCTCAATAATTTTCCCCAAATTACAGACTTGATGATTAGGCTTTACATCGGTTCCATAGAAAGAACTGTCTGTGGGAGAAGTAGGCTATTTAAAGGGAACATATATTTAATATTTATTTTCATTAAAAATTTTAAAGCCTTGTTGCTATTTTTTAATTTTTTTGTGGACAATTATTTGTTTTGTAATATTATTAACTTCCAATCATATGATGATTGCTGCTTATAGCCTGCTGTCTGTTGCCTGTTCCCTGTTGTCTGTTGCCTGCAGTCTGTTGCCTGTTGCCTGCTGTCTGTTGCCTGCTACCTGCCATAAAAATAAGTGCATCATCATAAAGCAATTATGTAGCACACACTTTTAATTCATTTACATGTTGGATGGAGGTGGTGGGTCAATCATTCTATGGTGCAGCGCCCTCTCTTTCAAACTTTATAACATATCAATCATCACCCCCCCCCCAACTCACACACACACATGTACGCACAAAGAAAACTTAAACACAGGAGCGGATTAAGACTGCACGGGGCCCCTGGCTGCTATTCAAACTGGGGCCCTATCCAGCTAGCGTCCCTTTAAATAAAATGGTTGCTAGCAGCTAATATAAGACTGTAACTTTTAACTAGATAGTCAATTGGTTCCTTGTTCATAATGTGTCTGTACTCCGGGATCGGATTCATAAAAAAAACAACCGAACAATAAGAAATAACGGTTTGCCTGGAAACTAACATTGAGTGTAAAAAGATAATTTTAAAAAAAAGACAAATGAAAAAAGAACATATTGACGATTGAACAAAGTTTAAAAGATATAAATAGTATTCATTAATATTATCTCTTATTGAGCCATTCAAATCAAGTTTTTCGATACTGAGGCTACCGAGTCCGAATAGCGAGGCGATCAGATTAATAGATAAGATTTTATTAATTTATTTAATTTATGATATTTTTAGGGATTCAAGCAAACATTTGTCCACCTTTATTATAAATTATACTAAATTTGGGGGCCCCTAAATCATTGCGGGCCCCTGACTTTAGCCCGTTCAGCCCCCCCCCCTTAATCCGCCATTAACTTAAACAGCTTCAATGACGCGAATAAAATATGGTTTAGACTCCAAAAGTTCAATGGTTTTAAGTTGGGCGGCAGCTTGCTAGCTTTTTCCAAGCAGGAAAAATCAAATTATTGAACAGAACATCACCGAAGGCCTGAACACCAAACAGTCACAATTGCAGTTTTATTATTTTTGTTTTTACAAAGTCTTTCTTTATACTAAAATTTGTTCCCTGTTTTTGTTGTTTTAAAATAATGTATAATTGAATGTCCAGTTGGTGAGTCATGAACTTTGCAACCCTCCTCCCCATTAACACTTGACTTATGTTCGATCCCTCGTGTAGAACTTAACTGAAAAGGGGCTTTGATATGAATGTCATAAAGCCATGATGATCAGATGCTTCATCGTTGGTCCTTAAGACATAGAGGAAGAGAAGGAGGATTCAGTTATTTATTTAAAGTTTGCCTTCATTTCGGGGTGATTGGAAGGGGTTTGGGTCAGTACATACGGTGATTGGTTAGCTGCGGCAAATAGGGTTGCCAGATGTCCGGTTTTGTACCGGACTGTCCGGTATTATCGTTATTTGTCCAGTGGAAAAATGGATGCAATACCGGACATTTTACATTGAAATATTGTGCCATCGACAAAGTTCGACACTATCGTCCGGTATTTTTGAAACAGCCACCTGGCAACCCTAGCGGCAAATAATTTGGTGGTGAGGGGTAGGGAAATCACCACACAGTTCGGGGGTGAGTTTTGGCGACTATAGGAATGTCGAATTAACATATACATGTATTTGAAACTTTACAGCTATTATTGGTTTTAAATATATTTACAAATTACTTACGAAAAGAATTTCTATCACAATTTTTATAAAAATGTATCGATTGCCTTGGATCATATAGAAATGTAAATGAAAAGAAAGACATCAGAAAATGTTTTCCAGTTTCGGCCTAAAAAAAGTTGGTTTTTTCTATATTCAATGAGAATTCCTGGCTACTATGGGCGTTCATCTCCATTTCGAGTGGTCATCTCCATTTCCTGGGCTCATCTTTAATTCTAGTGGCCATCTCCATTTCGTCGGCTCATGTCCACTTATGGTGGTCATCTTCATTTCCGGGACTCATCTGAAGTGCTAGTGGTCATCTTCATTACCGAGGCCCAACTTCACTTCTAGTGGTCATCCAAAAGTCCTAAAAATGTTACTTTGCAGTTAATTACTTGTAAAAACAGTAAACACGTTGATAAAAATTGAATGTTTTATTTCTGAAAATTTAAGCGACCAGTTTTTGTAATTTTTCTCTGCGAATTTAAAACTGTTCAGATTTCGAAAACAAAACGGTTGTGTTTAACTTTATAGTGCACTTCAATAATAAAATATATGATTTTCAAAGCATTTATTTCATTTATCTTATTATTTTCCCCATTAGTCTCACGACTAATTGATTCCCTTCTTTCTTTCCTAACACAGTTTTTAAGCCACACATTCATATATCTAGGGTCACATCATCGCTTCGCTCGCGCAGATCTTCTGCGCAGATGTAATTCTTAAAATAATGGGGATGAGACTGCAACCAGGTTTTTAAATTAGTAAATTTATAACATATAAACAGGGTATTAGTTAGCCTGTAATTCTTAAGCCGAAAAGCCATTGATTTTTTTATGGTACCTTCGCATCACATTTTTATGATGCTTAATCCTTAAATCTATTGCAACATTTTCATGCCAGTCACGCAGGTTGGGGTTCTTGACCCCTCCCTCACTCTGCGTATGTTGGTTTTTTTTCCCAAAGGAAGATTTACGGTCGACACTTTTATTGGATAACGACCAATAAAAAGAAACAATTACAGTAATTACACACTGAACCAACGTTACAGAAGTTGATGATGCTACACCAGGCCTATATTACAAAAGTCGAGAATGCCACACTGAAACAACATTAAAGAAAGTGATTACTAGCGATTGTGTAATTTGATTCAAATGCTCGACGTCCGTATAGTTGAAACTTATGTCTTCATGTTTATGGACTCGATAAATTTTGAACCTACTTCAACGAGTACATTAGAAACAAAAATAATTTTGGAGCAATTGAGCGTCATATTCCAACAAAAAGGCGTAAAAGTACCAAAAACATGCGTTCAGAACCAGCAAGAACCTTTAGTGCCAGCATTAGACTACAATGCAGCAAGAGACTTTAGTAACATCAAAATGCGTTAGATGACATTCGTTGTCTACACTGGAGAATGGGTCAGCAAAAGGCTGAAACTTACTCCATTAATTCACTTCAAGTAAGTGGTTTGACAATATTAACTGATACGATTGTGATTGCTGAGAGTAAAAGCAAAGATTGAGATGTTAATGGTTGCAGGGTGTGAAAACCATTTTATAATATTTAAACCTTAAAATGTTGCGTTTAGCTGACTGATACGAGTCTAATGAAATCAGATCTGTTCGATTGAATTGCTATGCGTATCTGTGATTTAGATAGTCACACGGAAGGCTATCACTGGCTTTACTGTTAATCTCTTATTTTCATACACAAAATGATACGATCACTCACTCTGGTCTACCATGCAGCATTCACGCTTGAGAAAAGCGTGCACACGTCTGACAAAGTTAAGTCAACCACATGATAACTACACGTGAAATTCAGTTGAATAATTTCAGTCAGTAGACCCTGTTATCACATGGGCAACTCACAAATTGTGCATGTAGCTGTTGAAGATTAAACTATTTACATTAATAGGTAGTATAAGACGGCAGAATGTTTAAAATGCGTGTGATTTCAGTGGACGGAGTGTAAATTTTAGATCCAACCATTTCTGTTGTTCTTGGGATGAGTGCTTCTGTCTGTCTCAGAAGGCCAATATTGATGACGAGGTGAACGCGAGAATCTCAAAGGCCAGCTCAGCATTCGGTAGATTGCATGACAGTGCCTGGAACAGAAGAGGAATCAGCACCCCAACAAAACTAAAAGTATACAGAGCTGTCGTGCTCCCCACCTAATTATATGCATGTGAAACTCGGACTGTATACCAACACCATGCGAGGTTGCTGAACCAATTCCACACCAAAAGCCTCAGAAAAATTCTCAATATAAAATTTCAGGAAAAAGTTCCAGACACCGAAATATTAGCCAGGTCAGGACTCCACAGAATCCACACTAGCCTCATGCAAAGCTAACTACGCTGGTTGGGGCATGTAGTGCGCATGCCCGACCATCGCCTCCCCAAGAGGCTCTTCCATGGTGAGCTTACAGAAGGGCTTAGAGGACACGGAGGTCCACATAAGCGCTACAAGGATGCACTTAAAACTGCTCTGAAGGCCTTCAACATCGGACATGACTCCTGGGAAGCAGCAGCCAGTAACCGAGCCCACTGGAGCTCTATGATATGGAATGGCGCAGCTGTCTGTGAGGCTATTAGACAACTGGCTGCCAAGTCAAAACGTCAAGCCAGGAAGGACCGTATCCAAAACCCTTCTGAAGGGACCCCACCCATCTCTTGTCCGACATGCGGACACCAATTTCGTGCCATAATAGGGTTAATAAGCCACCAGAGGACACATGTGGTGGCCTAACAAATATGATGAGAGTGGTCATCGTCGACCACGACGGACGAACAACAACAACTGCTTAGACTTAGACTCAGATTTTATAATACTTTGATGTCATCAGTGGTACAGTGCTTAAATTTCGTCAAAACGTTAATACTTGGACAAAAAAAATTGTTGGTTATGTTTTATCTAAATAATAAATGTCAATTTTACAATTCAGTAGTAATTGATTAATCATCCAAATCCACCATGACTTGACACACTGTGTGGTCTTGTTTAAAAATGTGTGAATCGAAGGGTAAATTCAAACAACAACAAAAATAAATAAAAATGAATACATTTAATGATCTATTCAAATGACAACTTCGCATATATATACATGGGGTGCGATGGTCTAAATTGTAGCGCACTGGACAATCGATCCTAGGCAGATCCCGAGTCGTGGGTTCGAGCCCAGGTACTGCCCCTGGGGCATTGTGCTGGACACACATTCCCCTGCTCGTTAGTGGCTATAAAACTTGTGAACGAACTTGCCCCAAACAATATATATAAATTATATGTGTATTATGTGTTATATATATGTAGTCTTCATATTATTAAATAATTTATAATTTACTAGCAACGAGCTCAGTAAAAAGGAATACATATAGATAAATAAAAAAGACCCGTAAAAACAAAGTTTTTGACTATAAATCCCTTATATATGAGACATAACTAACAGTATTGATTATGTAAAAACAAAACTTTTTACAGATTGAATCTGTTTTAACTTCCCTTTGCTTTATATACCGGGGGGAGGGGGTGGGGTGGGGGTGGGTGAGGGGAAAGGTCTGGTCACCGATCGCTGGACCGAGCTCAGCGTGACACGTAAAATGTAAACAAAAGCACGCCGGTACATCGACGGCTGGCGTCAACGCGTGACTGAACTGTCACGTGAAAAAAAAACAATAACAGTGAAATTGAATTACATACGTTGTATAGATATAAACTAAAAATGCATTAATTTAATTACGGTATGTTCGATTGATCTGAAATTTCGATACGATGCATTGTTAGGTGACACGGGTCCATGTGACAAATTTCAGCTCGATGGCTTAGCGGGAAGTGTGTCATTTTTTTACTTTTGTTTTCCCGCCCACCCGACGACGAACGACATAGACTGCGGTGAAGTTAATATAAGGGATTTAAAAAACAAACCAGTAAAAACAAGTTTTTGACTATAAATCCCTTATATATGAGCAGGGTTGTTAACAATACTAAAAAAAATATTGGCAATACCAATACCAATACAGCCTGTAAAATCTATTGGCAATACCAATACCAATACAATTTTAAAACCAGTATTGCAATACCAATACCAATATTTATTTATTATTGCCTTACCAATACCAATATTTGGGTCATTCGACGAATAAAACGCAAATACGTAATTCATCGCTCTATATCACTTACATCGATAAACGATAACAACATTTTTGGCTAATTTAGACAATGTATTTTTAACCAAATTTTGTTCAATAGTTAACACTTCCTTCATCAGTTTTCCTCAAAGCATTCAAAAGTCTTTGACAACATATTAAATAAGTCGGCATACCTTAACGTCCTTAAGCAACAAGATTTTTAATATGTATACTGTACAAATATTGTGAATGAATGAATGGATGGATGGATGAATGAATGGATGAATGAAGCAAATGACTGTCATAGAAAAGCAAATGATACATAAACGGTTAAACATCATACTATAGTAAAAACAGTCAGACCGAGTCAGTGGATTGCATCACATCTGGAAAACTAACGATGAACGATGAATTTTAGTAGAGTTCACAGGTAACGCCACCTATTTGGCCGTTACCACTTAGCCAGGCGAAGAAAAGTAACCATTTCAAAATGCGCACTGCTCAGTCGTGAACGAAGAGGGGAAAATACTCGTCCTCCTAATGAAAACAACCTTTCAACAGCAGCGCTTGAAGGAAGTCCTGTATTCAGGTCTATGTATGTTTTACGGATATGTGGATAGGCATCCAATGATGCAATACTGTCTGAAGTGTCTGCCAAGTAATTATTAATTTCTTGATTCACATCAGGTGAATCATTCACACGATGTCGTCTGGCTGACAATCCAGCGAAGAAGTCTGGCTGATTATCTGTACCATCAGCAGCAGCCGATGTTGCTTTCTGATCATCAGTAGGAGCAACCAACAGTGATTGTGAAACGCGT